>JBBBDQ010001119.1:1247500-1700000 GCA_037127315.1 Ascarosepion bandense | reverse complement strand
TTTACCCACTGCAATCTTCTTTTCTTATGTTTTTTTTGGTAAAATGGGTTGTTTCTTTATTTGATTTTTTACATCAGCAAACTTCCTTAATGTTTTACACCTTGTTTCCCTTGACACCATAGGAGCTCCGGTGGCCTCAAATATGAACGCACTTGACGCATTTGGGTTTCTTATTAAATCTCTTCGGATATGTGATAGATCTCGCTTTGTTAAATTTCTGAATTCAGCCTGAGCCTTTTTTCCCTTGGTTGAATTTCCATTTGACATATTTTCTTGATTGTTCGATGATCCCTTTTCAAATCCTTAGAAATTTGAAGCGAAGACTTTCCTTTGCTAATTTCTTTGATTATATAATTCTTTTCATTCATTGTTAGTTCTTTTTTACGAGCCGTAATACTAAATTCTAGTTCTTGCAAATAATCTCTTGACACTGCAAATTGCTATAATTACTGTAAAAATACTAGATATCAATCTGAAATTGAAAATTGGGACTTAGTTGCTTTCATGCTTACTCGCTATACATAATAGTACAAATTATTTCATTGGATAACATATATCTATTAATTTTACAAAAAATATTTGACAATACCTCCTTTGCATATAATCTCTAGACGCAGTTTATGCAACTGATTTCTACAAAAGTATAGAATAGTGCAATACACGCAACAAGTGTAAAGCACCTAGTGAGGATAGAATTTAATAAAAAGTAGTAATGATCAAAAGACTGAATGTTATGCACTACTTCACAGCTTTTCAATTTGTTTTAATTTTTTTAAACTATAAATCATATTTGTGATTTAAACCAAAGAAGAAAATCTCTGAATTAAATAATATGGGAAAGGCTTGTATGTTCTGTCATAATGGTAATCAGGAAAAAACAATCAGGACTCCGTCTGAGAACCACGGTAAAAAAACAAAAACAGAAAAAATGGGATCGAGACTAAATCAATCACTGCGACGCTGGGTCTTCGAGTATATTACAGAATAGTTTTGGAAATTTATGGTGTTTTGTTGTCACTCACTCTCTACATATAACTGCAAGGTATCGGCTAGTACAGTGAAGCATCCATAGTAATTTGATCGCATTAGAGAAGTCAACGAGGCTAAATTACTAATTATTTGTCTCTGGAGAGTTATCTTAATAGATGAGCTTACTTAGTTTGGTAGAAGATCACAAAGAAAGAGTATCCAGTTACGATCAAACTGAGTACAGTAACAGTTGTTTGTGAGACAAGATTGCTAACAACGCCTCTCTACAGCGAAGCCATCAATTAAAATAAATTTAAATGCTTGCAAAGATTTTAAAACTACGTGGGAATCGCAATGTTTACATGCGATTGAAGTAATCTTAAGAAGACGAGTGTTCTGTTATCCAAGCAGGCGAGAAAGAAGTTTTTATGAAATTTCAAAGTTTGAAAAGATTATTTTAGCAAAATTTGGACATAGACAGGTGAAAGGGTTGAAAAACAAAGTACGTGGCAGACCAACAAAAACTTTTCTATAAATGACAGTTCTTGTTTGATATAAAGGATCTGAAAATTCACAAAGATTGTGAAAATGTAATTTGAATAAATTTAATTCAAAATACAAGTTTTGGTTTTAAATTAAATTATTTCGTGACTCTTGGGAGATATAAACAAGTAAAAAAAATCTAAATAATTTAGATATCATGACGTGATTTAAGAATACGACGCGCGTGTGCGTGCACATACACACGCATATATATCAGCATGCGGTGTAGATATAGAAGAATCCAAAATAGTCTCCTATACATTCAGTGGTAGGATAACTCTCTAAGAGAGCTCTAAATATATATGTATATAGATACATATAGAGCAAATATAAGAAAAAATAAAGACAGACACATTATTTTATGGTAAATGGGAAGTGTAGGCCTATTTCAGGCGAACCATCATCAGCTTCTGTCTTTATTGTACAGAACATTTTACACGAATGAAATTCACAAAAACTTAAAAAAAAACGGAATAAAAAATAAGGATTGCTCTCTTAAAAGAGAAAATTTAAGAAAAAAATACATCATTACATCAGTTCGGCGAATATCCACACATATTCATACATAAGCATATATATACGCAACATATAATCAAAGAGCACACGTAAGAGCGGATGTCAACTTAAATCTAAATATACATTCTGCAAGTCAGACTGGTGACCCGTAGATTTGAAACGTAAAGAAAGGAGGCTGTGTGTGTGTGTGTGTGTGTGTGTGTGCGTGCGTGTGTGTGTGTGTGTGTGTGTGTGTGTGTGTGAGAGAGAGAGAGAGAGAGAGAGAGAGCATTAAAAAGAAAGGGTAAGTATCTTAAAGCATAAACGAAAAGGAAAGAAGAAGAAAGAAGAGAGGAATACATTTGAATAAGAAAGAACAGATGATAGGAGAAAATGAAAATAAAAAATATTTATTTTTTAATATTTATTTTTTTCATTTTTATTTTCATTTTCTCCTCTCATTTGTTCTTTCTAATTCAAATTTATTCCTCTCTTCTTTCTCCTTCTTCCCTCTTCGTTTACGCTTTAACATACTTACCCTTTCTTTTTAACGCTATCTCTCTCTCTGTAAGGTTGCAGAAATTATCTAACAGCCATGACTGGGTTCTCTTGTTTGTGTGGCATGGTGCAGAGTCCTGTTACCAGGCATAGTCTTTAAGTAACTACCCTCTTGATCCAAGACAGCACTACCTATTCAAGGCACGTGATATAGGTCCCCATGTTGTATCTAAGGCCCTGTGGGAAGATGAATGGAGATATAATATTGCCATCACTTTAGGATGTTGACTGGAGATATCATCCAACTCTTTTCGAATCCTTTGCATTGTCCTCATATTTCCACCCAAACACTTCGAAATGTTAATACTGGAGCTTTCACCACGCATACCAAGCAGTACAGCATTGTTGGAATGACATTGTGTTGCTCTTTTTTTTTTTACAGACGGTACCCAACTGACCCTGCTATACTGGGTAGTTGACAAAATCAAAAAACAAAGCACATGCAAGAAATTGAAAATATAAAATGGCGAAAATTTATCCCTCACCCCGTATACAGGGTGGTCCAAAAGTAGGTGTACACAGTAAATAATAACATTTATTCTATCTACTGGTTCACCTTTTGGTCTACCCTATATTTTTATAAATATACAGAAAATGTACTGAGAGAATTTCGTGCACACACACACACACACACACACACACACACACACACACACACACACACACACACACACACGTATATATATAAGTTATAGTTTAGAACATGTACAAATTATAATTTACTACAAAATGTACATTGTACATTTTGTTTCAACATCGAAAAAACAATGTCTCATCAGGTAGTTAATTGTGGTGGATTCTTGTTTAGAAAACCACACAATATAAATATAAAACAAAAGAGATATGAGAGGAAAAATGTAAGTATATTTAACAAAAAGATATACAACCCGTATACTGTTAGTAGATTCGGGAATACTTGTTAGTAGGAGTCAAATATATACAAAAAAGTAAGTCCGGGTAATAAGTCTATATTCTTGCTGACCAACGAGCGGCGGTTCAACTCCTGTGACAAGCACTACAACTCTAACAACAACAACAACAACAACAACAACAATAACTCTCTAACACACTACAGACACTCTACAGATATCCGTTCTCTGTAGGCAGGGTTATAAGTACACCTTGAACACGTCCATTGAGTGTGTAAAAAGGGGCGATCCCTAACATTAATAATTATTGTACTAAACGTTATCTTTGAAAAAGAACATTAAAAAATCTCACTTCTTTTTTATTTTTTGAAAATTGTACGAGGTAAAGAGGATAGAAAAGAAGAGAAAACAAAAAAGGAAATCGAAAAAAAAAAGGGGGTAAAACAAAAAGTAAAGAGAGAAACATAGGAAATAAAGAGCGTGACACAGAAAATAAAAAGGGCACAGAGAAAATATAGAGAAAATAAAAACGCCGCATTAAAGAACATTCCTCAAATAAGGAAATATTCGATAAACGCAAAACAACTTACGACAAAATTCTTAGAGTCAGCGGTTATCGATCTTCTGAGATCAATTTTGTGGAAAAAATTAGTCGCTCAAAAAGGAAAAACAGAATCAGGAAAATTATATGATATAACCCTCCATTTAATCAGTTAGTTTATTTTAAACCGGGAAATAAATTTCTTAAACTAATAGATAAACATTTTCCCCCAAAATAACCCTTTAAGCAAAAGTTTCAGTAGGAATACAATAAAACTCAGTTATAATTGCTCCAACAACTTAGAAAAAATAATTAAATTACATAACAATAACATTTTGAAATCATACAACAAAAACAACTGCAACACCCATGTCAGTTTGTCCCATAATAACTCATATAATTGTAGAAACCTGAACCAATGCCCACTACCTAATGAATACTTAACAAAATCCCTGGTATACATGTGTTCAATTTCATCCGTGGAGAATTCTGAGGATGCTAAAATTTATATCGGAAATACTATGAACTTTTTTAAAAAGCGCTTTTACAATCACCTCTCATCTTTCAGCAACAAAGACAAACAAAATATGACATCACTTCTAGAACATCTAACAAGTCTTACTAATTAATCCATGTGATGGATTCATACCTTTTTAATAGTATTTTCATGTAAGTGAATATGGCATACTTAACTCTTTGATTAACAGTTCAAAGCCATTATCCATTATGCCACCTTCACATCCAATCTTAGAGAAGCTTGTGTTCCCAATCATTCATTCATTCATCTAGGTACTGACCAAGCTAAACATTGCTTAACTTCGGTGATCGTAGGATAACAATGCACCCACCCAGAAACTGTAATGCAGATCATAGTTGTAATATAAACAACAGGTTGTCTCTGTCGGTGTTTTAAAAATACAAATATGATTGAGTAAACATCTACAACAGAGATTAGATAATCCCCTTAGCAAATGGCTAAATTAGAAACCAAGTAGTAATGTGCGAGCACGTACACACACACACACACACACACACACACACACACACACACACACACACACACACACACACACACACAATCTACCTGTTCTTTCATTTAATCTACCTGTTATTTCAATTCCTTATAGCCCAGGGGTAGAGTCGCCGACTGACGCCATTTCAGTCGGGTTTCAATCCTGGGTAAAAAAGCAATCGGAGTCTAACTGTACTGATGAGCTGTGATACGGCGAAACAGATCTGTCTGCGGATGACAATATATATATATATATATATATATATATATATAAGCTTGGTAATTGGTAAGGTTAATTCCAGGAGAAATCTTAATCCGATGAGAACTATGTCAGAAATTAACCGAGTATTGTAATGAAAATGAATTGGGCAAATTAATAAATTCATCGGTGATAATTTATTTCGTGAATATTAAAAATATTCAACTCATTAGACCAAATTTTTTTACGAAAATGAATGGGTTTGGTTTATCCAGATGGAAGGAATAGTATGGAGAAGAGGAAAAGGAAAACATTTTGTTGTCGAGAGAGGGAGGTAGGTTTAGAATGTTAATTTTTAAACGCGGATGTCATGGTTACAAAATTGCTTTTTCGAAAAGAAAAACAGACGATAAGATGACGTAGCATTGAACTTTTCTCAGGGCTGAACATTTTCAATTACAGGACAGTAAAATTAGGGATTGTATATATGCGGATGTACGTTGTGGTGCATTGGATATCGGCTCGGAACGAGAAATCGGGGAGCCGAGTTCGAATTCCAGCCGAATTCATTGCATTCACTTACGCGCAAATTCCCTTGGGAAAGGTATTAATCCGTCCATTCCTTCCAGTTATGGGTTAAATAACAGGACAGATTGGGTTCTATAGCCTTGGTCGGCAACCAGTCTACCGCAGAAAGCAATGGCAACCTACTGCGGGATAATCCTCTGCCCAGTCAGTCATGTCTCTTTCGAGACATGATCGGCCAAGCGTGTATCACGTATGGCACTTAACTGACTGATATATATATATATATATATATATAGATATATATTGGACATCAGTCAATTTCGGCCAATTTCGCTTCTCAATGTAGAAGGAAAGATATTTTTCGCAGTTTTGGCATCGAGGTTGACCAACTACCTTCTTGATAACGTGTATATCGATACCTCAGTACAGAATGGTGGTGTTCCAGGAATAGCTGGTTGCTTAGAGCATGGAAACATGATCTAGGAGGCCATTCAAAAAGCAAAGAGTAAAAGAAAAGATTTGGATGTCATTTGGTTGGACTACGGATCAGTACCTCACCAAATGATACATTTATCACTACAAATGTACCATATTCCCGAGGAAATATCTAAGAGGATAGGAACTTATTTTGATGGTCTCCTCATGCGTTTCACTACAAAAGACTTTACAACTAAGTGGAATAGACTTGAGGTTGGAATTGCAATGGGATGTACAGTGTCACCAATACTTTTCGTTCTAGCAATGCAGCTGATTCTCAAAGCGATAAACAACAAGGCCGATGTTGTTGAACTTGGTGGACAGTGTCAAATGCCACCAGCGAAGGCGTTCATGGATGACACTACAATCCTCTCATCCAAAGTAGATTCAACTCACAAAATATTAAGTTTGATAGACGATCTAATAAGGTGGTGTAGAATGAAATTGAAACCAAACAAGTCCAGAAGTTTTTCTCTGAGGAAAGGAAAATTGAACAAAAACATGAATTTTGCAGTAGGTAGTCAAAGAATCCCTATTGTATCAGAAAAAGCAGTGAAAAGTTTAGGTCGATGGTACGAGCAATCGTTAAAAGATACCAACCAAGTAAAAGAAACATCCAGATCATTGCAAGATCTTCATAAGATAGATCTTTGTCCTCTAAAAGGAAAATACAAGGTATGGTGCTTAGAGCATGTACTCATTCCAATGCTACTATGGCCCCTACTTGTATACGAATTTGGAATGAGTAAAATTGAGTCCATGGAAAGAAAAGTAAACAAATATATCCGAAAATGGTTGGGTTTGCCTCCAGGTTTGTCTGATATTGCAATGTACTGCAGACAAGCGAAGTTAAAGTTACCGCTTAAATCGATTGTGGAGGAGTATAAATCCGGAAAAATTAGACTTCAAATGATGTTGGATGACTCCAAGGATACAACAATAACAGTATTAAATCCTACATTAAAAACAGGCAGAAAGTGGAAGGTCAGAGAGACAATAACAAGTGCTAAAGACAATCTAGCTTTCAATGAAGTCATCGGATACACTCAAGCAGAAAAACAAGGGTTAGGACTAAATGAAAGGCAATGCTGGACAAAAACGTCTGGTAAAGATCGCCGTGACATGGTTATCCAAAATGTAAGGAACGAAGAAGATAATAAAAGACTCGTAAAAGGAGTTCAACAATCCCAACAAGGCCAATGGACAAACTGGGAGGAGGCTCTGCAGAAATCTGTTACTTGGACGGATATTTGGCAGATGGCCCCACTTAGGTTGAGTTTTTTAAATACGTTCCACATATGACCAGCTACCATCTAAGAACAATCTTGTTAAGTGGAAGAAAGAGAGTGATCCAACTTGTCACCTGTGCAAGGACAATTCACAAACATTAGAACATGTTATTAGTTCCTGTAAAACAGCCCTTGGCAATGGAAGATATACATGGAGGCATACTAGTGTTTTGGATGAGTTGGTCAGAATTATAAAGAAATATATGAAGGCTGAGTCATCTAATTCAACCCAGAAATTTGTTGCAGAGGGCAAAAGGTATGGTGGTTCTAAGCAAACAAGCAAACATCAAGCTATACCCGGAAAAAATCTCCTTAGTTCTGGTGGCATTTGGGAGGTATCTGCAGACCTTCCTGGTTGGCGTAATGATTACTCCAAAATAATATCAAGTAAGGGTCTGCGACCAGATATTGTTCTACTATAAAGGGTGAATTACAAAATCATCTTGGTTGAATTAACGGTACCATATGAAAGCAGGATGGAACAAAGCCACGATTATAAAACTAATAAATACGAAAATCTAAAATCAGAGCTAATAAAGGAGGGGTATAATGTAAGTGTTAGAGCAGTGGAAATTGGAGCAAGGGGTTTCGTTGCAGCCACTCTGTACCAATTTCTGGGTCAAATTGGAATCAAAGGGCGTAATAGGACCAGAAGTATGAAACACCTAATAAAAATCACTGAAAATAGTTCTATGTGGATATGGAAGAAAAGAAATATTCCGTGGAGTGTTTCAGCGAACATGACGGCATGACATGATTGATCGTGAGTGCGTAATGAGGTTCACGTTGCATTCTCGGAACGCAAGGTTTGCCGTTCCTCATTTTTCGTAATTTCGCCTTTAGACATTTGAACAAGTATAACTACATATGTATTTTGTTATAATGGGGCCTCACATCAGTGAGGGGGCCGGTGTGCGAGTGAAACCGTTGAGAGGAAGGCCACGAAACGGTGCACATTCTGTCCTGATGACTCCAATTAAAATATAAATTCAGAAGGACAAAAGTTCAATGAAGTCATATGCCGTAGAGAAGTTTGGTGGAATTGTTATTGGTAAGAGGAGCATTTTATATTCAGCTCACTGTAGGTGAGTGTCAATTACTTTCCAGTAATTTCCTTCTATATATATATATATATATATATATATATATATATATATATATTAATGCAAGTTTCATTGAATAATATAGACAAGTTTTGTCTATTAATTTTGTGTAGGATCCGTTCATACCGTCTGATATACTTGATGGTGATGTCGGTGAAAGACAACAAAAAATCACAGTATTTGTTGAATTTTTTATCGGGTCTAAGCTTTCGGCTCACATAAGCCATTATCAAAGAGTAAATATTAACACACAGTAAGCGTAGAACATTTAAGTTATTAACAATAAAGAGAATTGAATTAAAAATATAAGTCCATCCCTACCGTGGCGGATGGCCGAAGACAGTGACAAAATAGTGGTGTTGTGGTCCCTGGTCTGATTACAAACATTTGAGTACGTTATTGGAAATATCGAAATTGATTGTATTCAAACCAGGTTTAAATTGTTTAATGTAGAGTGCTTCGAGGATTTTTAGTTTCTGTTTGTTATTTTCTTGTTTAAGTATGTACGTGTTATCAACAAGCGTTTTTCTCAGAAGTGTGCGTTGATAACCGTGTTGTTCTAAATGACGGAATATATTTGAATTTTCATTTAAGTGCAACGTCAGACGCCGTGAGAGCGAATTTGTGGTGTGGCCAATGTAGATATTATTGAGGTTGTTAGAGATACATTCTCTAAATGGACATATGAATTTATATACTACATTGGTTTTTTGCAAATCACTAACGGTGGGGGAAGAGTCGTTGCGGATAAATGAATTAGATGTAGTGGATTTAGTGTAATATATAATAAACTTAATTCTTTTGTTAGAGTCTGTCGGAGAAATATTAGTATTTATGAGTTTTTTTAGGATGTTTTCATCTAGTTGGTAGTTGGAGTGCATCTGGCTACGGTATAAGAGAGTGAAAGCTTAGACCCGATAAAAAATTCAACAATAAAGGTTTTAGGATATTGTCTATGTACTCAGATATAAGTTCTGTGAGGGTACCAATGCCTGATATTATGGGTCTGCCAGGTGGTGTGATTTTAAGGGCTTTTGAAATTTTATAGATCTCTTCATTATTTGATTGTTTAGTATGATGTGGGTTGGATGAAGAGGTGTTAGGGTGTTTTTCTGAAATGATTTTGTGGAGTTTATGTAGTTTTGGGATAGTGTAGAATGTTGCTGTTTTGGGGCTCTCAGGAATAAGAGATTTTATTGTATTTTTTATGTTGTGATTCATGTTCTCAATGAGAAGTGATAATTCTGTTTTGTAAGTGCTAGTCGGATCTAGAGGGTACATAGAACCTGTTATTTTGAAGTTGTGATTCTGCTTCTTTAATATAGCTGTTAGTGTCTAAGATAGTTATAGCTCCGCCCTTATCGGCTGGTACGATAATTATGTTTCGGCTGTTTTTAAGTGTATAGATGGCTTGGTGTTCTACTTTGGATAAGTTGTGTTTTTTAGTTTGGTGTCCTTTGTTTTTTAAGAAGTTATCCATGTGTTGTCTGGCTTTGTTGACATATTGATCCAAGTGTTGGTTACGTCCGCTTGGTGGAGTCCATAGGGTATTATTTTTCGTAAGAGAAAGTTTGGAGCATGATTGGTTAGCGCTGTTGTCAGTAGAAGTGGATCGGTTGTCTGAGAAATATTCTTTTAGTCTCAGTCTACGAAGGTATTTTTCCATATCGTAGCAAACTTTTAGAGGGTTTAGTGGCTGTGAGGGGCAGAATGATAATCCTTTATTTAATAAAGAGTTTTCTCCTTGGGTGAGAGTATATTTAGATAGGTTTGCGATGTGTTTATCAGTAGAGGTGTTATGGGTGTAGCGTACATAGTAAGATCTTCGTAGAATCTGTTGTATTAAGTAGTTATTCAGGTGAGGTATGTGTTGTAAAATGGGGTTCTCAGCAATTAGTTTATTGAGTTTTTGGTTTTTCAAAAATATATACTGTGTCAGCTTTGTTTGAAAGGAAATTGAGTGTTTTTTTTACTTGAAAGTATTGGAAAGGAGAAAGTGTTAAATAGAGAGAATAACTGATTTTTTTTAGATAAGTTCATGTAAAAGGATTTCTTAATGTAAGCAGAGTTGTGCGCAAGGTTTCTTAATTGCGTGGAGGTTCTGTTGTATATATGTTGAGCTTTATGTTTATGCAATGTAATAAAGCTGTGTTGGAAGTTGTATTTAAATCTGAATCCTTTTGGTATTAATTCCACTTTTTTGCAAAGTCCGAGAAATATAATGTCCGAGTGTATTTGTGCCAATTTGTAGAGAATTCTTTCTAGTTTTCTTCTATCGTGGAGTTTTTTGCCGTTTAAGTAGGGTCCAAATAACATAGTGATGATCCACGTATACTGTCTTAATATGTCTAGGAAAAACTATTAAAAAGTTGTAAGTTTTTCTGCGTCACGTGATGTAAACAATCTCTCTCCATGGACGCTCTCGCGAAATACGTTTCTAATTTAAATTTTAAAATCATTTGTTTCTGATGAAGGGCCGATTGATGTCAATTCGGTTGGGTTTCAATCTTGGCTAGAAGCAATCAGATGTTTAACCGTACTGATGAGCTGTGATACAGCAAAATATGACTGTCAGTTGATGAATATATATATATAGGAAAAATTAATAAAAAAGAAAAAGAAAAATCAACCAATTACAAACAAAACTACTCCCACAAAATTTACACTATGTTTTATATAAACAAGAAAAAACCGGTACCTAATGGCAAATAACCCTGACGAATGAGAAAATCATAATGGTGTCTTCACGAAATGGTGTCTTCACGAAAGTCGGCATGAATTTGCTCAGTTAAAAAGACATAGTCTTTGTACTTTTATCGTTCATTCAGTAATGAATTTGAACACTCTCGGTTTCTGGTGTGTGTTTACATAGTATATAACCCGCTAAAGTCCGCCTTCCTCTACGGAGCGCCCATAGCTCAGAGGTAGAATCGACGACTGATGTCAATCCGGTAGGGTTTCAATTCTGGTTAGAAGCAATCAGATATCTAACTGTATTGATGAGCTGCGAAACAGGACTCTCTGCGGATAGTTATATATATATATATATTTTTTTTTTTCTTCTAAATGTATGCTGTTAAATGGCAGACAGTGAATGTAAAATAATCATATTTCCTTTGTCTACATGAAAAAATGGAAATTATTTAATACATGAGGAGTGACATATTACTAAACCAAAGTAAATTGCAAACCCATTAAAGAACTAACCTTGCAATCTTGCTAAAATCTAAATCTAAAATTCGGATCTATAGAAACGATAAACCTTTATAGTATTAATCTTAGTACCACGATATTCGCTTCTAACTGTATGATCTCTCTCCTGGTATATTTTTACCTCTTAATTTTTATATAAATTAATTTAAAATTTTTTAATTTTTAATTTACTTCACCAATTTATTATATTAGCACTAATGAATTTATATTTTCATGTGGTTCTTCTAAATATCCTCAAATCTGAGCTTTTTAAATAATTCATATGTTTGTCTATGTGATTTCACCATTTTTTATAGAAATGCCAAAAGTTTCAGTTTTATAGTATGTAACAACGAATGTATCTATCTGCAATCCACTTCCAGCCAATTCCAGCCATTTCTTTTACGTTTTCTACTGTCATCTGTCCCCCCACCACACTTTCTTCACTCCGTGCCTTTTCTTAATTCTTCCTTTCTGTTAGGCCCAGACGTCGCGTGACCCTTATCTATCTATATTTCACCTCCTGCTAAATTTTGGGTTTATTTTTCTCTGAGCCGTTATCAACGGTTTTCTTGTCTTCCTCTTTGCTTTTTATTTCCACGTTTTTATTTTGTATTTTTACTTTTTATTTTCTTTATATATTCTTTATATTTTCTCTGTGCTCTTTTTATTTTCTGTATCACGCTCTTTATTTCCTTATGTTTCTCTCTTTCATTTTTGTTTTACCCTCTTTTTTCGATTTTCTTTTTTGTTTTCTCTTCTTTACCTATCCTCTTTACCTTGTACAATTTTCCAGAAATAAAGGGGAGGTGAGATTTAAAAAAAAAATAACGTTTAGGACCATCATTATTAAGTACCTGATGAGACATTGTTTTTTCGATGTCGAAACAAAATGTAACCTTTTGTAGTAAATTATAATTTGTACATGTTCTAAACTATAACTTATAATAAATATTCATTGCTCTTTTTCTATATTGAGCACTGTTTTAAATTAATGTTTTGAACGTTGTAAATAATTTCTTCTTTCTATATTCACATGGATTTCTCTCTCTCTCTCTCTATCTATCTGTCTGTCTATCTATCTATCTATCTATCTATCTATCTATCTATCTATCTATCTATCTATATAAATGTGTATTTATATATTTTATGTACAAACTCATACGCAAAGAAACAGGGTGCGATCGGTAAATTTTACATTTTTAATTTCGCGCGTGCGCGTTGTTTGTCATTGATTTTGTCAACTGTACGTCCCATGTATTTTGATTGAGTATTCGTTTACCTTGTAGGTTTCTTTTTGTTTTTCATTCGTTTTCTTTCTTCGAAAGCTTTTACGATAAGTTACTCGTTTTTCATTCATAGAAGTTTGTTACCATTGAAAATCTTGATTTTCCGTTTATTGAAAATTATTGTTACGGAAATACCCATGACAAAGAATTGCTGAAGAAAAAGAAACGATTTATCAGCAAATTCGAAGATTTCAGGTGATTCTCACTCAGATTTCAGGTGATTCTCACTCAGATATCGATTCAATAAGACGATGTGTCTTTGAAGAAGATGAAGTTTATTTATATAAAATTCTTATACTGCATAATTATCGATTTGGAAATAATCGGAGAGTTTCTTTTGGTTACAAAGTGTGGAAGGCCCTAATCTTTTTGTTATCTTGCCTGCTTCACTCTGGCATACTTTTCCATTGAACTTCCTCCTGAGAAGAAAAGATGCGCTGTCGGTGCTTAAAAACGTTTTCGAAAAGATTATGAAAGGAATCTGGCTCACTACAAGCAATATATATTGTGTATTGATTCATATTTCCAAAATGGCTCTCACTCGTTTATATATAACGTTTTTTCTAATCAATTCCCTTTGTAAAACTCCATGAAATAAGTTTTAATTTTATCATTTTGTTTTAGTCTTTTGTCGTTTGCTCAATGTACAGTAAATTGTTGCCATTTTAGATTTTTAATTTTACGAATGCGTGTTGTTTGTTTTTGATTTTGACGAATGTACAGTAGGGTCATTGGAATACCACTTTTGAGAAAAAGAGCACCATGATGCAGTTCATTCCGCTAGAAACTTTGAAATAACACACTGTACTGCTTTGAATTTGCGCCAGAAGCTTCAATACGAATATTTAAGAAATTTTATGTGTCAATCTAAGGACAGTGCAGAGGGTTCGGAAAGAATGGGTGTCTTAATGCTGATTACAAATGTGTTTGGAGTGATCACTAGTGATGCGACGTTCTATCTCAATTCATCTTCCCACATGAACCCAGACTCAATACGCAGACCTACATCAAGCGCCTTGAGGAGGTAGTGCTGCCCTGGGCCCCGTGGGTGACTGCTGTAAGAATAGGACTCTGCACCATACCACACAAGCTAGAGAACCGAATCATTTCTATGACCACATCACCCCTTACCTCTGGTCCCTTAACTCTTCAGATTGCAACCACTTGATTATTATGTATGGGGCGCAGTTAAGCCAGAGACCATCAAAACGCCTTGTAACACCAACGTTTAACTGAAGGAAAAGATTATGGCAGTATTTACTAATTATTCAAGGATATCTCACAGAAGAGTTGCAGGAGATCCCAAAGACGTCTGGAGGTTGTGGTTGAAACAAATGACAAGTTTTTGAATAATTTTATTCTTTAGTATTTCAAGATATTTTTGTGTAATTTTGGTAAATGTATCTGTTAAAATCAAAGAATTAATTTTTTGTGCAGTTCAGACGATAATTTATTTATCGCACCCAACACATACATACGCACACACATACACACATATATGTATACACGCACAAGTGGTACTAAAATTACTCGGTCCAATCCATTTCCTCAAATCTGATCCAAATTACAATTATCATCTTTTTAAATCCTTCTTGCTCTCATATATAAACGGAATGTTTATAAATTTAGTTTTTCTCTATTATATTTCTGAGAGAATAGTTAGTTGTAAGCACCAATCAATAATCTCAAAACAATTTTCGAAGTTACAAATTAGTACCTTTAAAAAGAAATAACACCTGAGGTATCATGAAAACAGGTGCAAATGATCATAATTAATTCTTGAGAAAGTGCTAAACTGATTAGCTCAGAGAATGGATGACTTTTTAAAAATTATTTGACGCTTTAAGGAGTGTGAAAGAATTGATTAAAATACCTGTCTTCAGGTATTGATTAAAATACCTGTATACCACTTCATACATTCTTGGAACAGTTCCGATAATTTTGATCAATTTTGATGGGTTCTTCTTTTATAATTGGGATTTAGACTTCTACTAAATGTGCTTCTATGACAACAACAACTACAACATTTTTATCATGCCAAAAATTGACAGAGTTAGTTTTACTTTGTATAAATTAGTGATGATGTAATTAGCAAGTGTCTTTCTATCTGCTTTTCTCCCTGTTAAGTTGGATATATAATTAATGGCCTTGTATATTACAATGCTAACTCTTAATTTTGGTGACTAAAATTCAAAAAAGAGAAATGCAAAGTGAAATTGAACAAAGAATATGTTGCACCAGAGGTAGTTTTGCCCAACACCTCACATTGCTACAAAATCAAAACATTAATCTGAAAACTCTAATCATCTTTTTAAATAGCCTCGTCAGATCGAGACATTCAGATGAATATCATGCATGGCATAAAACCAGTTCACAAATATTAAAACTGTCAAATGCATACAACGACTTTCTAAGAATAATCATTAAAATGGCTTTGAATGAATGAAACTTGAGGCTCTTGGTAAATATCATCCTGCTTGGAACATTAGGAATCACAAACAAAGAACTGTACCAAATAACAGAAACCATATCAGCTGAGAATTATAAGCAGAATCAAAAATATGTGGCATTCCATACTATTTCAAAGAAAAGATTGGGAAGGAAATCCTTCGCTATCAATACTGGAAAGGGCGATAATACTTGATTTGAGAAACCTATTTTCTTGATAATTGTTTTTACGAGAAAGATTTTATATATATATATATATATATATATATATATATATATAGTATATCGAGGCAGCAGATAATTTTCTAAACATATATTGTTAAATATAAGGATAAAGACACTATATATATATTGTAAAATATATCAGACAATGAATGTCTATTATGTTTAATCATGTGCCGTTCTAAACATCGTATTTTGGCTATAATTTCACGGGAAAATATACACAACAATCGTTCAACATTTGGATATTTTTTGTTATGCTGGTTCTAAGTTTTCGGCTCCTATGAGCAATCTTCAGAGAGGTTTCAGGTTTGTTAACACAAGATAATATCATCTTTGATGGTGTATGTCTTTATGTTAACGTTCCTGTAACATCTCTGAAGATGGTTCATGTTTGCCGAAAGCTTAGAACCAGCATTATAAAATATCCAAATGTTGGGCAAATTTTGTCGTTATTTTCACCTGAAATTAAAGCCAAAATACGAAATACAGTGTTTAGAACGGCTTATGATTAAATACAATAGAAATTCATTGTCTGTTATATTTTACAATATATATATATATAGAGAGAGAGAGAGGGAGGGAGAGAGAGACTGTGTTTGCTCTACTTTCGTATCTAGCGCTTTAGTGTTAGGGTTTTCGTCTTGTTTTTTTTTTCTTTCTTACGAGTGCTTGACTTTTTGTTCATGTACTTCGTTTGTTTCTTTTTTTACTTCCCCTTCTTTTCTCTCCGAGTTCGTTCTCGGTGGGTTGTACAAGACGATTTAAATTATAGATTAATTAGTACTAGTTTCGGCAGAGTTAGTTCTGTTACTATTGGTATTGTTATTACTATAATTAATATTATATATATATATATATGGATTCTAACGTGAAGAACGACGGATGAGGGTTCTGTAAATTGTAATTTTTTGCCGAACAGCCTGAATTGTTTTGCTTAATATAGTTAATTACGTGTAGCCTGTAATGCTCTTTCTATCATAGCTCTATTGTTCTGTACTGATGCACTGTTTACTACGTGTCAGATGCTGCTGCAATTGTTGGCCTTTTCTATCTCGTAGCCGCTTTTTCACAGTAATGAGCTTCTAAAAGAAACTCATCCGACTGGTTTGAATACAGAGTTTCTCTTCTCCGAGACCTCTGATTGAAAGCCCAATTTGTCTGCCTAACTGGTGGCCGAGGAAGATGGATTCATATCTTTCCTGATGGCATTTGTGCTAATGTGAATTTAAAGAACTCGAATGGAATTCGAAACCGGTACTCCGAATTCTAGTTTCGAGACGATACCATCACACCCTCTGCACATCCTGCATATACATCTATATATACACAATACTTCTCACTTATACCGATGAACATTAAAGAACGCGAATTTCAAAACCACTGCATACATTATACCATTCTTGAAATTGAACGATGGTTGAAATTCTTCAGACATATGATTACGGACATTTTTTTAGACACACTGAATTCAAACATTCGCTATGGTAATGGTGAAATGAAAAGTTTCCACACAGAAAACATTGAAGTTATAAAACCTTTTTCTTAATATAGTTTTTCATTAAATTTGATTTTCAGGAGCAGTAAATGTTATCGATCCTTCTAGTAGTGATGGGAGTTTTCTTTCAAACATTTTGGTTTCGGTCGTGTGATAAGTTAACATCTTGATTAAAGCCTTATTTTCTCTTCCAGTTATATGCGCGACTCTTTTGTTGTTCCTGCTGTTGGAAATGTCCAAGTGATGTTGTTTTCGTTGTTTGGTAAAGCTCTTTGTGAATTTGTTGCGCCAGTCTGTAGGACTTTATTAAAAATCGTCTCATTTAAGATTTATAAGATTAAATCCTTTTAAGTAATTATTAATCTGAATAAACAGTTGTATACAGATGATAGAGACAATTGAGATATCTCTCTACATGTGAAGATTATAAAAAGTATCTTTTTATTTCCAATGTACATGACAGACCCCCCTGATTTGGGATTTGCTTGTTTTTCCAGGTTTCCCTCATAAATTGAGAAATTTATTTTTGAATTCAGGGATTAAATTAATTTCAAAACTTCAGCCTCAATGCCAAGTAAAGATTTTTTATCTTTTAATATTTTATCGCTTTCTCAACTTCCCCATCACTAGTTTCTTTGTTATCTTTTGAGATATATTTTATAAAGTTCAAATATATTCTCGCACACATCCTATTTTATTAGCAATCTTCAGATTTTTGTGACCAGGAATAAAATATGGCTGAAAGTGTTATTGAAGCCGGAACAGTTCTTCCATTTTGGCTTGCTTATATCATATGTTGTTTTGTTTCATTTTGATTTCCTTCATATTTCAACACACAATGTATAATTCTTTGGTTTCATTAATTTGGTTCCAAATTTTAAAAAGTTCTTATGGTAGTTCGAGAAGATACGATTACATTATGCGAATCATCGATGTTCTTCACTCAAAATGCTTTCTTTATTGGACATTATATTTAGGGATTTAGGAATCAATTTCGAAATATCTATATATATAATTCTGTCACTTCCATTAGTCAGTCCGTCCGCCCGTCCCTGCCACACTCTCTAAAATAGCCATATATTGACCGATCGAAAGTAAATTTTGGGTAGAAGTGCAAACAGGTAAGAGGGTAAAAAGTATAATAAATTTTCAATAATGTCTTTCAGAGAAATTAAAACTTTTATTATTTAACATACAAAAAAGTCTCACTATTTAAAAAACAATAGTAAATTCTTATTTAATAAAAATGCAATATGTTTTGCATATTTTTTCTTTAAGTTTTTACATCTACAAGAATCCAGTTTCTAGTTCGCTTTACGTTTTTGAGAACTACAATCAAATCACAAGGTCAAACGCTTAAAAAAGTTTGAATTTGATTCCAGAAAGAAATATTTACGCTTGGCCAGTTGTATGCTGCACACTCAAGAGTAAGAAATCCTATGAATTTATTCTTTGCTGTTAAAAAGGAAAAGGAAAAAATAAATGTACTTAAAAAACATTGTTTTCTATGAACTCCCATTTAATTAAATTAAAGAAATTATTAAAGTAATTGAAGTAGTGTTTTTGTATTTTTCCAAGCAAATCAGCTTATTCAAATGAACAAAATGCAAAGTTTGTGAATCTCGAGAAAAATGCGCGTGATAACTTCAACAATACTAATGCAGTGAGGTTTGAACACATGTTAGCGTGTTGCAAAAAACTTCTAGTCTAAGAATAAGGTTGGAGGAACTGGAATGAGGAGAAGAGGCGAGATTATCCAGATTGAAAACAATACTGAGGAAAGTGATGGAGTATTGAAGCGACATTGTAACCACCCAAACGGTCTTGTCCTAACAATTTCTCCGGCGGCAGTTCTCCACGCTGTGATTTTGCCGGGAGTTTGTTGAAAATGTCGGCCGGACAGCTGGGGTACAAGATTGACTATAAGGAACGAACTTCCACAACTTGGATGAGTTGAAAAGGATGCTTTATTCGTTTAGAGTTAGCCTTGTCGGTTGGGGCAGGCGAATGTGACACACAGCTCTAACTCTAATTAATGGAGATCAACAAACCCAAACTGAACGAAACAAGACGAACGGAGAATCTTACTTCAAGCTCGCGCTCAACTCTCTAACTTAACTGTCTTAACTGACTCACTTGTTAACTGACTCTATTTATTTAATATGAATCCGGAAATCCGGAAATCCGGAAATGCTTTAGACCACCGGTGACAAACGCCGGCGACTGTAAGTCTGAAATTTCAGTTATCTTTTTTTTTATCTTAATAAGGCTTCCGCCGGAAAAGGCTTAATGTGTGGTCAAGATACAGTAAAGGACAGCCTTTGACCGGGTCATCGAAAACCTACCTGCTGAACTTCATCACTGAGTCAAATATTTGCCGGAGGACAATTTTCCTCATAAAAGAAAAAGCGTTTATTTATTTATTTTTTTCCTCTTCTTTTTCACTTTTGTTAAATATGTTTTTAAACTATTTTCTATTCTAATCTATTTTCTATTTTAATCTATTATAATAAAATACATATATGTCTAGTTATCGTGTCACATTACCTCCCCCAACGGATCTTGTCATTTATGTCAATAAATTACAATAAACAAAAAAAAAACAAAACATGACACGATGCTTCTTCATGTCGGTACGCCATCACCACCAAAAATTATTTTGATCCACCAGGGATATTCTCCTCCTCTCCACAAACATCAATCATGAAATTTCTTATTAATCCATACCATTTCTTTGTATTTCCTCAACACATTTTTCGTCTTATTTCAACAACCAATTCCTCAATTTTTGTCTTCGTAGCCGGTGGCATCAATGAATCCACGCATTTGGTTTATCGCTACGTATGAGGGTCAATTCTTCATTAACGAACATCTTTTGCAACTTAGTGTTTTGCTTTCCGCTTTACTTCTCTTCTATTCCTGAAAGAGACTCCACTCTTCGTTAATTCATATCCTGTTACCATTTTCCAGCCATAAGTCTCTGGGCCTTTCCTGCATCTCCCCCCCAATGAAACCTTATCATGATGGAAGTTTGCTGAGGACGTCCCCTCCCAATGGGGTCAATGGCGCCCGAAAAATGATTGAAGCATAGTTTACATAATAAATTCAAGAGAGGGGTGTTTCCACCCTCTCTCCCAAAGAAGAAAAGAAATTTAAAAAAAAAATTAATTAACACAAGGTGACAAAATAGTCATAACTCTGAGCAAGTTTATAAATATAGGAGCGATGTAACTGCTCCTCATTATCAGTCTCTTTTTTTTTTTAACTATTTAAAGTCCTCCAGACATAGTCCATTTTCCCTTCTTTCTTTTTTTTTCTTTTAAACAAAACAACAAAAAAAGTAAATAAATGTTCCTAAAATGTTTCTTTCTGTTTTTCTCAAAAAATTTTTTCATCATTATCATCATTTTTTTCTTCTTTCAAACAAAACAAAAAAAACGTCTCTAAAATGTTTCTGTTTTTCTCAAAAAAAAATTTTTTTTCACCATCATCCTTTTTTTTCTTCCAAAACATATTTTTGTCGTTGTTGTACACACTCACTTAGTTTTTCTCTCTCTCATTTTTTTTTAACGTACACACACTATTCTTTTACCCCACTTTTTTTTCAAACAGTCCTTTTTCATTCTTCTCTTTTTTTTCACACCGTTTGCGTTGATCTCTTTTTTTCTTTAACTTTCTTTTCAAAATTCATACCTTTTTATCGCAAAATAGTCACACATTTTTTTCCAATCCATTTTTTTTACACGCACAGTTGTTTCTTGCTCTCTCCCTTCCTCTTATTTTTTCCATTTTTTTTTCGTACACATTTATTTTCTCATTATCAATCTCTTTTTCAACCAACCATATTCCATTTTCCTTTCTTTTTTTTTCTTTTAAACAGAACAAAAAAAGGTCAATAAATGTTTCTAAACGCTTATTTCTGTTTTTCCCAAAAATACTTTTTTTTTCATCATCATCTCTTTTTTTTCCAAACAAAACAACCAACAAAAAAAAAGTAAATAAATGTTTCTAAGATGTTTCTTTTTGTTTTTCTCAAAAATAATTTCTTTTTTCATCATCATCATTTCTTTTCTTTTTCAATACATGTTTTTGTCGTTGTTGTACACACTCATTTAGTTTTTCTCTCTCTCCTTTTTTCACGAATAGTGCTTTTTTCTTTTCCTTTTTAATAACGCACACTATTTTTTTTTCAAAGAGTCCTTTTTCATTCTTCTCTTTTTTTTTTCACACCGTTTGCGTTGTTCCTATCTCTCTTTTTCTTTAACTTTCTTTGCAAAATTCGTACTTTTTATCTCAAAATAGTCACACCTTTTTTTAATCAATTCATTTTCTTTTCTTTTTTTTTGCACACACAGTTGTTTCTTGCTCTCTCTCTTCCTCTTATTTTTTTTCATTTTTTTTCTTTTTTTTTCGTACATATCTTTTTCTCATTATCAATCTCTTTTTCAACCAAACATATTCCATTTTCTTTTGTTTTTTTTCTTTTGAACAAAACAACAAAAAAGTCAATAAATGTTTCTAAAACGCTTCTTTCTGTTTTTCCTAAAATATTTTTTTTCATCATCATCATCTTATTTTTTCAACAAAACAAGAAAATAAATGTTTCAAAGATGTTTCTTTTTGTTTTTCTCAAAAAATTTTTTTTCATCATCATCATTTTTTCTTTTTCAAAACATATTTTTGTCGTTGTTGGACACTCTCACTTAGTTTTTCTCTCTGTAATTTTTTTTTTCCAAATAATGCTTTTTTTTTAAAAGTAATAACACATACTATTCTTTTACCCACTTTTTTTTCAAACAGTCCTTTTTTTTTCGCACCGTTTGCGTTGTTCCTATCTCTCTTTTTCTTTAATTTTCTTTTCAAAATTCGTACTTTTTATCTATAGTCACACATTTTTTTTCCAATTCATTTTTTTGTACGCGCACAGTTGTTTCTTGCTCTCTCCCTTCCTCTTAGTCTTATTTTTTCCATTTTTTTGTACACATCTTTTTCTCATTATCGTATTCCATCTTCCTTTCTTTTTTTTCTTTTAACCAAAACAACAAAAAAAAAAGTAAATAAATGTTCCTGAAATGTTTCTTTCTGTTTTTCTCAAAAATATTTTTTTCATCATCATCCCTTTTTCTTTTCAAACAGTCCTTTTTCATTCTTCTCCTTCTTTTTTTGTTTTTAAATACCCATTCAGACCATTTAAGTTGTGTCTATTTCTCTTTTTCTTTTTCTTTCTTTTTTTGACCAGACAAAAAAGGGAGCAAATACTTCTGCTTACCTTACGGTGCTTGTTGATAACGGGTTCCCTTTCCTTCCCTTGTTTCTTTTTCTTTCTTTTTCTTCTTTTGAAGCTTATACCAAGCAATTAGAATTTGGTTGTTAGTGTTGTTCTTTCTTCGATTTCCTTTTCTCCGTTCGTCCTGTCTTGTCCAGTCGCGTCGGTTCGTCGAAATCCAAACTTAGCATCCAGTGGCACTTCCGTGGGTTCCAAATCCTGCAGTCACGGCACCAAATGTAACCACCCAAACGGTACTGTCCTAACAATTTCTCCGGCGGCAGTTCTCCACGCTGTGATTTTGCCGGGAGTTTGTTGAAAATGTCGGCCGGACAGCTGGGGTACAAGATTGACTATAAGGAACGAACTTCCACAACTTGGATGCGTTGAAAAGGATGCTTTATTCGTTTAGAGTTAGCCTTGTCGGTTGGGGCAGGCGAATGTGACACACAGCTCTAACTCTAATTAATGGAGATCAACAAACCCAAACTGAACGAAACAAGACGAACGGAGAATCTTACTTCAAGCTCGCGCCCGGCGGGACTCTCAACTCTCTAACTTAACTGTCTTAACTGACTCACTTGTTAACTGACTCTATTTATTTAATATGAATCCGGAAATCCGGAAATGCTTTAGACCACCGGTGACAAACGCCGGCGACTGTAAGTCTGAAATTTCAGTTATCTTTTTTTTTATCTTAATAAGGCTTCCGCCGGAAAAGGCTTAATGTGTGGTCAAGATACAGTAAAGGACAGCCTTTGACCGGGTCATCGAAAACCTACCTGCTGAACTTCATCACTGAGTCAAATATTTGCCGGAGGACAATTTTCCTCATAAAAGAAAAAGCGTTTATTTATTTATTTTTTTCCTCTTCTTTTTCACTTTTGTTAAATATGTTTTTAAACTATTTTCTATTCTAATCTATTTTCTATTTTAATCTATTATAATAAAATACATATATGTCTAGTTATCGTGTCACAGCATAGTATTGCTTGATTTCCGTTGCAAGCCACCAGTCACTATTGATGTGAACATTTAATGAGTGAAAGTATTTACACGTTAGTTTGGGAATGATTTTGGCCTGACCAAACGGAAATTACAAAAAATTTTCCGTTTTCTATTTGGTTTGATTATGGCAAGTGGATCCAGTTGATAGCTGTTCATCACACACACACACACACACACACACACACACACACACACATATATATATATATATATATATATATATATGCAAGTTTCATTAAAAATGACAGAAGGTGTTACGACTAAGTTTTCTGTATCTTTCATACTATCAGGTTAGGCACACGTAATATCTAAACTTATTCATAAATAGAACTTTGTCTGTGTGTGTGTCTGTGTGTGTGTCAGTTACCTATAGACTCCGAAACGGCTGAATCGATTTTCTTGAAAATTTACACAGTTATACTATAAGCGTCTGCGAGTGTTCTTAGCTAAGTTTTGTGTCGAGGTACCCCCCGATAAATATCGAAAATCGATAATCGAAAAAAATCGAGTTATAGAAGGAGTGGTCCGATTTTATTCAAATTTGATACACTCATAGACAAAGACATAAGAAACGATCTTCAGAAGTTTCAAGGTTGCAGTTTTTACAATAGTGCAGAAAATCGATAATATATAATTAACATAACGTAACATAATCTTCTCGCTACTTCCATTTAAGCATGTTGCAGTAATGTACTAAATAAATATCAGAATGATGAGATTTAGGAAATAATATTAACTGCATTAGTTTTGCTTTAAAACGGAGCCCCTTTTGTTTCAGTTATGGACAGCAGACTGACTTCGGGCAATCGACGCTCTGTCCCTACTTCAACAATTCGTATGCAGAATAACTTTCTTTCAAGTGTCAAGCTGATTTGCATATGTGAATAGTAACAAAGTATTTTTCTAATTTCATCCTCCTAATTCGCATGGTTGTGTTCAACGAAGTTGACTTCAGCTAATATATAATCAAGGCAAAAATGGGCCGTAGAGTTAAGCAATGGCAATCTCAGTTTGGAATATTGGCTGCTGTAAATGAATCTGGAGCCAGCTCAACTGACATCAACTTCACCAGCGAGTTCGGGCGAACAGTTAGTGCTCCCTATTTCACTCGAACGTACTAAATAAGATTATTAATTCATTAGTTTAAACACAGGCTATTCATATCACCAATACATTATATTTTATGTAAATGCCTTTCACAATAGTTATTTTAACCGTATCTTTTGCTATGTCCCTAATTCATAATTCACGTCAATTTGTCCTAAATTAGTACAACTGACGCTCATCTTAGCAATTCTAACATAAAGTTTTCGTCAATCTCTCTCTGGGACCTAGAAATAGCAATGTTTTTATGAGTCGTCAAGAATTGTTATTAAGTGATTTTACTTGTCCATAGACATTTGAAAGGAACTTTTTTCTAAACTGCGTACGTAGAGTGCTTTTTACACTGCCAGTGCTCAAATGTTCTCTGTGAATTTTTTTGATTAATTATTATACATTAATTTTTTCTGAATAGTATCCTTAACTTGATTGTTACAGATCCAATGTTTCAGCTTTCTTCAGGTCTCCTCTTTTGTAGTTTTCTGGGCATTTTAAACTAAACCCAATTTTAAAACTAGATGCATAGTCTTCTAATTTCCTTGCCTATGCTCAGGAATACCTCAATTTTGTTAATTCAACCTTGTGGTGATGAATTGAATCATCCTTGTAATGCTGGTATTAATTTTATAATTTTGAAAAGTTTTGATCCTTAAAAAAAAAGAAACAACTCTTTTTGATCACAGATTTAAAGGTGCTTTAAATATCAGAGTTCACTTTATAATCCACAATTCACTTCATTTGACCTTGTATTTAACTCAGCCTTAAAAGTATACAGAGTAATGTTTTGTTCCCAGAGTTACAATAATAAAGTTAGTTTTCAATGCTTGGGTATTAGTTTCCTTCTAACACCTGCTTGATTGCATTAGATTGTGTACAGTGAATGGAAAGATATTTGTGAGGTAAAGGTCAAAATCTCCACTGTAGTTTGTACCTTACTTTTTGTTTATTTTTGGATTGTGTCAAGTTGAATGCATTCACCAAATGTCAAGTGCTTTCTGCATGAGCCAAACATTTTCTGTTTGATGGATGAAATATTTTGGATAGAGTATTTGATCAAATGCCATAAATGGTCCTTAGTCATTCATTTTGGGTACTGGACGATTTTGTAAGTATAAAGTATCGATTCTGAGAAGATAAATTATTATTATTAGTTTAGATTATTATTATTTGTATGCATTAATCTGTTTGGACTGATTTCCTACTCTTGGTTGTTATGGTAGAGATGTTTTGGCTTATGCTTATCCCTTCTGCTGTCAGTAAATCAGTAATCTTTTAGAAATTTAAATTCCAACCCCTTATTTAATACACGTGAATATATTATTCTAATTAAGCAGTTGATGTCAAGGGTGATAACTCGTGTAAGTGAATTTTACTGATGATATCGCTTTTGCTTGTCTTACAATAAATATAAACACGTGAGAAAATGAGGAAAGGTCAAAATTAAAATCTTTGAAAATTGTGAACGTTATTGTGCAAAGATGTGCATTCAAACATATATAAATGGAATGCAGACAGATATATAAGCATAAAAGTGTATATATATATATATATATATATATACACACTTTTATGTTATATATATATATATATATATATATAGATGCGGATGACTATAGTATTTACGCTCTCACACCCTGATTGAGCACTCTGGAAGAGTGGTAGACTTTGTAAACAGTAGCTACTCCGGCATTTACGCACCGCTCATTCGATAATGAATTGGAGCACACTAGCTATTGGGCGTGTTTATACGCGCTGAAAAGCCTGTCTTCTACTGTACGCTCGTGGCCTAGTGGTAGAATCGCCGACTGACGCCAATGCGGTTGGGTTTCAAACCTGGGTTAGTGAAGCGACCGGAGTCTAAGCCGTACTGATGAGCGAAACAGATCTGTCTGCGGATGACTGTAGTATATATATATTATGATTAAAATTTAGAACATCTACAAAATGTACAATTTTATAGTAGATTGTAGTTCGTACATGTTCTAAAGTATAATTTATAATAAATATTCATTGCACTATTTTTATATTGAGCACTGTTTTAAATTGGTATTTAGAACGTTGTAAATATTTTTTCTTTCCTTATATATATATATATATATATATATATGGAGGCTCGAATAAGTTAACATGTTCCTGCCAGTATAAGATTAGGAAACTCTAGTCACCCATCACGGACGATTCGGTCTGTGTATGGCTCGGCAATAGGCCAAAACTTGTTTGATAATTCGGACTCTGCTAAGGAATATGTAGATAGGTGTTTCACTGTTTTGCACAGAGTTTGCTCCGCATACTATCTACGTTTACTTGAAACGTTAATTCTTACTTTGTGTGATGTCATAATTGGACATTTTTTGGTAAGGAAAGGCCTAGAGTAGTAGTATCAGTCGGTCGTCAAATGCAGTATGTGTCGGAAGCAGCAACAAGGAAACTGCAAACCCGATACCCTCAGAATGAAGAGACGTTACCACCATCCACACACATTACAAAAAGCTTGTGACAGCACTACAATTAAAACTTGAGGAAAAGAAAGAAACCAGGAATCCCTTCCTAAACAGGAAACAAGAGATGATCCTCTTCTTTTGTTCCAAAAATAGGAAGAAGTATGAACCGGGCGATAGTAGGGTCTGTCTACTCCAATTAAAAAACAACAAAAAAAAAAATTACTAAGTTTTAATTAAGTCAGGATATCCCTTAATAGTCACTACAAGAGAATTTTAAGATACCTTTCCATAGAAATTCAAAGGAAAATAAAAAAATAAAATCAGCCTTTGCTGCCAGGACAACTAAAAAAGCTAAACTAACTGAACTA
Source organism: Ascarosepion bandense (assembly GCA_037127315.1). Classification (NCBI taxonomy): domain Eukaryota; kingdom Metazoa; phylum Mollusca; class Cephalopoda; order Sepiida; family Sepiidae; genus Ascarosepion; species Ascarosepion bandense. The sequence continues at coordinate 1,672,584 of JBBBDQ010001119.1, read as the reverse complement.
TTCCCAAATCACTTCACTAATTTGCAAGATGTCAAATACATTTATATGTCATATATATTTGAGATTTTCAATATTCTATAATATTCCAAAATAAAATTTCAAGAACATACAGAAGAGTTATACACATAAAAAGAATTAATTGTTTATTTCAGATAAAATACAATCTTCTATTAAAATTTAAAGTCCGTCTCAGTGTTTTAGTTATTCAACCAGCAAAAAAAAAAAACCTTAAGTTAAAAAAAGGGTTGAGAAACACTGGTTTAACTCACAAATGTAAAGAAATCAGTGAAAATAAAAAAAAGACATAAATTAGCAGTGAAACTTGAAAAAAACATGGGTGGTCTTCAGTCAGACATACATCGTTGTATCGTATCAAGTGTTTATTGTACGCCTTAATGAATATCCGGCTGCCATTTTGTGGATATCGATATTTTGCACAGTCAAAATTTTATGAAACATGAACCTCAAAATGGCAAAAATTATTCAGATGTTTAATAGAAAGAAATCTGTCTCGAACATGGCTGTATGCAAGACACGCACAGAAAAAGAAAAACGCGTTGGTGCTCGTCTTTACTCGACGAATAAAAACCTGTTTGAAATGAGAGATGCGCATGCATTCGCTAAAAAGAGGAACAAAATTGTTTTTAGTCGTTAATTCTTCCAATTTACCTAAAGGTTTACGATGCATCATCTTTATGTGCTTAGAAACAATAAATTTATTGTTGTCTAAATGATGATATTTCTTTGGGGAAAACATTAACAAGAAGGCGGAGTAGTTATTTTTGGTAAAAATTATTAGCGAAACCTGGGGATAAATTGATGGCGTTAAAATGAATACGTCTGTTTACATTGACTTCTTTAAGAGCAACCTTTAGAATATTGTTCAAGAAGAAGGCATTCGTATTTAAATACAAACTGGTATTTATGGACGACAATGATCTAGGTTCTGCTGTTGCAATCGTTGAATTATTAGTTGAACAACTATTGTGGCCCCCGTATTTCGCCAGATTTCAATCATATCAAAAATTTTTGAAGTTGTGAGTGCGGAATAATAATCACCTCATTTACCCACTGTTTTCAAATTCAGAGGACTTGAGGAAAAAGAAGGAAAGGAATTCGCTCGTTTTTGTGAAAGTTTCTTTGGACCAATGAAAACATTGTCCTGACAGAAATTAGCCGGTCAGCCGAGACGAAAAAGAAAAGAAAGTAGCGAGCCTATGTGAATTTCGTTTTTATATGAACCGAGGAGAAAAATTAAATAAATGAGCGAAGAGCGTTTGAAATTGATTAAAGTTTCGTTTCAGTTCTTCGTGAGCTGCGTTCAAGTTCTTGTCAGTGTAAAATTATTTGCCAATTATATTATCAGACTTAAACTAAGTACGCACACTTCAAAGAATTTCCTCTCAAGAATCCAAGAAATTTATGTATTTCAAACTATCTCTCTCCGTCTATTTTTAAACGTATGCAAACTTTATATCTCTTCACTGAACAGCGAATTCCCTTACTCTTTAAACATTTTTGAATATTATTTGGCGCTAGATCATTTAATCAGTTGTATGAACATTTCCTCTTCATGAAAATTCGTTAAAACTACAGATTTTTATAAATTCTGATTTATTTTACTGAAAAGAAATCTGTCTCGAACATTGCTGCATGCAGGACACTCGCTAAAAAAGAAAACAAAAGCGAGCTACTGACACTAGTTCAAATGTGTAAATTCGTAAATAAATACATTAAGTTTTTTGTTAAAATTATCCGTGTTTTTTCTCATTATCTTCCTTCATTCATCTTCCTGTCGTGGGTAAGTCAACTGTTCATTTTAACACCTAAACCCAATCCAACTATGAAGTGTCATCAAAAAGAGCCTTTATGCGAATTGTAAATATATTCTATCTTTGGGAAGTAATATAAAATATTCATCACTCCTGAAGACATTTTTAATTTAACTTCCTCTACTGACCGTAGAAGTCGTTGAAAAAATGAAAATTATGTTAGTAAATAATTTTGTTATTTAACTTAATTTGGTATACTTAACTATGTGTATGATTTTATCAAAATCAATCATGGATATGATTGGTTATACCCATTCACTTTTTTTTTATCTTTCTATTATTTCAAAATGATCCTTTTGAGATAACTGAATACAAATTGGCGCATTTTAAATAATCATATTTTTTATATTGAAGAATGATGGAAATTCTATATTTTAATAAGATATTTAAATTTTCTTTTTTTTTTCTATGAGACATTGTCACCACATTATACATAGTTCGAACTGGTGTTTGAGCGACGATGGTCGTTGTTCCGTCGTGAGCTACACTGGTTATGTTATCATGTTAGTCTTCAGGGTGAACAATACACCAAAATCGTATTGTCTCTGTTTTGCACAGAAAGTTAAATTTGAATTTACTTTTCACCAGGAGAAAGTATTTGTGTTGTAACAAATACCGTCACGCATGTGGCTTGTATTGGTTATTTTTATTGTTTTCTAATAGAAAAATTTTGCCGATTACATGTAAGTAACGAAGAGAAAATATTGATTGAGAGATCTTCGCGAAAAATTCTCACTAAAGAATTTTTGAAGAAGAATCTCTTGATTTATAGATTTATGTAGATAGATCTATCTTTCAATTGGAGTAGATAGATCTATCACCCGGTTCACACTCCACCCACGTCTATTGAGCAGGTTAAGAGGCTCATCCATTGTTCCCTGTTTAGGATGTGGTTTCCGGCTTTCTCTTTACCAATCTTACTTTTTTTTTTCAATTGGAGTAGATAGATCTATCTATCGCCCGGTTCACACTCCACCCACGTCTATTGAACAGGTTAAGAGGCTCATCCCTTGTTCCCTGTTTAGGATGTGGTTTTCGGTTTTCTCTTTTCAAATCTTTTCACTATTACGTAGCCCCCTGCACATCAGTGGCGTTACCGCCTTGCTCGGGGTGATACGATTAAAAAAATATTAGAACACAACATGTACAAATACACATACACACACGCGCATATATGTATGTGAGTGTGCGAGTCAAAAGTCATTGAATAGCAGTATGTAAAGGTAATGGTTGATGGTGGCATCACACCTTGATCTCATGGAAACTTCAAGACCTATATTAATTGGGCTCATCTGTTGAGTCAGTGTGAGCACCGGTTAGGCTGTTCATGGAAAGGTGACGAATGAAACATGGATTCTAGACGGATGGGAAATACTTTTTAAAATTGCGGGGACATCTGACTTCTCTAAACCTCCAGTGTAACGGATGCATAAATAGTACCTGATGAATGGTAATACTGCCAACCATAAACAATTCAGTGGCTGAAAATGATACTTAATGATAGTAATCAGAAGTATATTGCTACAGTTGTTTGTAGCTAAGAAAAAAACAAAACACAAAAAAAGAAAAACGACACGGCTGGGTGTATGTAACGCATATCCAGCAATCCAGTTCAGAAGTAATTGGCATCCATGGAATATGGTATCAGAAGACATACCAGAGTGCTTCTGGTAACACCACGATACCAAACTCAGCGCTTCCTTTGGGCTTTATTGGACTCTTGTGGACTGGCAACGTGTCATTTATCAAACCAAGACAGTTTTTTTCAGACTATTCTGTTCGATTCAGGTGTGGAGGCAGACCTCGTGAGGCCAGTTGTCAACAAGGCAGTACGCAGGCTAGTGTTAGTTCTATAATCCCGTGGGTTATGTTCACATGGCACGAGTCGGCCGCAATGCTTAAACGCGTTATTGACCAGGAATTGCGACGTTGCAATGTTTCGTGAATATTCTGAACCATTTATTCTTCCCAACAACGATTCCAACAGGATAGGAGATCTTGTCATCAGGCCCAGATTAGCTTGGATTGGTTTGAGAAACATTCTGGAGATTTCTGATAAATACTGTGGCCACCATGTTCATCTGATATGGAACGTGGTGGTGAGATCTATCCGCGCAAGATCCATGGATTTATGTAGTGGTAACGAGACAGTATGCATGATTAAACCTTTCTCTATAAATATTCCAACCACTTGTGGAATCGATGCCGAATCGAGCAGTAGTTCACCGAGCTAGAGAAGTTTCTACAGGATAGTAAGCATATATTCTATGACTTTTGGCACGTCAGTGTGAATAGTGATGTGTGTGTGTGTGTGTGTGTGTGTGTGTGTGTTTGTAGACTATATTAAGGAATTTATATCGATTTTATACCTTTCATCCTATGGTTTCTCTCTCTCTCTCTCTCTCTCTCTATATATATATATATATATATATATATATACGGTATCTTTATATGTCTGTTAATTCCCATCAATATCTAAATCTGTTCACCACCCCCTCTATCTCTCTGACTAAGAATGCCGACGTAAAACTTCCTTCCCTGGTAATCTACAGTTAATTTATCATTTCTCTATACAGAATAATTAATGGGCAAATTGGGTTTTATGTTCTCTTTACTTTCAGAATTCCTGATGATGTAATTAACGCGATGATTTCTCGTAAAAAAAACAGTTTTTACTTGTTCCATTAAATAAACATGGTCAATCGAATTATTGCATTTCATAAAAGTCTCCAAGACGAGTCCATCGATCAATATTATCTTATTACTCTGATGAGTTATCCGCTAAGATACGGCGACTTGTGTTGGATTTCTGTCATTTGGCTTCTTGCAATAACAACAGTGATTTTTTATGCTTTGTACACAAAATACAGTTTGCAAGTCAGTGGAGGATCCCAAAAGATCGAATAAGAATTATAATGAAAAAATAATAACTAAAAGTGCATCATCTTGAATATCACTAAACTGAAACCTGCCAGTATTTACATTGCTTAACAGCGATCCAGTAATCTGAATGAATTTGTGGCATATAAAAAAAGGCGATAAGCCTCAAAGACCCGCCTCGAAGCACGTCAGCGAAAATGGTGCGAAGATGGCTGTAATTCTTTTCTTGTTGGGAACTCTATAGAAAGAAAACGCCGCTACACGTCTGGAAGTATTCACATCAACATGATGAATGGAAGGAATTTAGATGAAGAAATCGAATTGTAATGGAAAAGTAAACTTGAAGAAGGAAAAAATGAAAGAAAAAACAGAAAAGAAAAATGAAGAGTCGAATGTAAAATGGAGACAGTCAAAGGATATAACAAGAAAAATGGCGAAGGAACTAATTAAAGAAGAAGAAAATTAAGAAACGTGAATGAAGAAAGAAGGATAGAAAAGAGAAAGTAAATAACTTCAAGGAAGAAAGGAATGAATAAAAAAAAGAATGAAAAAGGAAACAAAGACTTAAAAATAGAAAATAAGGACAGAGATGGAGAGAAAGATAAAAAAGAAAAAAAGAAGACGAAAGTGTAAATTTCGATGGTGGATCAATATAAGGGTGTTAGGATCAATTGATCAAATTTTTGGAAGTGGATCAGGCTAAGAACTTTTCAATAGCTACTCGTAAATCCGCAGCTTAACTGAATTATAAATTTTGATCTGACATTTTTACTGTAGAATCTATGATCTATGATATAGGAGAAGCACTGAGGTTATTGACAAGAAAGGGCGTTATGTTAGAAAAAATATTTGTGCAAAATAAATAATTGATAATTGCTTTTTTCATCATTGCTTATTGATGTACACCCTCCCCACGTGTATGTGTGCGCATACACACAAACCCATGCATACACACACCTTTGCTTGTATAGTGAAGTACGCTACTGCTAGGGGAAATTTAATTGAGTCATGTGCCTAACGAAGCTAAGTACATCTGTATGCATCTTACATTTTAGAGAATAGATAAATAAAATATTCAGGGACTTATCTTTTAACTCGAAGTTTCAGACAAATATTCAATCGTCAAGATAAGATAGATACACTGAATCTATTAACAGATATAGATTTATAATAAATTTCTCTACAAAAAAATGCGCGTTAGTTGGATGAAGAAATGAAATTATGAGGAAAAGCATCTATAATGACAACGCGTTTCGCCTCCGTTTGCTCGTAGGTTGACTTCTTTAAATCAGAAAAAATACAAAACGGTCTCAATGCAAAATTAACATGACTTTCTTTCTGGCCGGGAGATGTCAACCTGGCACACGGAGGCGAAACATGTTGTCATTTAAAGGCGTTTTCGCTTTGTCTCACCAAAATAAATGTTATATCTGATAATAAATTTAACAGATTAATGCTACCCTGACGTAAGATAAATCTTTCAGAATTTTATTTATCTACGATTGTACATCTGCTGTCAAAAAATGACGGTAAAATATTTGATAAAATTATTAGCTGTTTCCTCACTGGTTATTCCCCTTGAGCGTGACAGGAGGGAACACACACACACACACACACACACACACACACACACACACACACACACACACACACACATATATATATATATAAATTAAAATCCTTTCAGAAAATTCAGAATTAAAATCCTTTTTTTTGTTGTTGCTGAGGTGATGTGTTATCCCCCGTGGGGATTTTCATATCGAAATGGTCATCCAACATCCTTGAATTAATCCTACTTTAATTTATATTTGCTCTGTAATATTTTATTACATGGAGCTCTCTTCCTGTATCATTTTTTAATATTAAAATAAAATTTTTAATATTAATTAGGATCGGGTTTTTGGAATTTACCTTCCTGCTTTTTCCGCTTGGATTAAAGTATCTGAATATATATATATATATATATATATATATATATATATATATATATGTGTGTGTGTGTGTGTGTGTGTGTGTATTCTAAAAAACACAAACCTATCAGGGAATTTAAAATGTCAGAAATCCAGGTGCCTAATTTGTAAACATTTGGTAAACGACACAATATTCTCTGTACCCAACACCAAAATCAAATTGCAGCCACCACGCCTCACTTGTGACAGCGAAAACATTATATACTTCCTCTTTTGTTCAATATATCCCAATAGTGGATATATTGGCGAATCCGGTAATAGCATTAGATTTCGCTTCAATAATCACAAACTTAATATACGCCAAAATAATCAATATTCCCCAGTAGGAGCACATTTCAACCAACCGGGTTACACCTTAGAAAATTGCAAATGTTTACTAATAGACTCCAATTTTAGTTCTACATACTCACGCAGAAAGAAAGAAAAATACTGGATTTTAAAATTAAATACACACAAGCTAGGGTTAAATAGGGACTTAGGTGCTTTGAATCTTTACAAATACTTCAATAACTAAACGTTTTTAGATACATTTAAAAATAATTTTTAAACTTTTTCAGATACAATTAAAAATTTTTTTTATTTAAAACAAATTTACAAGCATTATTAAAGATAGGTTTACGTTTACAAACATAATTTTTAAAAAGATCTGTCGCTTTCAACGTCACTTGATGTAAAAACAAAATCTCTCTCCACAAACGCGTCACGTGATGTAAACAAACGCGTCACATGATGTAAACAAACTCTTCATTGACGCTCTCGCGAAATCTCGCGAAATACGTTACTAATTCAAATTTTAAAATCATTTGTTTCTGATGAAGGACCGAGGGCGGTCTGAAATATAAAATATAATAGGAGAAATAAACGAATACTGTCAAAAAACACATTTTCAAACTCAAAACGTTTTAATATTCTTTCCTATACATATTAAGACAGTATACGTGGATCATCACTATGCTATATGTATATATATATATATAAAGTTGAAGATTATGCTATTTCCAAACAAAAACGAACTTTTGAATGAAAGAACGGAAATTATGACTAAGTGTAACCATACTAAGAAATACCTCTTAGGTTTATACAACAATCGATGAAAACGCCATAATTATATAAACCACGCCATAATATATACACCACGGCCCCAGCATTCCCCATTTTGTTCACCTCAGACAACCACAGCCACTATATATATATATAGTGGCTATGGTCGTCTGAGGTGAACGCTGCTACCAGGTTAACTGCTAAAGAATATATATATATATATATATATAAGTGGGAAAAAAGATAAATATTTTAATGTTTTCTAATGAAAAATCTTGTAAATTCGAAGCAATATTCGTATTAAAGTATCCATTTTATTCTACTGGCAACGTGTATTAATCTGAGGAATCCGTATTAGATTCCTCTGAGGCAAGAGAGATTATTTGGGCTTATACTAAGTAATAACTTAATATTTATATTCTCCCATTCTCAATACCCTACCTACTCGAACTCTAAAAACATAATTCTTAACAAACCGGACTAATTCTGGCCTCCCCTTCTCGAAAGACACAGGCAGTTTCATTTTTTTCTTTTGTCAGAGCGTCAGCCACTTTCCACTTAATTCTGGAGGTAATTCTGGAGGTAGGACAAAAAAATAAACCCAGAAAAGGGCAGAAAAAATCTCGAGGAATCAACGGCCATGAAGCTAGAGGCGGTGTCTTGATAAAACACTGTGGAGAAGGCAAGAAGAAATCACTTCACTACTCATGCCCAAACAAATAATAAATTCTAACTGACTCAATACCCGGTAAGGAGTGACATGCGCAACAGGTGTCACCAGACACCCAGCGACCTTGAGCATAAACGGCGTAAAGGAGACAAAATTCCCCAGAATCGATCTCTTGACCAGAATGGAACGATATGAGTGACAGATGTCAACGGACCATTATCCTGCGACAGCTCGCACCAAACAAAATATAACTCTTGGGACATGGAATTTCAGAACGTTGAACAACTCTGGACAGCTGGAAGATGACTAGATTAAACATAAACATTTTAAGTATATGCGAAACGAGGCGGGGGCGAACAAGTGTGACTTTATCAGTGAAAACCACAGTACTGTATACGCAGGGGTTGAAAATAATGAAAAAGAAGTCGACGTGATACTGGATCAAGGCATGAGGAAAGGCGTTCTGGGATACTGTCTGGGATATCTGAAAAAATTCTGGTGGTTAAACTGAAAGGAAGGCCTCTCAATATATTGGTTATAGCCGTATATGCACCGACAACTCAAAGTACAGAAAAAGAAATCGACTCCTTCGACTCCGTAATAGACAAGGCTCAGTGCAAGTCACAAGAAATCAGAGTTAACATGGAAGATTTGAATGCCAAAGTTGTTCAAGAAAGAGATGAAACGTTCGGCAATTTTGGATTAGGAAACCGTAATGACCGCCTGAGAGAAATGGTTTAATAGTTCACAGCGAATGACTAGATAATAACCAAAACCTGGTCCCAAGAGCACCCAAGAAGTTTATAGACATGGAGAAACCCAGAAGGAGAAACAAAGTACCAAATTGATTATATAACTATCAACAAGAGAATCAGGGATACAATCCTTCACTGCAACACCTACTCAAGTGCTGACTGCGGTAGCAACCACCTGCTAGTTGCATGCAAACTAAAGACAAAACTATGGACATTAAAAAAGCCTAACGCAGCCCCAGACTCGTGAACGACACAAACCTGCAGGAAATATGCACAGCGTGAAAAAAAATATGAAGGACAAATTGGAAACAAAAGTTCAAAATAGAAAAGCTCTAGTAACATCAGCAAACAATATAATCCCAAAGTCACAAGAAAGACTAGTGGATCACTGAAGAGAATTTTGACATGATGCAAAGGAGACAGAAACAATGCAAAGATATGGAACGGAATACAGAAAACCACACAAGGAAATAAGGAGCAAATGCAGACAGGCTAAGGAATAATGGCTCAAAAACAAATGCATATAAATGCATGACTGAGCATGACAAACAATGGTGATATGCTTAAAAAATGAAAGAACTAACAGGACAAAAGACATGTTTAGCAGCAGGAAGTACAAAATCAAAGGACGGGACGCTCTTATTAGAAAAAAGGAAAATACTTCAGCGATGTAACGAGTATATCGGAGATGTCTTCCAGGACAAGACAGAACAACCGGCAATACACAGAAATGCCGACGGACCTGAAATATTAAAAACTGAAGTGACATCTGCACTGGCCAAACTGAATAGAAACAAAACAGTAAGACCAGACAATATTGTAATGGAGATGCTTAGACGGCTTTGGCTTTCACAGAAGTAATAAACAAAATCTACAACACCAGCGATATACCGGAGGAACTAAGCAGATACATTTGTATAGCATGCCTAAGAAGCCAGGTGCAAAAGAATGTAAACTCCACCGCACAATCAGCTTAATGAGCCACATTACAAAACTCATCGTCAGAATTTTGATGAAAAGAGTGCGTAACAGAATCAGGACAGATATAAGAACAATGCGGGTTCGTTAAAGCCACCAAAACAAGAAACGTGATATTCATGCTGAGAAAGCTAATCTGAAAGAGCAATACAAATGCAGACGGACCTGCATCTGATATGCATAGACTACGCAAAGGCATCATTTGCCAAAATACGTCAAAAATACGTGTTAGAGATGCTCAGCAACCTCGATATTTTCGGAAAAGACAAGATAATCAAGAGGGCTATATTGGCATCAAACCGCTTGCATCCGGGCTGGAGATGAATACAGCAGTTATACAAAAATCAAAAGTGGCGTGTTTTCTCACCGGATCTATTCAACTTACAGAGCAAAACAAATTTGAGAGATATAGTCCTTCTAATGATTCGACATTGGCGGCCACAATTTCAACAATATAAGATACACGGATGACACAGTGCTGTTTGCAGACGCGGAAAGGAAAATGAAGGACCTGCTACAGAAGTTAGCAAGAGAAAGTGAGATGAAAGGACTGAGCATAAACTTAAACAAAACTTACCGATAAAATGCAGCCGTAACTTCTACTCCAACAGTTTTTTTCCTCGCACTTCCCGACTGTGGAATTCTCTTCCAAACGATTGCTTCCCCGACGGCTACAATCTCCAGGAGTTTAAATGTAAGGTCAATACACACCTCCTAACACACTAACCTGCTCCCATTCTATCAAGCACTCTTCCCATCTGCCCGACCTTCATCCTCGCTATCCTTACTCATCTGTCACCTTTCTCCTGACATTTCCTATGTCTATCCACTCCTTCTCTTTACCTTCCCCTATGTAGCCCCATGCGCAATAGTGGCAGTGGAATGCCTTGCTTGGGGTGAGATGATTAAAAAAAAACAAAAAAAAACTGAAGGTATGGTTCACAGCAAAAAGAAGACACCAAAATGATAACTACAGGTTGGGGAAACTAAATTAAAACAAGTAAAGAAATCTAAATACCTGAAAAGCGTTCTGACAGAGGATGGAAAATTCGACACTGAGATCCGAAAACGCATTGGCATGGCCGAGGACGCATTTCAAAAGTAAACCAGAGTACTGAGAGACAGGAAAATCTAATTAGAAACAAAGAAAAGAGTGCTGGATTGTTATGTAATAACTGTCCTTCTGTATAGCAGCGAATATTGGACGATCTCTTCGAGGATGAAGGAGAGCCTTGAGGCAGCAGAAATGTAATTCTACAAAAGGGTGCTGAGGATACCATGGACCAAGTTCGTGTTGGAGAGGATGCAAACCAAAAGAAAACAATTAATATCAGGAAGAGACAGATGAGGTTCCTGGGAAATGTAATAAGAAAGAAGAATTTGGAGAATTTGATACTCACACGACGGATAGAGGCACTTAAAAAAATCAATATATATATATATATATATATTATTAGGCAGCATACTTTTATTCAATGTATAATATTAGACGGCTTACCTTCATTAAAGCAAGTTTCATTAAATAATAAAAATATGTCAATTTTGATAATAATTCTTTCTAGTTCTCTAATTATCTTCTTGATCTTAAGTTGAAATTCATCAAGGAAAGCGACATTTTTTTGTTAATTTCTGATCTCCAAGATCATCACACACACACACACACACACACACACATATATATATATATATATATACAAGCGTGTGCGCACATATCTACATATATATGTGTTTCCCTATATATGCATATGTGTTTGTGTTTAAAGTTGCCTGTCACAGAGTTAACAGAATTTTAATCGAAAAGTTTAATGTATAGGCAAAAAAGTTGCTTATGCATAAAGTAAATATTATTTGTTGTATAAAATAAATGCTTTTTATTTTTCCGTTAATAGGCCACCGATTTATTATGTCTTTACGTAGAAGGAAAATAAATTGGAAAAAGAAGAAATACAAAATTAGCGCAAAAGAAGAAATCGAAAATTAGCACAAAGGAAGAGAACGCATAAAAGAACCAAAGAAAAAAACGACAAACGAGGGAAAGGGAGGCAATCCAAGGAAAGTAGACGAAAAAGAATTAATGAAAAACAAAAACAAAATACAGATTATATTAAAAAAAGAATGAAAGTAAAAAGATCAATAAGAAAAAGTTAAATAAATGGAGGAATAGGGAGAATAATAGATTGCAGAAAGATGGCAATAAAAAGAAAATTCGTAAGTCTACAACTTCTTTTCACTACGAGTACTTGTTCTCGTTTTTTTTCTTCCTACTACTATTACTAGTTCTTCTTTTTGTCTTCTTCTTACTACTACTACTTCTTCCTCTTACTACAACTTTTTCTTACCAATCAGTCAGTTAAGTGCTATAATACATCACTCAATAAATCCCGGGCCTAATTAATAAAACAACAACTTTTAGGCAAAATTCAACTTTATCTATCAACATAGTCTCTTTCTAGGGTGATACACTGATTCTAACGCTTCTCTACCAATTCGATGCCTTTTTTGTAGAACGATTTCTTTTTGGCCTCAAAATACGCCTCAGTTTCCTATATCACTTCTTCATTGTAGCCAAATCTCTTTATCTGGAGCATTTTTTTGAGGCTTGCAAACAGCCAGTAGCCGCTGGGGGACAGATCTGGATAATAGCGAACGACTTTTGACACGGTGCGTTGTCTTAGTGAAAGATCACTTTTTCTTTTCTTCATTTGCGGCCGTTTTTTAGCGATTTCTTCCTACAAACGCACCAATAATGCTATATAATATTCGCTATTGATGGTTCTTCCTTTCTCAAGATAATCGATTAACAATGTGCATCCCAAAATACGGAGGCCAAAACTTTGCCTGTTGATGTTTGCCTCTTGTATGCTTAAGACGGCTTTCACCTGCTGCTGTCCACTATGCTGACTGTCAATTTGACTCCGGAGTGAAGTGGTGCATCCATGTTTTATCCATTATCACATATTTGTGCAAAAACTCCTTCTTGTTGCATTGAAACAGTTGCCAACAACGCTCTGAATCGTCGACGCGTTGTTGCTTTTGATTGGCTGTGAGCAAACGTGGTGCCCACTTTGAACACAGCTTTCTCATTGACAAATGTTTATGCAAACTAGTGAATACAAGCCTTCTGATATGTTTAACTCCTCTGCTCTCTCACGCAACTTCAATTTACGATCGGCCAAAAAGAATTTATGGAATTTTTGGTATTTTCTGGGACAACTGCCAATTTTTGTTGAGCTGAGCGTTCAGCATCATTTGTATGACGGCGTTTAAAGTCAGCATACCATCTCTTAACTGTTGTTTTCGACGGAGCAGAGTCCGAATAACATTTACCAAGCCACTGAACAGTATTTTTCTCCATCAGAAAACAATGCTTTATTAACACACTAAATTCAGATTTTTCCATTGTTTGGAAAATTTGCAACAGTACCTTCGCTTTAATAACTGTAATTTGTAAATGAATAATCTGATTAAGCCCAAATTTTGTCACGCGTCATTTGAAGACTAGTACTTCATAAAAATCATGTGGATTTTTTTTTATTAATGGCACCACCTATATGTCAGGACCCGAACTTATCGAGTGATGTGTTACGTGATACACGCCTGGGCGATCACGTCTAATAAGAGACATGATTGATTGGGCAAAAGATTTTGCCCACAGTAGGTTGCCATTACTTTCTGTGGTAGACTGGTCACGAACTAAGGCTATAGAACCTAATCTGTCCTGCTATTTAGCACATAGCTGGAGGGAGAAGTGACGGATCAGTATCTTTCGCAAGAGTATTTGCGCGTAAGTGAATGCAACGAATTCAACTGAAATTTGAACTCAGCTCTCCTACTTCTCGTTCCGAGTCGATATCCACTGCGCCACAACGCACGAGTACTTCTTATCACCTCTTTCTTACTTCGTCTTTCTACTACTACAACTACTTTTTACCACTAATTCTTTTTCTTACTACTTCTTCATTATTACTACTACTATTATTCTTAAGGTTTTTCTTACTACTACTTTTTTCTTATTTCTCCCTATAACTACAACTTCTTCTACTTCTTCTTCTTACAACTTTTTGTTTTACTGCTTCTTATTACTACTATTTCTTCTTCTTGCTCCTACATCTGTAAGTACAGCAACAACAAAAATGGTAACGAATGACAATGATGACGGGCAAGAAAAATGCTCAAAATAATGAAATAAAACAACAAATAGTTACAAACAGATAAACAATCCAACTGTTTCGCGCCGAAAGCCTATTGATTTCTCGCGTCCAAGCCGTACAGATCGACAGCCCCAAGATTACGCCACCATTCTCCAGCTCAAACGTCTCAATCATTGGCGCACGTCTTTGCTTTCATTCATTCTTCCTTTTTATTTTGTTTTGGCGCGTGTACGGCTGAGTGGCACGAATCTTCATTCTTTCGCGCGTCAAAGCTTGGCCTTTTGTCTGCCAAAGGAAATACCGCCATGATAATGATATTAAATGCCTTTTGTGCTCCGGCAGTTCTTGCAATTCAACACCAGAGAAAAATGTCTCGATCTGCGGAAAAATAAACTCGTTTTGTCGATCAGGTGGCTTCAGCGGCAGATCTTTTGTTCAAGAGAGCAATTTATCGCTAGAGGCAAATAAAAGACTCGCTTCAACGGCATGACCTCTTATTTTCCGCTACCAGCCCACACAATATTTTTTTTATATACATATTTCTTTTACTAAGTGCATCCCAACTGCGCCATCATCTATACATCAATCTAATGGAAGGTAAAAGCGAAAAAGTGAAATAAAAGCGCAAGTGGTATGCTCTGCTGGAACTTAGGGATTTGTTTGTATTCTACCAAGTAAAAGTAATATAGGAATAAGAGCAGAATGGGTTGAACAATGTTCTGAACGTACATAGCACGGTTCAACGTTTTCTCACATCGGCGAGTTGAGGTCGAGTTAGATCAGGGTACTCCATACCATGAAGTCAGAGGTTGCACCTTTGTGATGTGGCGAAAATCTTCCGGATATCTTGCCCAGGTTTCCGTTGCTGATGTAAACTACCACATCTTACATGAAGACAGAAATTGCTCTCATTTTTACAAAGCGCCATCGATTTACTGGGTGAACCCCAAGAGACTCAATAGGAAACATGAATGACGGTACCGTGGCATAAGTGGAAATAGAGGCACGCATGAACACAGATTATTAACGGCCCAAGGTAACACTCCTGGAAACATATTTGTTCTGATTTGTGATGCTGAACCTGGTGCGGTTTGCAAATGTTTCTTATACGATGTGGGGTAGCGGTCAATAGCTGTTCTACAGATTTAGAGATAGACATTTGACGACTGACTTTCACGTCACCAAAATTATCATCCCTTTTTTTTCGAAAGATCATAATGTGAACTCTGTTAGAATTACTGTAAGTGATCAAAAGGATCACAGATGTATATCTTCATCGAATAATATCTATTTGTACTTCTTTTATTGCACTAAAACTTGCTGAGACATGTGTCACCATCCCTTATATACAGATGTTACACTGGTGTGAGGGATGCGATGTCACACGATGGCATAATTCGAAAAATGTTACTGAAATTGTAATGTTCTAGAGTGCCCAGGTAACCAGGTAAAAAAAAACAAACAAAAAAAAACAAAACAAAACAAAACGCCTGGCAATTTTTGGCAATTAATAAGCAGGGGTACCCAGTCATGTCCGTCAGACAATTTCTGCGACCACTTCACTTCTTACATCTGGTCACCTAACTCCCCAGACTGCAAACCACCTTGATTATTATGTGTGGGGTGCAGTTGAGCGAGAAGCAAAAAAAAAAAAAAAACCAATGTAACATTTAAAAATGAAATGTATTATGGCATCATTCATTAACTTAAACAAGGAGACCCTCCAAAAGAGATGCAGAAGATTCCAAAGTCGTCTAGAGGCCGTGGCTAAAATTAACAGCGATTTTACTGAATAAATTTTTCATTAGGATTTCAACATATTTTTGCGTAATCATCTGTTAAAATGAGATGTCAGTGTCATTTTAATTTTAGCATAATTTAGACAACAGTTTATCCATCGCACTTTATATATGTGTGTGTGTGTGTGTGTGCGCATGTATATATATATATATATATGTAAAGATTTGAGATATAATATATATGTAAAAGGACAATATGAATAAAGACGAAAAGAAAACTTATCTTAGTCGACGCGTTGATAAAGTTCCTCACGTCGTCTAAGATAAATTTTTCTTTTGTCTTTATTCATATATATATATATTAGCTGTTTATTTTTGTTGGAAATAAAATAAAATAAAAAGAGATATTATTATAGGATTTTACCTAAGGGCTCTCAGAATTTGTACCAAAAATATTTTAGAAGATAAATTTAAGTATATTGAAGAATCATTCAAAAAGTTCCAATATTCCCCCCCCCCCCCCCATTTTATTTCATCTATATATATATATATATATATATATATATATAAGGCAATCTGTGAGCCTGTGTGTGACTGTTCCCTATGCACGACTACATTTTTTAATCTACGCCATTCAAACTTTCTAGGGACACATATCTACAGGGATGCCAGGTCGACACATACTTTTTGAGTTCAAATTCAGCAATTTTCCCTTTCGCACTTTTTGGCCAATGGAACCGATTGCTTATATTTGCTCCGTAAAACATCTAAGATCTAAAATGGTTGCTAGATTGGTAAATTTTCGTTTTAGGACCCGAAGGCTAATATCCCTTCAAATTTTTCCAAAATACTTTTATTTAAGTGCAAATGTATATGCTGAACTCAAATCAATAATTACACATTGAAGAAACCTACCCTTTTTGATGCTAACGGCCAGAAAAATATCGGACTTCTTCTTGCTCTTTTTGTCAGCTATTATCGGCTTAGTGAGAGTCATTCGCTGCTGAACGATTTTAGGCGTAGGAAGAAAATCATATACATTTGCACGGAAATAAGAGTATTTGGGAAAGATTTGAAGAAATATTAGCCTTCAGGTCCTAAAACGAAAAATTATTTCACAGAAATCAAATCACACTTGTCAAACGCGACTAAAAAAAAACAAAACAAATTAGCTTTTATATTTAATTTTTATTCCGACGTTTTAAAAATTTATTTGGTCAACAAAAAAAATGTGAATATTTTTCCCGTAATTTTGAAACAAAAGAAATATTTGAAAAAAAAGTGGTTTTTTAAACAAAAACAAAATATGTAAAAAAGTGCCAATGATTAATTTAATTATTTAAGTCTTTCTTTCAGATTGAATTTTTCATACTTCAGAAAATAAAATTTAAAAAAATGAAGTTTTTTTTTGCTAAATATTTAATACAGGAAATCAAGTGTCTGTAATTCGCGTGGCATTAATGTAACTTTTTCCTCTAAAATTAAATGTCTACATTTTTAAATATTCTTCGAAAATTTCTGAAATTCATTTAGTCAACAAATAATGTAAATATTTGACCCCGTAATTTTGAAATAAAAACAAACGCAATGTTGTTTACAAGGTCACAAAACATCAACTTACGTTTACGCAAAACAAAGGAAAATAGATTATTTTAATGAAATTTTTGAACAATTTTTAAACAACAATTTTTTATATAATTATATTTTTATATAATTGAGTTTTAAAGTGAGGCGGCGACTACAAGCGCTCGGAAATCGCAACACGCTGAATTAATCATCTAATTAAAAAATGTTCTGAGTTGCACGGGCAACGCCAGGCTATGATGCTAGTATTCTAAAAAGAAAGCTATAAAAATTCACAAACAAAAAAAATCCAATGCCACCAACCACAATGCGCCCCCCCAACAATAATCTAATTAATCGTTACATCGTTTTGCCCAATACTTCAACAACTAGGTCCCACGCTCTTTCTGATGTACATTAATGATCTCCCCGACGCCATTAGATCCCAAGTAGGCATGTACGCCGATGACACCACAATCTACTCTCGTCTCGATCAAAAACCCGGTGTGGGCGACAAAGCGAACCTCGCTGCCGAGCTTGAAAAGGACCTCCAATCCGTAGTGGCCTGGGGCTAGTCAATGGCTCGTCAATGGCTAGTCAATTTCAATGCTTCTAAAACTAAGCTGTTATCAACTAACCACCATAGACACTCGCATCTACCTCCCATTAGCATGAAACAGGCTTGCCTCCCAGAGAGTAAAACACTACGCCTCCTTGGCCTTACACTTTCGGCAGACCTCAAATGGAATGACTATATCGAATCCATTGCCAAATCTGCCGCTATGAAAGTCGGCTCTCTGTGCAGGGCCCGGAATTTTTTCCCGCCTGAATCTATCCTGTACATATACAAATCTACCATCCGCCCATGTATTGAATACTGCTGCTATATCCGGTCGGGTGCCCCTGCTATTCTCCTTGGGCTTCTTGACAAAATACAAAGGAGAATCTGTAACGTGGTTGATACTGACTTGGCAGACCGGCTGCAACCACTCTCTCACCGGCGTGATGTGGCTTCCCTGTGCCTCTTCTACAAGTACTTTCATGGCTTCTGCTCCGATGAACTTAGATCACTGGTGCCGCCTAAGCACGAATTTACACGAGATACTACATTAGCAACTAGGTCCCACTCTTTTACAGTTAAACAGATAAGATGTAACCGTAATTTCTACTCTAACAGCTTCTTTTCTCGCCTGTGGAATTCCCTTCCACAAGTCCGCTTTCCCGACAGCTACAATCTCCAGGTGTTTAAATGTAGGGTCAATAGACACCTCCTATCACACTAACTTCCAATTATTCTCAGAACACTCTCATCTACCCAACCCTCATTCTCGGTATCCTTACCCGTCTATCACCCACCCTCTGACATTTCCTATATTTAACCATCCTTTTTCCACTCTATGTAGCCCCCTGCGCAGTAGTGTCAGTGAAATGTTTTGCTCGGGGTGAAACGCTTATAAAAAAACAAAAAAACAAAACAAAACAAAAAAAAACTACCATTATCGAAAATAATTTGAATAACCTAGGCATAAAAACAGTCACCAACTTCTCCCTTACAACCAGGAACTTTATTTCCAACAAAAATAAACAACCTATCAAATAATCCGAGGGCGGAGTATACACGATTGAATGTGGAAATTGTTTCCAGAAATATGTGGGTGAAGCATCTAGATCGTTAAAAAAAAAACGAATATATGAACACAAAAGAGACATAAAAAATTGTATCTCTACCAATGCGCTAGCAAAACATACTCTGGATACAAATCAAAACTTTAATTTTAAAAACTTCAAAATGTTAACCTTAATCTACGACAACAAGCGCAGAAAAATCGTGGACGCTGTCGCTATTTCGAATTTCCATACTATCAAACAACGACCATTTTTTTTACAATGTATCTCCATACCTAGCTAGAATAATACTAAAAGATCATAAAGTCCACTTACCTTGACCTATAAATGTAAGTACATCTACTAACTACAAAAATTCCCTTCCTCTTATAATACAGTAATAAACTTACAACAAATATTTTACGATATAAATATAACGATAATTTATTTTATCACATATCAATAATCTAATTAATTACGATTTATAGTTAAACTAAACCACTCGCATATTTTTTCATTTGTCGCCGTTATCATTATATTAGAACCTATTAAACCGCGCACAAGAGGTAGATTCTACTTTAACACCGGAATTTTAACTGCAATCTCAGTTTTTACAATGAAGTAATTTAAATTCACCGTCACTATATTTTAACTCTATTCCAAGCCTCCTATAATACTATCTCTACATTTAATTAATATATATCGAAATTAATATAACACATAATCATCAACAAAACAAATAATTACAGCAATATTTGGAAAAACATAGATGCAACTAAACAACTATTTACATTTCATCTCAACGATTTTTTCAAATATCAAAACGTTATAAATATTTCGTGACTGACGTCATAGTTTACTGCAATTCTTTCAAACAGCCTTAAAATTTTAAGATTTATCACATTTCTAAATCAATTCACAGGCAGTAACAACAACAACAAAAATAAATTCACAATAGTAAATATAAGCCCTGATGATGGTTATAACAACCGAAACATTATGTTAGCTACCCCGCAATAAATCTATATTTTGTTGTTGTCAAATATTTATTTTATTTTGTCTGTCTGTCTGTCTCCCACACACACACACACACACACACACACACACACACACACACACACATATATATATATATATATATATATATATATATATATATATATATATATACTAGCTGTACCCAGCCACGCGTTGCTGTTGCTCAGTTTGGTTAAATGGAAAAAAAAGAAAAAAATTATTGACTAAGCCAACGAAATAAATGGGATATCGATAATAATTCGTTTAAAAAATGAATAGAATTTTTTTTTTAAAGGAAAGGGATTTCTGTTGTTTACGCCCGCCAAAATAGAAATAATAATAAAAAAATGGCTTCGTTTACCTTAAATGTACAGTTTTCCTATGTTCTCTAAGAAAAAAAGAATTTCTGTAAACGTGTCCGTATTGAAATGGAAGTTTTTTGGTTCGGCTATTATCGACTCTAATAGATTTGCAAGATATATATTTTCAAAACAATTGATGCAGCCTTTTTCGAGATTAGCGGATAGTAATAAACGGACAAGTACATTTATATATATATATATATATATATATATATATATATATATATATATATATATAACGACACTGTAGACATTTTTATGTTGTCAAAAGAATTCTTCCTATCAGAAAAGCATGGATTTTTGAAAATGACTGAAAATACTTGAACAAAACAATAGTAAAACATGAACTTCGCACAGTTAATCCTTATTTTTTATCACAATACACTACACCTTATTCGAAAATTGAAAAAAATAAAGTAAAATTCAAACAGAGGTTTTTTTTAATCGAACTTATTTGGATGTGTTGCGGGGAGGGCCGAGAAGTGTGAGTGCCAATCGATCGTGCAACTAAGAAAGTGGACACAAAGGCAAGGAAAGGAGACGGCAATAACAAAGAAGGATGACAAACGCAGATGGTCAGATGGAGACGATACAAATCGGGTCTTTATTTTTCTATTCTTAAGCGATGGAGGTCGTGTATCGGGAGCGGTATACGGACGTCGGCGGGTGCTGGAATCGGCCGCAGGACGTCGGTGGGCACTGGAACAGGCCGTCAGACGTCAGTGGGCACTAAAACAGGTCACTGGACGTCAGTGGGCTCTGGAACAGGTCGTCAGACGTCAGTGGAACGCTGCATTAGGTAGTCGCTGGAAGCTGCAAGAAATAGCTGGAGTCTGCGAGTGTGAAATGGAGGCCGCTGGAGACGGCAGGAGTAAGATGAAAGCCGCTGGAAACTGCAGAAGTGAGCTGGACGCCGCTGAAGATTGCAGAAGTGAGCTGAATGCCGCTGGAAAGTGCAGGAGTGAGCTGGATGTCGCTGGAAACTGCAGGAGAGAACTGGATGTCGCTGGAAATTGCAGGAGTGAACTGGAGGCCTCTGGAAACTGCAGGAAAGAGCTGGGTGCAACTGGAAACTGCAGGTGTGAACTGGAGGCCGTTCAAAACTTTAGGAGTGAGCTGGATGGCACTGGAAACTGCAGTAGTGAGCTGGGTGTCGCTGGAAACTGCAGGAGTGGATCGGAGGCCGTTGGAAATTGCAGGAGTGAACTGGAGGCTGCTGAAAACTGCAGGATTGAGCTGGGTGCAGCTGGAAAATGCAAGAGATATCAAGGGGTTCAGCAGAATGAGGAGTAATTTCAGATTCAGAAGGTGCTTCTGTGGTTGTTGATACTTTGTCTTGTAAGCCAAAGTCAGCTTGCTCAGAGGATGTAGTTTTCTTTGCAAAAAATGTATCAATTTTATGTGTTGTATTTCTTATCTTGGAGATTTTTCCTTTTCATCTTGTCTCTTTTGGGCATACCTTTTATGCTTGTTGTCAGACATCATTAAACAGGATTTAGCTACCTGGTAAAGATAAAAAGAATAATCTTTGTGTAATATAAATACACTTATTATATACTACACTATTACTAATCTATGTATATAAGCCTTTAGAAGCAGTGACATATAATGTATATATATGAGACCAGGGCCGTATTAAAACCACCGGGCACAGAGAAAGTTGCCCGGATTTATCAAGGTGGTGACGTCATCAGTATCATCCGCTTCCAGAAACTATGAACTTTTGTGGATTATTCTTTATTTCAGATGGAAATTATGCATAGATTTCACAGCACTCGTTCACATCTGCACCCAAGGGTACGGGTCATTTGTATAATGAGAGGGAGATAGATTTTTGGGACGATTCATTGTGAAATTGTTGTAAGTTAGTTAAACACATCTAAAATATATTTGGAACTTTTGCAAATTAATATTATACAAAGGTAATTTTTTTATTATTATTACATTTTCGTTCATTAATGATTAATTGACAAAATTAATTGATATTAATCCAAAGGCGATAAAATTGACATTTTATCGCCTTTGGATTGATTTTTTAAAAATTTAATTTACTTGCCTTCTTTTCACGATTTAATTGATAATAATAAAAAATATCGACTAAATTCGAAAGTTGAGTTGTTCGTAAATTTACATTTATTTTATAATTCTGAGTATTTATAAATAAGTTCTATTTATTTATTTTTAAGTTTATTCTCTTTTATTCAAAGTTTATGGGTTAAGAAGTAATAATTTTCACTTTCATTTTTTTCTAAACGTTTAGAAAAAATAGCTTTTCAAAACACATTGACCATACCTAAAGGTTTTGATTAAATATGTAAAAAATGTCTAGAGCAAGATCAGAGAGACTTCACATTGCACATATGAAAACATAAAAAAATCCAATCAACTGAAATTATATCAATGGTTTTAGAAGAATGTGGTAAGATCCGTATATATCTAGCACTGGCATAAATTGACTGTTATGCCTTTCGCCAATTTGAAAACAATATTGGATTTTAAAAAATAAAAAGATATACTGCTGGAATTCGCATTAGATCGCTTTATTGAAATTTTAAAAACTTTGACTTAAGAAATCACATAATGCAAATTTAAATTTACCATAAATCCTCAATATTTTTATCAAATTAGTATAATTATAGATGTAAACAAAATAATCAGTATAGTCAATATTTTAACTTACTAAAATGCTTAGCAACAAACAGGAGTTAGGAAAAAGTTAAAAAAATTTTAACTATCATATGAAGATTTTAGTGGCTTTTGGAAGTGACGGAGATGAGAGCAGGAGGACAGAATCCCCCGATTGTTCACCAAGACTTAACCGGTACAACAGACTACAGAGGCGTCAGGTTTATAATCATCCGAATATTCTTGGAAGGTTAAAATTATTTACTGCGACTTCCCTTCGACCAGGCAAGGGGTGCGGCGAAATCAAAAGGAGTCAGCTACAGCCATGTATGAGACACACACACTATGATGTGCAGCTGAGTGACCCGAGTCAGACTGCATGTATTAGAGTGTATAACAAGGACATCCTTGATAATTTTATTGGCAGCCAGGCGGGCCCCCTTGCACTGCCGGGCCCTCGGGCATGGTCCGATTGACCGATGGCTTAGTCCGCCCCTGATATATATATATCATAATATTTTAAGCTCTCAATTAATGCTAAGGTTTCTTTTTCAATAGTGGAATATACATTTTGGTGACAATTTAATTTTCTGGAAAAATAGTTTACGGGGAGTAATTTTTCTCGACTGTCTTTCTGTAATAATACCACTCTAATACCTGTGTCACTGGTATCTACTGCTAATTAAAATCTGGAACAAGTAATATTGGTTCCGAGTTTAACATTTCAAAGGCTGTTTGACAATAATCCGTCCAGTTAAATTCTTCGTTAGTCCGGAGTTGAAACAATATAGTTCAAATAGCTAAGTTTCCTTAAGACTCTATACGGTCCCTGAAATCTGGCTTTGAATGGGTGAGATGACATAAGAAGTAGTAGTAGTAGTACTTCGTCCTCTATTTGAAACTGTCATTTCACGGTTTTCCTGTCATAATTCGCCTTCATTTTCTCTTGATCTGCCCGCAAATTCTTCCTCGCTATTTTAATTGTTTCCATAATCCCGTTTCTGAATTTTGACAGGTAGTCGGACAAATTTTCCGGATTGGGTGCATCTTGTATGCATTTCTCCTTAATCATTTGTCGTGGTCCTTTCAATGAATGTCCAAATATTAGTTCAACTAGGCTAAACACTCATGATTCTTGTCTAGCTTCTCGCGCGGCGAATATTAAAAATGGTAAACCTTTATCCCAGTCCTTTTGTTGCTCTATGTAGTATGTTTACATCATAGTTTTGAGTGGGGAATGGAAACGCTCCAGTGCTCCTTGTGTTTGGGGGGTGATAAGCACTCAATTGAATAGAATTAATTTCCAACCACTTTATCGCCTGCTGAAACACTTTCGATCCTTGATAAGTTTGTATTTCCTTAGGTAATCCAAATTTGGGGAAACAACTACTCAGTGCCCTACTACTTTCTTGGCTGAAATATCTCGGAGGTGGGTGACTTCAGGGAATCTCGACGTGGCGCATAAGATAAGTGACTATATACTTTATACCTTTTTTTCGTCTTCGGTAATGGTCCAACGCAGTCTACTATGATTAGCCTAAAGGGTTCTTCCAACGTGGATATGGGTTGCAATGGTGCTGCAGGTAATTTCATATTTGACTTTCCTATCATTTGACATGTGTAGCACGTTTTACAAAACATGATGACATCGCGTCTTAATCCCGGACAGTAAAAGTGTCGTGATATCTTTTCAAATTTTTATCGATACCTAGATATCCTGCTAATGGAATTTCGTGTGCGGTTCTCAACATTGCATCTTGATATTTCTTGGGTAATGTAACCTGCTCGTGCGTTACCCAATCTTCATCTGGAATCTCTTGGGGTTTCTATTTTCTCATGAGGATTCCTGATCGTATATAATATTGCGGTAAGGTTTCATTTTCATCTTTTCTTTCAGCTATTCTGAAATATTCTCGCAATTTGGCGTCGTTTCTCTGACTTATAATCAGGTCTTCCTTTTCCAAGGAGCTTTCCAATATGGCGTCTCGCAATTTTTATCCGCTATTTGCTTTCTTCTTCGTCTCTTCTTCCTTATCCTTCCTTCTAGATCGGGTTATGGCCCTTGTTGCTACATTTACCTCAGTGTCTTCTTAGGTTTCTTCCTTGATTCGGCCACATTACTCGCTTGGATTGCCATTTCATTTTTATTTTATTTCCCGTATTACTCTACATTATTTGTCGTCTCCGTGCATTAACCTTCCTCTCGATATGAACGGTTCATATTCATTTGTCGTTTACTTTTTAGAAACTGCAACTTGTAGTTTATTAGACGACGAGATACTGACTTCATTATATTGCTTCTTCTTGCAATTAATAGCTGTGTGTTCAATTTTGTCACATCGGTAGCATTTGATACCGTTAATAACTCACCCATGCTGTGGAAGATTGCTTTTTCTTCGTCCAATTGCGATTTGGTTATTTTCTCTTCTATTTGTATAAGTTTTCGTGTTCTCTGTTTTGTCCAAGTGGTTCGTTTTCAATCGCATGTTTTCGTGAGTTAGCGTATATTCATCTGCTAATGTTGCTAATTCGTAGATGCTTTCCATTCTCTTTTCATTCCGATATAATTTCAACTCTTCCGATAATCCATTTTTGAATTCTTCTATTAATATCGTTTGCTTCAACTTATCAAGTCTTTTCCTATCTCTTTCGCTTGGTTCCATCGTTCGAAACAGGCTTCTTTTTGCCTTAAATAGTTGGTATTCGTTTGTGAATTTGTTTTCTTAAATTTTCTAAATTTCTGTCTGTATGCCTCTGGTACCAGTTCATAATTTTTCAATATTGCCTTCTTTACTACTTCGTAATCTGTACAGTCTTCCATTAACATATGAGCGTAGGATTTTTGTGATTCCTGCAAACATGGCATGTACTGTTTGCAACAGTACATGCCATGCAGCTATCGGTCACTTTAAACTGATAGCGATCTTCTCAAAATCTGAGAAGTAGTCGTCTATTTCCTCCACTATGAATCTCGGTGCCAAGTTTACTTGTTTAGTTATATCAAACCTTTCAGGCTTCGCTATTTCTTTCAAGATACAATTCCTACTATTTATTCCATAGCTGGGGGGGAAAGAAATGGGTTCATACTTTTCCCATTTTGCGCGTAAATAAATGTAATGAACTCAACCGAAATCCGAACATAGTTCTCCGATTTCTTTTTTTCCTGCTACCTATAATACATAATCCACATTTACCTACTCAAAAGATTGTACATATTTTACTGTCTATAAAACACTAACTAAATGTTATTTTCTACGCATAACTGGAATCTTTCCAGAGCATTTAAATATCTGCGGTACAGAATCCATGTCTCACAAGAGTACAACAGGCGCATCAACACACCGACATTGTAGACTATCATTCTTGTGCAATTCTTAAGTCCTCTCTGAGATCAGAATCTATTTAGTGCTGTAAATGCATCAGTTGCTTTCTTTACACGAGCAGATATTTCATTGCCAAGAGTGCAGTGTGTTTATAATGCTCTCAAGCTAAAGGATTTTCTCTACCAACTTCAATTTGTGATCACCCACAATTGTTGGGAGCAGGTCTTGGTCAGACTGATACTAGACATTGCAGGGATGAGAAAGATTATCCACCAGTCTGCATTTCCTTTTCTGATCAAGTCACAGTCATCAGCATACAAAATGTTTCGGATAACAGTTTGAAATGTCTCAGATTTAGCAGAGAAGTGATCAACATCCTTGACGTAACCTTTAACCTAAATAATGGCCTATACAAAACACACACTAAATATTCTTACAACCGGAAATACACCCACAAAAATTCTAACCACCATCATAGAATACTAGACAATATTCATAAATCTATCCAATTTAGATTATCTTTTAACTCTAGAGATAATGTGGTTTTTGATAACAGTAAAATAAGATATATTATGGCCTTAACTAAAAGCAAACACAATATAAGTTTAGAATACTCTGATAAAATCAAAAAAGGCAAACACATACCCAAATCACGCAAACGTAACATCACCTGGTTTAACCCACTTTTAGTCATAACATAAAAACCAACATCCTAAAAAAATTCTAAATAATTCACAAACATTTCAACCATTTAGTTACGCTAACAAAAGATTTTCAACAAAAACAATATTAAGGTTCGTTATAGTTGTGCCAAGAGCTTTGATAAATATGTCCTACTACATAACAATAGGATATTAAATAGAAACATGTCCAACCTGCAAAATAATAGTTGCTCCACTATTAATAACAGTAACCTTACCAAAAATAATTATAACTACTGAAAAATATGATCTGCTCACTTAACGGTCGATGCATGACCGAATGTATAATTTACAAACCTAGCATCCATTCTGACGTCGTTGTTAAATATTATTTTGGCTTAACTGAAAATCGATGGAAATACTGTTTTTACAACCATAAATTGACTTTAAATAAAAATTGAGAAACCAAAGTTCTGTCTTTTTGCCTATTTTTTCTCAATCTCTGACGAAGCTTTAATAAAAGTGTAGCATGTTAGATTGATATACATTTTGTATTTGTTCTTTATCTTACCATCCTGTCGAATTACTATCCTTATTTGATCTGCATTTGATATATATATATATATATATATATATATATATATATATATATATTTATATTCTCTGTATAATTACAATAAATAAATGCATAAAATGTAAATGTATATATTATTGCTTTTCTGAGGATTTCTTTTGTTATTTTTTTGTGTAGGTATATTTGTGCACGTACATGCGTCAATATATACACACACACACACACACACACACACACACACACACACATATATATATATATATATATATATATATAATTGTGCGTATGTGTCCGTGTGCGCGCGTGTGCTTGTTTCTTTTTATTTTTGTAACAGTGATCGTAAATTTACATTTAGCCTGTGTGATTATTAATAGAATAATGGAATTTGCTTCAAGTCTTGGTGAGAAAATCTCGCCATTATTTTCTCATTTTATATGAATGCATTCCATGGAATTTTTTGATAGAAAACGCTCTCTCTTTCCAACTCTACCTACAAAAGTGAAAAATGAAGAAAATATAAACCTGCAAAAATAAACAAAGAAGTTTTAATTTATTTTTTTATATGATTTATATTTCTATAGAATCAACGATATTTATGCTTAGCACCGGCCTCAGAACAAGCCAGGAAATTAAGTAAAAATGTAATGCAAATACACGAAGGTGCATACATTGCTAAATTCGTTCATTAATTTACACATATGGACACGTTTATTCCAGTCGGTGTGGACGTTTGGTTGATGCTCAAATTTTCAGTATATTTATTCATATAAATCCACTGCATAAGTTTTCAGTTATTAAAATATTTTCCATAATTACCTCTCATTTTTTGCGACCTCTCACTTTAATTGTGCATTTCATCATAAAAGAATTATAGTGGTTTTGTTTTGATACAATTTTTCGAAGAGTCTTTTGATATTCTCAAAAATTATGAATCCACAGAGCACTCAAATATTAAAACAAATGATGTTTGTAGTGGGTGAACCTTACTGTAAGATTCACCCGCTACAAGGCCCGGGACCACTCAAGGTAGATGGTCGCATTTGGAGGCAACTTGAACGAATATAAATGGTAGATTGAGGTTAATTATAACTTTGAACAGATTAAGATTGTAGTGATCGGGGATGCATTCTCTTGGTACAAGGCAGTGGTTTACGGGAAAAACTGTCTGAGTAGAACTTACGGAGGGAATGTGGGTAGTTTGCTACGATGTAAATGTCTTTGCCCTGAAAGTTTGAATTGCTGGGATCAGAGCATTTTCCGTAACTATTCTTTGAAACTTTACCATTCATAAGGACCGACATAAAAGACCAGATTATATGCAAATACCACAAAAAGGCTCTCTCATAGATATGGTAGTACCATCAGATAAAATTTTAATTACTAATTATATGAATCTTCAAATTTAAAATTTAAAATATGGCACTTTAGAATTACTGTTATATAATAATTTGAGTCCTGGTATAAAATAAGATAAAGGCTAACACATTAACAAAATAACTAGCAGCCTGTTTACAAAGGAAATTAAAAGTAATTTGTGTAGAGATTTTCAACTACTCAAGAGAGTATTATCCTTGTAAAGGAAATATAAACACTTGCCATCAAAATTTGTTCAAACAAAATTCATATATTTGCTATCTTGCCTTAACGCAGCTCTCGTGTAATGAACCGGTAAGGGATTGTACGAAACGGAAAGAAAAAGAAAAAATATACTGCTACTACTACTGCTATTAACATCTGAAACAGCAATAACAATTAAAAGAATGCTACCAAAACAACAATAAAATGTGCAACAACAACAACAACAATAAGAAGAAGAAAAAGAAGAAATGAACAATAAAAATGATCTTGATGTAATTAAATTTTCGTATGAAAAATTAATTAATCAAAGTTAAAAAAAATGATTTTAAATTTGCCAGGATGACGAATCTTTTCATAACATTTTTACGAACAAAATAAACAAAAAACGAATATCAGGAAAAAGTATTGAATAACAGAACAATTTTCGTAAGGACAACTAATTAGAGTATTTCTTGGCGTTGTTTTTTTTTTTCTGTTCTGACATCAGCATGCTGTCATTCCAAGTCAACTGATTCGACAACGGATTTGTACATCTTAAGCAACCCTTAGGGAATAAATAACCAGGCAGTAACCGATAGTGAAACATATTTGAAAAGGATAATTTTTTCATCTTGAACAAAAATAGTTACCACACATTGCAATTTTGCCCTCTTAATCCTAAACTGAATAGAAGAGGAGTAAACCTGGTAGCGGATACATTGTTGGAAAAACTCGGATTTAACCTTTAAATTTCTTAATTTCGCCTTAATTGTAATATTTTATTTAATTTGCTAATTAAACTAAGGCTGTACCTTACTTTCAAATATTTAAAAATGTTTTTAAAGGTACAAATTCTAATTAATGAAATGAAAGTTTGAGTAGCTTAATTCTACATGACATTTTTAAATGCGAAGCAACCGGTTTCGCTCCCGCTCTTCAGGCCTCTACGGGAGATTCAAACTTAGATTAAAATAACAAGGAATGTGTGGGAAAGAAGAAAAAAGGAAAGCATGACAAAAAATATATGATGGGTAAACAAAGAGCTAGAGACAAATGATAGCGATCCCAACAAACATTCACGCTGTGTACACAGGGAAGGTTTGCGGAACCCGATATAAAGAGCCTCTAGCACTTTGAGATGGAATAAAGAGTGCGACTGGGACACAACAGTGAACCAGTCAACACTAAAATTAGCAGCACACTTTCTGTTATTATATATATATATATATATATATATATATATATATATATATATATATATATTCTCACATGCAGATGTGGCATGTGACATAGAACATCATCAATATTATTATTGAATAAAGTCCACAAAATAACACCTAGGAAAAATATACGAAGCTCAATATATTCATTATGACACCCACGTTGATAAAGGAGTACCAGGTACAAGCAGCACGGCCAAATTGACAGATGAACTCGGTTAAAAATACTTTCAGGTTTGTTAACCCAGTCCACTCGGTCTCCGATTGTATCTCTTTAGATGTATCTAGATCTGCATCCAAAGTTGCCTCAGTTGCCTCATCCTTCAAATAAAAAACAAAACAAAAAAACAAAACAAAAAACAAAACAAAAAAAACAAAAAACAGAAAAACTAGACACCCAGACAAAAGAATTAGTGTGCAATCAGCTATTTCTGCCCATGAACAAATATGCACAACGCATCAGACCTTAGGGAACATAGAATTATTAGTTAAGGTTAAACAACAGAAAAGCAAATCTGTGGTATTTTTATGGGATATTTGCAGTGGCCTATCATGACATGATTATTATTATTATTATTATTATTATTATTATTATTATTATTATTATAAAATAGAAATAAACACAATCCTATAATATCCTATCAACCTGTCTTTAGAACTCTATCAGAAAAAAAAATATCGGAATATTTCTAATGCAAAATTATATCAGAATAACATTACCATTATTAGGATTTTATTAGAAAGTATAACGATATTTATGATTCCACATTCTGACGGTATAATTACAATATTATTATTATTATCATCTCCTCAGAAGAATATTATTCTCATTAGCATTTTATTAAATAAACATTGTTTTACTGTCTTTTTAGTTATAAACTTCTACAATATTTGAGCAGTTACCAATTCGGAACTTCCACAAATAAGTATTTTGGCATCCTCTGAAATGATCATGCAGACAAGTAAAAACAAATAATTAATAACAGCAGGTATCAGAGGATCAGATTAACATAGAAATCAAATATTGATGATCAAGGTAAAAAGCAAAATAAATAAATAAATAAATAAATAAAAGAAGGATTGTATCATCATCTATGACAGATTTGCTACCCTAACCATAAGAAAAGGTATGATTTAGGAATTACTGTTATCGATAGACAACGTAGACACTTTTTTCAGAAGCAAATAGCAAGATTAGACAATACTTATGAAATAATTAGCGTTACAGAAAGTAGGGGGAAGCATATTATTAAGCTTATTAAAAATCAGGGAATATCCAAATTCATAGAAAGACTGAATTTCGAATCTTTTGACTCTCGGTCAATCTGGAATAAAGAAACGTTGACTTTTGTTTAAAATTTAAATTTCGCCCCATTCTATGTCCGAAAAATTCAGAGCTGCTATTAAACATAAAACAGCGAAATATTTTGCATTTTATTACTAGTTCTACTGCTATCACTATAACAAAAAAAAAAAAAAAAACAGTGATAGAGTCCATAATCCTCAGATAAACTTGTTTGTAAACAGTTGATTTTTTAAGCACAAGGCCGCAAGTATAGGGTACCCGGTGAGGATCGAACTCACTTAGCAATAGGTGCTAGGAAGACTTGCTTGCTAGCCATTACACCACGTCGGGTTGCCCAAAATTGTTTATAAACAGATTTGATACTGTAATTCCTACTGTATATTTTTATGTATTAAGTGTTAAAAAATTCAGAACGAATTTTATTCTGCCTGCTATATCAATTAGTATCAAAAGTTTTGTTAGTCCAGAAGTTTTGTTTTATATTCAAATAATGGGGAAATTGAACATATCTAGTGTGTCTACTAAATCGAAAACATGAGTTTTTCAATAAATGAAGCATCCGATGGAAGAACTCAGACTTCTTCAATGCGTAACCAGATTACATCATTAAAAACAGCTGTGCATTTAAATTTATCGCAAAAATTACTTTTTTTTATTAAAATAAAACAATTACGATCTTTTTTATTCGTTCAAGTTATCGCAAAAATTCCACTTATTTTCTATTAATTGTTTCCTAACGCTTTAGTGAAAAGCCTACACACAATCGTCTTGTATTTTCAGTTTGTGTAAAGG
Source organism: Ascarosepion bandense (assembly GCA_037127315.1). NCBI lineage: Eukaryota > Metazoa > Mollusca > Cephalopoda > Sepiida > Sepiidae > Ascarosepion > Ascarosepion bandense. The sequence goes on along the minus strand of JBBBDQ010001119.1, from coordinate 1,639,983 downwards.
CAGCGATAACCATCCGAAGAAGTAATATCTGTATTGGAAACTTCTTTTGTTGGTAAAATGCTGATTTACTTTTGACCACAAAAACTTTATCTTTACTAGGAACTGACTGAACATTGCGAAGTCTACTGTATGATAGATCTTTATAAAGTATAACAAAAAACCTTTACTGCCATTCTCGACAGCAAAAGCACTTTGTAAAAGAAAGTTGCTTACTCAAGAATATTCTTTCTCTTTTTATTCACCATTAAAGTTAATCATAAAGCAGTTTTTGTCAAAATATCTAAGACGAAGTGCACGGGGTGAAGTAGACACATATCTTTCTCAAAGGCATTAGTGGGAACTGAAAATAAAAGCTCGTGTCAGAATTCGAACTAGTTTCACCGTTTCTATGTATATTACACCATGTTTAAAAATAGATAACTTATATAAAATATATTTATTCAGTTCAAAAACTCCAGAATTTTATTTAATTTCAGAGTCTAGTGTGGGGACTGAAGAATTCTTGATTCCAATCTGGAAGTTTTCGCATATTTCTTTTAAATGTTTGCATGGCTATCGCAAAAGACATGTCTTGGTTTGAACTTTGTTGGATTCTTAGCAGCTGTCTTGTCATTCTGTTCTTATTCTTAGCTATTAAGAATCTTGACAAGATATTGACAGCATTATTGAATTTTACAATTTGCATAAAATGTATGTTCAACAGACAATTTAAAAGCTTAAGAAAAATAAGATATTTGTCTATAATTGATATTTGATTAAATATGTAGAGGTGCACAAAGTGCTTTGTGATAAATTGCTGTCATCGTAAATTTTCATAATTCTTTTCTTATTTATGTTGCATTTTATTGTAAGGTCGACATTGTTTTACATTCAAACATTGTTAAGTAAGCAGCATGATTTAGAAATAAACACGTAACATTTAGTCTCACTCACATTTAGTCATATAGCGAAGTGCATAAAGCGAGAAAAAATCTCAATAGAAATTCGAGCTTTTCTTTTCTAACTTAATTTTCCGTGCTGATAACCATTGCACCACCTCACAAAGCCAAAAGAAATTATAACGTTGTCGCATTGTGAAAAAAGACAGGGTTCGAGTTTAACATTGTCCAGTTACCCCAAAGACGACAGAACATTTGTGTGTGACGACTGTTTAGTTTAATTAATTTATTTTTGGTAAGAGCGATACAAAATTTTAAATTCAAATTTTATTATATTTATTCAAAAAACAAATAATTTCCTAAAATAAAATAAATTCTTACTTCTAATCGATAATGGCAGTATTTTAATAAATAGAGCACACACACACACACACACACACACTGAAAGAGAGAGAGAGAGAGAGAGAGAGAGAGAGAGAGAGAATAAAAAAAAAATTAAAGAAAGCTTAAGCGTTCCCTTTTAAACTGGTGATTAAAACCCCGAGAGAAAATTGAAGGTTGAAAGACTAAAATTCGGATATTTGTATTAATTATCTCTAAAGGTTAAAACATGAGGATCTAAGTGTAAAATATTTTTTAAATAAACAAAGCAAGAAAAATATATTTTTCTCTTAATTTTCCTTAGAATCTTGAATGAATCCTTAAATTGTTATGTTTCTTAATTCATGTCCTCAAGGGCACATAACCCAGTGGATATAGGCGTTGGTTGGATTCAGGGATTTGACCCAAAGAGTTGTGAGTTCAATACTTGGCTACAGCAGCGGTGAAGAAACAAATTAGAGAGTTGAGTTAAAGGGAGATAACTAGATGGCACCCGGAAGTGGCATCGTACATGGAATGAGAATGATATACCCAAGTGATCGAAATGAATGGTTCCGTTCAAAATTCCAAGCACCTGGAGAAGGTTGGTGCGTGCAACGGCCGAAACATGACAATAATGATGAGGTCAACAATTCGAACAATGTAAATAATGTAAATATCAAAGTTATTCTTCAGGATAAAGGTAAAAAAGTTAATCTGAAGCATTGAAAAATTGGGAAGAAGAAATTTAGAGAGATACTGAGCTCATCCATCTTGACACATGTACACATTGAATTTGTATTTGGTTACTCCAGTGTTGCTTGTCCGTTTAGGTAGACAATCCTAGTCAGACGATTCTGGACATGATCATTAACGACCCATGATCTGTAACTGTCCACGATTTGCGGTAATACTTCCAGTGCACACGTGACAACATACATCGAGAGATATTAAATATCCACATAATTTCAGATATTTTTCGCAACCGTATATATATATATATATATATATATATATATATATATATATATATATAATGTTAAGGAAAATCCCGAAGGTTAACGAAATGGTTTTAACAACCGACATCTTTAATTTATTTGTTTAAACATTATTTTTAATCGATACTCGTAATTGAGTAGATATTCTGTTTTTAATCAAACAGTATATTTATATATTTATTTCTCTCGACCTGATTATTTACGATATATTTTGTTACGGAAAAGCCACCAATTGATCTAGTGCATCTTAGATCACTCGAACACGAATGATTCCACAGTCTAATCAAAGTTAAATCAAGCCTTATGTAACATAATTTTCGATTCTACGTAAATATCTACGTTGAAATGTATTGTTATGTCAACAAATGTAAACATACAATGTTACGGAGAATCCCGAAAATTAACCAAATGGTTTTACAACCGACATATTTATTAGTTTGAACATTATTTTTAATCGATACTCGTATTTGTGTAGATATTCTGTTTTTAATTAAACGGTATATTTATATATTTATTTTTACCAACACGTGACTTCGATTAGACTGTGGAATCATTTGTGGTCGAGTGGCCTAAGACGCCTCCCCGATGTTGATTGGAGTCGCAGGTTCGAATCCTGCTGAGTGACACACATTTTCGTAACAAAATTTATCGTAAATAATCAGGCCGGTAGAAATAAATATACTGTTGGATTAAAAACTGAATATCTACTCAAATACGAGTATCGATTAAAAATAATGTTCAAACAAATAAATTATATATATATATATATATATATATATATATATCAAAGAACAAAATGTTCACCATGTTTTCGACTATGTCCGTCTCATCAGGTAGAACTGATCTATTGGTCTAATCAGCACCTCTTTTACTTATATACATAAAAACACAAACTTATCACTATACTCGTTTCGAAAAACCCTCTGCGTATATACGTGGAAGGAAAAATGGCTGGAAAAAAAGTAAGAGCTAAGGACATGAACATCAGCCAAAGAAATTTAGACTGTGCCAGCCCAAAGAAAAAACCCGAGACGAGTAATCAAAAACAAAAATGCGCTCAATACTTAAGCAGAGCAGAATAAGTAAATTAAACCTAGTGAGCCAACAAACCTACCAAGGTTTCACCTAAACGGATCTTCAGTCAACGTTCCCTGAAGATCCGTTTAGGTGAAACCTTGGTTGGTTTGTGGGCTCACTAGGTTTAATTATATATATATATATTGCAGCTACTGTTACGAAAACAGTAGGGGACTACAACGAAGATTTTATGAAAGGATGAACTTGGGATTAGAAACATTTTTGAGGCTAGAGCGTCATTAAAACTACTCGAGTGCTCCAGAAATACCTCATGATATCATCGTGTTTGTATAGTTATGTGAGAAGTAGATACAAGTTCTTCTCGATTTTGATGTGTATTATATATTTATATATTTACACATTTCTAGATTACGTACGTAAAAACAGACATTATTTTTCTTAAAAGAAAACGTTAATTCAGTGATATGAACTTTTTGAATTAACGATAAACTCCATTTGCTCGACCGGTTATGCCATCTCATCTAAAAAGCCGTGATGACGTTCATCTGTTATCCACTAATTTGATACACGTTATGCTTTTTGTCAAATCTTTCTCCTTTTCTCCCCCGGGCGCACATAATCTGTATCTATTTAGGTAGTAGTTCGTTATTAGTGCATTAGACAAATAATACTTATTTTTAAAACCCATTTATTAATGCATTTGTGATTAACGAGTGACCTCAACTTAAAATGCATTTGGCATTAATTCTGGTCCTTATTAAGAGCAGGCATCTTGAAATTTAAGAAAATTGACACCAAAAAAGAAAATAAACACTAAAAAAATTTGGAAAGGCACATTTATAAGGCAATTAAAGGTAAAATTAACGCAAAGGCAAGAAATATCAACATAAAATACATGTTTCCAATATATTTGGTTATTTATTCAGAAATTCACTTAGCACAGCCTGGGTGCGTATGTAGGTGAACCTTGGGACAACTTCGTTGCTAATGATGTCTTCAGGTTAACAGCCCAGACAATTCCTTTGGCTGGTAAGATTTGCGATTCTCGCCAATCAGGAATCTGCCCATCACTACACCACGACCTGCAAGCCAAGGCGCAACTTGCCAAAGAGTAGTTCGAAACTACTCTCAATACTAACTATGATCATTCTTATGTAAGACTGTGACTAGAACATCTGATCTTCCGGTAAAGTTGCATTTGATCCCCAAAGCTTTATTTATTTTATTGAATAGTATATTTGATTGTCTATGTTGTCATAAAAACTATCGTGCTTCAGATGCAGATAAAATAATTCGCAACCAGTGTTTTAAGTCAATCCCGTGGTGGAAAAATTGTGACTAAATAGTAGTTGTTATTAATGTTTTAGTTAAAAAAAATACAGTATGAAAAGCAGTTATAATATATAAAGAGACAGCGAAAATTTCTGGAACGCTTGTGTACGGATAGGAAACTAATTAAGCAGGTATACAAAAATAGAAAGAGGCGTAAGACAAGGATGTGTTCTCTTAACTGATCTATTCAACTTGTAAAGCGAAGCAATTACGAGAGAAATAAAAACTTTGGCAGGATTCATCATTGACAGCCACAATCTCAACAAAATCAGATATGCAGATGACACGGTGCTGATAGCAGACACGGAAAGGAAAATGCAGGACCTTCTACAGAAGGTAGCAAAAGAAAGTGGGAAGAAAGGATTGAGCATAAACGTAAAGAAAACTGAATGCATGGTCATCAGCAAAAAGAGAAGCCCAATATGCCAACTACAAGTCGGAGAAACTAAAATAAAACAAGTGAAGAAATTCAAACACATGGGAAGTGTTCTGACAGAGGATAGAAAGTGCAACATGGAGATTCAAATATTAATTGGACACATTTCAGAAGCTAACCAGAAGACTAAAAGACAGGAAAATATCATCGGAAACAAAGAAAAGGGCGTTGGATTGCTATGTGATATCTGTCCTTCTGTATGGAAGTGAATGTTGGACGATCTCATCAAAGATGAAGGAGAGGCTTGAGGAAGCAGAAATGTGGTTTTACAGAAGGATGCTGAGGACACAATGGACGGAGCACGTGAGTAAAGATGAAGTGTTGGAGAGGATGCAAACGAGAAGAAAACTCATACTAAATATCAGAAAGAGACAAATAAGGTTCCTGGGACACGTGATGAAGAAGCAGGGCTAAGAGAATTTAATACTCACAGGACGGATGGAAGGAAAGCGAGATAGGTGAAAGCAGCGTGAATAGGTCTGAGCAAATGAATGTCTGAGCGGGGTTTCGAAAATATACCAAGCAAAAATATATTGAGAGCGACAAGAGACAGAGCCAAGTGGAAATCCATGATCGCTCACGTCCTGAAGGGACACGGCACACGAAGAAAAAGAATAAAGTGAACACAATTAAATATCAGTAAGACAAGCCCTGATATAAATTTTGTCCCGACCAGTAGCTCATTATAAATTCACTTACATTCCTAATGGGGCTCAATTTATACAAACATTTGACACGGCGGTCAATGTTTAGGTGAAATTGTCTTGATAACGAGTTATTTTATTCCTGAATACTCACGACAGCTATGACTTCGTCTCATTATTTGAGTCTCAACTGTTAATTCCAAAGCCTGTCTCCTGGGAAATTGCTATAGAAAAACACGTGGAAAATTTCCACCCGTATCTGGTAAGAAGTCTTTGCTTTTAAGGTGACTGTGTGATGGAGGGTTTAGGTTTAGTGGTAAGAGCATTCATGTAAATGCAATTTCTAGCAGAGATATTATCTTCCTTCGATGATTTCTGCCCCGTTCTCTTCACCACACTCTTTTCCTTTTCACCTCTGACAAAACATTCCATCAAGAATCATCAGGCATATTTGCAATCTAATCTGAAAATTCTTCCCATAGTTTTTACTTCATTGATAGAACAGTTCCATCTTCAGTAATTCTAAAACAAATCGTCGGTACCCTCCCTTGAAAATGCTCCACTGGATTCTAATAGTATCCGACAGTATTCCCTCAATCTGTGTAAAAGTTGCTCCGAAATTAATCAATGACACCGCAAGGGATTGACGTGTATCTGATGTATGTCTCTGTCGAATTGTAGAAAATCTGTCCAGACATTTCTGTAGCAATATTTGTTTTCTCTTCGTGTGTAGGTTTATATATGGCGTTTTATTTCATTTAATATAAATTATTGCGAGAGAAAGCGACGGGTTGATGTTTTTGACGTAATCATTAATCTGTACCTATTGTCCTCCTCAGTGAGGCTGGATGCGACACAAGGTTATTTTATAGTGGGATCTACAGGCCCTTAAAGCTCGGGCAAAAATTCCCATAGACCATGCAAGTCAACTACAAGTATGATTCGGCTATATATTTTACAAGTCATTATTACTGCATTCGATTTACACTGAGAGATCCACACGTATTCATTCATATATATATATATATATATATATAGAAAAGAGAAAAGATATATAAATTTTCTGATGCCAGAATTACTAGAACGATGTAAAGAATATCATTGACAAAGTGGGAAAATAAATGTTTTATGCAACATGTTTTCTCTTTCTGAATTTCAATGTACTAAAGTGTTTTTTATGTTTATCTGATTACACATGTGAACACGATAAAACTTGAAATTTTTTAAAACATTTCTTATTTGGCTCTATATTCTAGCTAATTTCAGCCAATTTTGTTTTCTTTGTGTTTTTATCATACTGTTATAATAATCTGTCAAGAATATATATATATATATATATATATATATATATATATATATATATATATATATTCTATTTTTAAACGAGTTATTTCGCTAACCAGGTTTCTACCATGAGTGGTGTCTTCAGGTAAAAGAAAATCGCCTGAAGATACCACTCATGGTAGAAACCTGGGTAGCGAAATAACTCGTTTAAAAATGGATAGTATTCAAAAGTTCTACAATATAATTGTGTCGAACACTTTTAATACAAATGTGTACTGGTATATATATATATATATACATACACATACACACATATATATATATATGTGTGTGTGTGTGTGCGTGCGTGTGTGTGTGTGTGTGTGTGAGATTAAATAAATTGCAAGCATTATCTCTACTCATTTTTTTAAAAATCCGTCCATACACACGGATAATCTCGTATTATAATTGAAAGATGTCAGAAATGAGCTGTTGCGTTGACAGATATTATTATCATTCATTTCTCATTTACCCAAGTACTTTCAATCTCTTTTCGTGATCATCTTCAGGGGTGTGAGTTATTGTAACAAAAAATAACCGAAAAATGTGTTGCTAAAAATTACTGTAAAATTTTTTTTCTGCTTCAAATATAACGGTTGACAATCTGCTAGTGTTCATTAGAATAAAACTAAAAAAAACTTTCAAAAGAACTCTGTTCTCAAATTTACATACGAACTTAACAAAGATATCAAAATCCCTTTCCTTGGCATTTTAATAGACATAAATAATAACACATTTATTACCTCCCCATATAAAAAAAACAACCAGCAAAAACTCTTGCACTCTTAACTATAAAAGTGAACTATTACAAAATAGCACTTATACAAGTTAATACTTAATTAACGGAGTACAAATCAACTCCTCCACAAATATTTTACTCTGAACTAAAAAAATATTAAGCAGACTCTAAAAAATAATGACTTCCCAAACCACATAGTAGATGAAGAAATAATACGATATTTCAAAAAACTCAATACACATCAAACAAAGTATGGTACTTCCACAAAAAGCCCTAAACATTTCAAACTCTTCTACTGCAACCACATGCACGATAACTACAAACAGGATGAAAAAATTATAAAAATCTCATTCGTACAAATACATCTCCTGTTGATCCTAATAAAAAATTAATAATATATTATAAAAAATACAATATTACTAATTTAATTATCCGCAATAACTCCTCCCCACCAATTGATGTGTTACGTAAAGCATTACATATCAATTCACATCTCCCTTGGGAGAATGAATCTCTGACAAAAGAACAAATATATATGTTGGGTTTATAACAACTACATCAAGTAGACGTCTTACTTGTCTGACCATTCGTCCATTTCTAGACATCTACAACAACATTCCTGTTTACATTCACAATAATAAAAAATAATGATCGATAGCACAACTATCCTACACCAAGAAAACAACAAAATCAAGCTACAGATTCTCGAAACAATATTCATTAAGTAGTCAATTAATAGAATCAGCTATGAAAACTGTAGTAATGTTCTAAAATGTTCGTAAAAATAACAGTTTTTTCATGTGCATGACCATGACATTACAACATATAAAAAAAATTCCATTTTGGATAATTATCACGTTCAATGAACGCTAGCAATATGTCAACCGTTATATTTGAAATAGAAAAATTTTTTAGCAACACAGTTTTGCGGTTATTTTTTGTTACCATAGCTCACACCCCTGAAGATAATCTCGGAAAGAGATTGAAAGTACTTATGTACATTGAGAAATGAATGATAATAACATCTCTCAACGTTACAGCTCATTTCTGACATCTTTCAATTATAATACGAGAAAGATTATGTGTGAGTATGAACGGATTTTATCTAAACTTATTTATAAATGGAACTTTGTCTGTGTATGTGTCTGTGTGTGTGTGCGCGTGTGCGTGTGTGTCCGTTACCTGTAGACTCCGAAACGGCTGAACCGATTTTCTTGGAAATTTACAGAGTTGTACTTATAAACGGCCGCGAGTGATTTTAGCTAGGTTTTGTGTCGAGGCACCCACGATCAATATCGAAAATCGATAATCGAAAAAATCTGGTTATAGAAGTAGTGGTTCGATTTTAATCAAATTTGATACACTCATAGACAAAGTCATAAGAAACGATATTCAGAAGTTTCAAGGTTGCAGTTCTTACAATAGTGCAGAAAAATCGATAACATATATATATATATATATATATATATATATATATATATATATATATAAAAGGCAAGATTGTGTGTGTGTCTGTTTATCTGTCTGTATGTCCTTTATACAAATCCACAATTTTTATCCGATTCTCACCAAACTTCACACAAATATTCTTTAGCTTGAGTCTGAACTCCAGGAGCGTGGATTAGTTTTAAAGCTTTCATTACACCCGAGCAACGCCGGGCTATATGTCTAGTAAAAAATAAACAGACACAATGTTTGCAATTTATTTAATCTGACATGTCTAAAAGAAAATTTGCTGGTTAAATGCACACACACACACACACACACACACACACATACACACACACACACACACATATATATATATAAAATGTTAAATTAAAATTTCCACATTTATTGAGCATTCAGCAAGATTGTCTTAAACGCAATTCAAGTTTTCACAAACAGACAATCATTTCTTTTAGTATGAAAAAAAAAATAAAGGCTTACATTCAAGAAACAATTAATAATCTTTTTTCTCCTAAAAATCGATAAAATCGTCTGAGTTTAATAAATCTAACATTTAACTTCTTGTAATCCTATTTTTTCTTATGAAAAGCGTAACGTAAATTTATAAATTACTTTTCAGTATATCTTCGAGATGGTAATTAATACCGATTACTCAAATTTTCGCATACTAAAATTAACTTCTTAGGTACTAAAATTCCTTTTCGTAAATTATTTCTCGGTTTTAAAGTACTTTCCTAAACAAATTTTCAGTTTACAGTCCGAAAATTCCCAAAGCGATGGACAAACAAGGCGTAATTATAAAAGAATGATTCAGCGTGAAAAACAAATACGAAAAACAAATTGGAAAAGGAAACTCGAAATGGGACTCACTAAAGGAAACGATAGTGACATCAGCAAACAACATTGCCCCCAAATAAATCAGACGCAGAAGAAAAAACGAGTGGATGACTGAAGAGATTCTCGACATGATACAAAGGAGACAGAAAATGATGTCAAGATATGGAATGGGATACAGGAAACTACACAAGGGAATAAGGTGCAAATACAGACAGGCTAAAGAGGAATGACTCAAATACAAATTTGCCCCCAAATAAATCAGACGCAGAAGAAAAAACGAGTGGATGACTGAAGAGATTCTCGACATGATACAAAGGAGACAGAAAATGATGCCAAGATATGGAATGGAATACAGGAAACTACACAAGGGAATAAGGTGCAAATACAGACAGGCTAAAGAGGAATGACTCAAATACAAATTTGCAGAAATAGAGAGATTAAGCAGATATGCATAAAGAAATAAGAGAGATGACAGGACAAAAAACCTGCTCCTCAACAGGATGTATAAAATCTAAGGATGGAACGATCGTATTGGAGAAAAAGGAAATACTCCAGCGATTGTAAAAATATATAAAAGATCTTTTCCACGACAAGAGAGAGCAACTGGACGGACCAGAAATATTAAAGTCTGAAGTAGAAGCTGCAATAGCCAAACTGAATAGAAACAAAGCAGCTGGGCCAGACGGCACTGTAATAGAGCTGCTGATAGCCCTGGAAGAATTAAGCAAGTCGATCTTCATAGCACTGCCTAAGAAGTCAGGTGCAAACGAATGCGAACTCCACCGAACAATCAATTTAATGAGAGTCACATTACAAAACAGATCGCCCGAATCCTGATGAATAAGGCGAGAAGCAGAATCATGCCAGAGATAGGACAAGAACAGTGCGGGTTCGTCAAAGACACTGGCACAAGGAACGCCATATTTATGATTAGGATGCTCTCCGAAAGAGCAACATAAATGAAGAAGGACTTGTACCTATTGTTACGAGGATGCATTTATCTAAAAAATAATAATAAGGTGTAAAAGGTTGTAGTAAGTGATACTATTGAGTCCTACTTGTTATTCCAAAAAGTTTTAATTAAGGAAGTAGTTATTAAATAGAGAAATTAGGAATAGAGCTTTTTGGAAGATTGTAGAAAATTCCAGTATATTCGAGATAATTCGAAAAGTTCTAGAAATATGCAAATTAGATGTTAGCCCCAATAAAATAGGTTTGGGGCAGTGAGTAGTTAGTTGATAGAAGGATGTATTGACCTCATCAGCTCCGGTTTTGATTCAAGGATGTATATCCAGCCGAAAGAATCTCTCTAAATCGACGACAAAAACTAAAACTTGAAACAACTGATAAAAGAATGTGTTGACCTCATCAGCTCCGGTTTCGATTCAAGGATTTATATCCAGCCAAAAGAATCTCTCTGAGTAAAGTCGACGACAAACTAAAACTTGAAAGAGTTGTTAAAAGGATTTGCTCTCATATCAACTCCGATTATGATTCAAGGATTTATATTCAACCGAAAGAATCTCACAGAAAAGTCCGAACAACTAAAACCTGAAAAAGAACCTTATGGAACTATCTGGGTAAATACATATTTCTGCCTCTTTTATTGACCAAGCCAATAATTAGTCTTTATATACGCATTTAAGGATTTCCAAAAAGTATAGCACTTAACTTCCACGCCAACTTAACTGGGTAAAGATATTTGACATCTTCCCTTCCCTTCTCTTCTTGTAACACTTCGCCTGTCAGTAGTAAACTATACTTTTTCTATTTGAATATAAAACTGTATATTTGTAAATATTTTTATCTAATGTTTTGGGAATTAAATATTTGTCTGTATCTTAACTTTTTTCTTTCTGTTACGCTTAACACATAACACTATTTTTTATCGATTATGCAAAGGCGTTCGACAAAACACAGTACAAAGAATTGATGGAGACGCTCAGCAGCCTCAACATACTTGAGAAAGACATAAAAGTAATCAAGAATCTCTACCGGCTGCAAACTACCTGCATACGGACAGGTAACGAATTCATTAGATATACAAATATAGAAAGAGGCGTAAAACAAGGATGTGTCTTTTCACCGGATCTATTTAACTTGTACAGCAAGACTATTCTGAGGACCCTAGATGCCAGGATTTGTCATCGGAAACCACAATTTGAACATTATAAGGTACGCAGATGATACCGTGCTTATAGCAGACACGGAAAGGAAACTACAAGACCTCCTACAGAAGGTAACTGAAGAGAGTGACAAGAAATGACTACAAATAAACATCAAGAAAACCGAATGCATGGTCATCAGCAAAAAGAGCAGGCAAAAATACCAAATATAGGTGGGGGATACGAAAATCAAGTAGGTACAAAAAATTAAATACCAGGGAAGTGTTCTAACAGAAAACGAAAGTGCGACATAGAGATACTTTTTTATTTTTCATTTATGAATTTAAAAAGAAATTATGGTCGTTTAGGTTGGTTTTGGAAAAGTGTATTTACTTTAAGAAAAGAGATAGTTAAAAAATGTTCAAGGCGTAAGTTAACATTTTGATAAGAACCAATACTTGTGTTCTCATGAATGTTTCGTTTAAGTAATATATTTTCACTTTTAAGTCACTTCGAAGCTATACACAGAAATAATTTCAAGACCTTTAAAATAAATAAATTAATGCATAAATAATTTCTCCAAATATAAAATATCAAATAAGAATTACATGAAAATAAATATATAAATAAAATTCAACAAGAACATTTATTCACTTTCGTTTTTAGGCAATATTACATAATTTATTGTAGAGCATTCTTGAATTTAAAATTTGGAAACTTAAAATGGTATTTCGCTCTCAAGTTTTAGAATAAAATCTCCGCATAAATTGTTTGATAAAGTTGATAAGCTTCCTCAAGAAAAAAAAACGCGTTGGTAAAAAGTTTTTCACCTTTGTAATAATATATATTGTCTATACAGGTATATTTTACTCATATCTGAATTTTACACACACATACACACACGCACGCACACACCAAAAACAGTGTTTGTCAAAGTTGAATTCGGTTTCAATTGAAAAAAGAATGCTGAGAACTTCTTCACACGCCTTAATATACATATATATATATATATATATATATATATATATATATATATATATATATATATATATAAGTCTGACTGACACCAAATCGGTCAAGTTTCGATCCCGGCTGGAAGCAAGTGGATGTGTCCAGCCACATTGATGAGCTGTGATACAGCGAAACAGGCTTCTATGTGAGTGACTAATATATTATGCTCTCATTGCGATTGATTTCTCTAGAGAGTAACATTTTAAAAACTGTTACCACTTCTGCGATTTACACGTTACTCTTCGGTAATGAATTGAGTTCTCTCGGTGACTGGCGTGTGTATACACTGCATATATATACGACGCTAAAATTTATTTTCTCCCTTTCCATGCACCCATGGATAAGGGAGTAGGGACTCCGACTGACACCAAATCGGTCGAGTTTCGATCCCGGCTGAAAGCAAATGAATGTGTAGCCACACTGATGAGCTGTGATACAGAAAACAGGCTTGTATGTGGAGATGACTAATATATATATATAGTTATCTGAATTAATCAGTATAATATGTTATATACGTTATATATAGTTATGTGAATTATTAAATACACATATTGGTATACACACATGTATAAAAAGATTATTCATAAGTAATAAAACGGCGCCCAATGTGGTATAAATAGAGCATATAACTAACCCTAATCTATTTTTAAAAAGAGAATTAATGACCACATGCAACCATAGAATAAATACTTAAATTCTTAGATCCTGATTGATACAGATTTCTCTATACATTTGTTTCTTTCATTCTCACTTACTAACTTCACCTTTTTTCTTTCTTTTCCCCCGCAAATATTAATAATTTTGTTTTAATCTCCCTGAGTTTTATCTTTATTCTTTAATTTAAAATTTTAATCTCTCCATGTAACTTATGTCTATATGAATTTTACTCTTGATAAATTAAAAATCGTACTCCAACATTATAAGATTTAACTCCCACGAACACTGAGTGATCTTTTATTTAAATCTCATAAACGGTCAATTCGTAATATGCACCTGATGATTATGTAACACATGAAACTTCGAGTGCGTGCCATCGACGTATATTTATCAATATATTAGTCATCCACACACAAGCCTGTTTTGCTGTATCACAGCTCATCAATGTGGCTAAACATCCACTTGTTTCCAGCCGAGATCGAATCGACTATTCCCTAAGCCATGGGGGCATGGAAAGAGAGAAAGGAAATTTTAGCGTCATATATATGCGATGTATACACACGCTAGTCACCGAGAGAATTCAATTCATTTCTAAAGAGTAACACACACACACACACACACACACACACACACACACACACACACACACACACACACACACACACACACATATATATTGCGTTTCCTGGGATTATTGCACAAGTTACCATATGATTTGTTTTTAGAAGAGTGAATCAGAAGTTTTAATAGAAGTCAATTATGTATTTTTGTATTAGGAAATATTAACTATTTCAAAAGAAAAACCAAATACGAAATTATATGTAGATTGATGTTTACAATTACGGTAGGCCAAGTGAGACCAGAATTCATATATTTCGAACGGTCAGCTTATTTTATAAATAGAAATTATTTTCACAGGAAAGATTCGAGTAATTTGAAGGGAAGCAAAAAAGGCGATATAAAAGGAATACAAAACAAGGAGTAAAAGAAAGAATGTAGATGAATGAGGAAGGATAAAGAAGAAAAAAGTGGGAGAAAAATCGAAAGCAAATGAAAAAAAAAAACGAAAGTGAAAAGAAAGGAACAAAAAAAAAGAAAGAAGGAAGGGAAGAAAAATGAAAAGGAACAAATGAAGTCAATCGAAATAAATGAAAATAAGGGGAAAGATAGGAAAAAGAAAATTAATTTAGTAGATGAAACTAGAAAGAAAAATAATATGAAAATCTGGAAATTGGAGAGAAAAATTTGAAAAAAAAAGAGAAGAAAAGATGAAAAGAAAAAGAATAATAGTAGAACGAAAATTTAAGAGGAATAAAAACTAAACAGGAAACAGAGAAAGAAAACTGAAAGTAAAGAGGATAGATATAGAAAAAGATAAAGAAAAAAGAAAGAAAATGGGAAAAGCTATTAGTTATGAAAATATGAAATTAGAAAAAGATAAAAAAAAGAAAAGAAAGAATATAAAAACGCTATCGTTTGCAAGCAAAAAACAGCGTGGCTGCTTTGGACTTGTTTGTGCTTATACAACTATACATTTTCACACAAAAAATTCAAATGATGATAATTTCCTGCCCGATTTTATTTGATATAAGTTATTTAAGCTTATACAAACTTAAAAACTTAATAGATAATATCAAACTGTCAGTTCCATAACTAACTCTAACCAAACGCACACATTTGGAGCTCATCGTCATACGTGAACTCTGAAATTTTATTTGCTAATTATTTATTTTATTTTTTTTTTATCTCCTTCTCCAATAGAAGCAGATAGCCTTGCCAATCGCCCCGTTCTTATCCTCCTCGGTTTTTCGAACAGGAGTAAAGTGTTTATCCCTTAATTGGGTTTCCGGATCCTTCTAAGTCTACTTCAGTTCTATACTCCTAAAGGTCGCCCTTTCCTACACTTATACAGCTCTACAAAGTAACACTCTATCTTTAGCCTTGTATTGGTTGAATATTAATAATAATAAAAAAGAAAGCAATGAAGAAGATTTGAAATATAACAAAATAGAGAACGAATGGAGAGAGAACATGTTTGAAAAGGAATGGAAGAAAAAGTTGGGCGAAAGGCGAACAATAAATTTAATGACGGCATTCAACAGAAAAGAAAACAGAATGAAATGCAAAAAATAATCAAAGATTATAGAACGAAATACAACAAAAATATAAATACCGGAATTCAATAGAAAAACAATAGAAACAAACAGAAGAAAAAAAAGGATAAGGTAAATGGATTCAATAGAAAGATGGATATGAACAGCGGAACATATATTCCAAGCGTATAATTTTGAAAATATTAAACATACTTTCTATATTAAGTAGTAACAAAACTACACAAGCGACGAGGTGAACTTGCCCGCATGTGTATAAATGCGAGAACGGAACGTGGGACTGCAGACAGCAAACGCTGTCTAACCTCGTCAGTCGCCCTGCATCTGGGCGTAGAGGAACCCAGATGAGGTTTAGCTGAATTAAGAAAAATAGACAGGTGCCTGATCCTGCCTAATGTAGGGTCTACGAGATATTTTTGGCTGTCTAACCTCGTTTGACTTTCAGCCTCAGGGCGGAGATATGCTGAAGGGCAGAGTCTAGTCTGAGGAAAAGCAGACAAGAGCCCGAATACGCATATGCGGTGTCTTCGGGGAATTTTTGCTCGAGTGTACACTGACTCGGTAAATTTCCAGCAAAAGCCATCTATCCTTGTTGGGTTCTCTGTCTTAGCCAGAAAAGAATCCGCACGAAATTTTTGCCCTTCGACATAGCAACGTTTGGGGAAAAACTCGGGTAAATACTGAGACAGCAAAAGTTGTCTGAGAAAATGCAGTTGCAATCTGTAGCTGGGTTTACTTTAAAAGTGACTGAACTCAGCTATGTTATAGATACATTGCAACAACAACCATCTCTCGACTGGAAATATCTAGGAATATGCCAGTTGCTTATTTCTGATTTATAAAGTATTTTCACAATAAAATAATTGAATTTACATTATAGTTTTATTATATTTAAAACGCTTACATTTATTCATGATAACCAATATTTTGTCATTATTCTCAATGTGAAAAAAAAAAAAACCCAACAAAAAACAAGGATCCCCTTATACATAAAACAAGAGTAATTATCAACCTTTAGAAAAAATTAAATCCTAGGATTAAGTTATATGACGGTTGGAAGATTGTTTTGCGTCAACTTTAAAATTTTAGCTTATTACTCGAAGCACTATTTTTTACATTAATGAGAAACATTTAAAAACATATTGCAAAAAATAACAAACCCAAAAAACAAATAAAACAAGAAACAAAAATCAAAACAATAGAAAAATCGTTACAAATAAAATACATCGCAACACAAATATTAACAAGTGATTCGCTCATTCTAAATTCTGATTCAATTATTAGTGATTCACTAAATTTAGCAAGTATGCAACAACCAGAAGGACCGAAGTTTCTATTCAGACGTAATTGATCGAGCAAGACAAACTTACTAACCATTACACCTTATTGATCTATCATTAGGGTGATAATCTCACAAACAATTATAATCTTATATGATAATCTAAGGATAATCTCTTCGGATAATCTCACAAATCATTTACCATCATTTATATCCTCAGATTAATTTAGTATATTCTTACGAAAACATTCATTCAATTCAAGAAATAAAAAGTATGTCAAAATGATTAATATGTAATAAATCTTAAGTTTTACTATTTATTTTTTTACGATTTGAAATTTGATTCTATAAAAAGAGGGTCATCATTTTCGGTTTGACAAAAGCCAATCTTTCTTAACTGCTCTCTTTTTCGACTTCTTGTATGTCCTTTTCTATTCTTTCTTTTTGTTTATTTCTTTTACTTATTGTTTTTTCTTCCACATCGAATCCTCAGCCAAATCTGATCAAGTACTTTGATAAATATCTATCAATTCTTGACAAAACCTAAAGAAGAATCTTTAATGTTATCGGTCCTGGCCTGGCATCTCGGCTTCAGTTACTTTCCCACTATCGTAAAATATCTTACTTATCTGTAAACATTATCTATAAATATTTTTATGATTATTGTTGATGAGTTTTCTCTTTGTTTACTCTACTTTTACATTTTAAGCGCAGTACTAGATTGGCAGCTAGGTTCATTTTACAGTTAGAATTGCTAGATGTAACCTATATTAACAGTTTTTTCTCCTGCTCTTTCCTCTTGTGAAAGCCTCTTCTGGCTTCTTGATTTCATATCAACTACAATTTAAAAAAAAATATAATGTAACGTATATCTTCACCTTTCGTCTCGTTGAGTCGTGTTCTTTTATTGAATGTTTAAAATTAAATACGGCTGAAAGAAGATATTTACTGTACTATAAACCGTCTTCTTTGAGTATTCAAATTACAAAAAAATACTAGCCACAATGCGAGACAGTGTGAAAGACTTCGTTTGGGATGTGCAGTTAGCGGCCTGGAACAATAAATTGGAGAAGCGAGTTCGCATTCGAGTTTCAGTTTGTTACTTTCGCATAAATACCAATAGGAAAAGCATGAGTCCATCTCTTCCCCTTGTATTGTATATTTGGCTGTCTAATCGTCGCTTGCAACCAATCTAGAGGAAATGCCATACTTAGCAATCATGAAAAGAAATAAATAGCTTACAACTGACGACAGAGTGCAGTTGTGGAATCTTTTCTCTCGACTGAAGTCGGCCTGGACTGTACTGTGTAAGGTACGAAATACACTGTATTTGAGAAATTCTGTGAAATTAGTTTGTCAACGCTTGCTTTATGATATGCACTTTAATAAGACTGTGATGCGTTCACCATTCTCATTATTCTTACCCTTTTTATCAATTCCAACATATTTTTTTATTGCCACCGTAGTTATTAGTTTCGCCCTAACAACTTCATAATTCTTACCAGCTTCATCATCGCCACCATCACTATTACCGATTTAATGAGTGCTATTAGCACAACTTTAAGGTTATTATTATTTGCCCTGAGCATAAGGTGTCCTCAAAGATTGGTTACAGAGACGTGATACAAAGTGCTACTTGTTTTTCTTCGATAACTGAATCGAATGTAACTTCATTCAGATGCAATCGTAAAATGAAACAATATTTTCACTCCTTTTCATCTGAGACTGGAAGCAACTCATTGGCACAAACCTCTTAATTCTGACCGAACCAAATGTCAACGACTATGGTGATAGACGGCAACAAAAGCAAGACAAAAACGGTCAAACCGTTCTGTTATCAATACTGGCCGATTTGGATTCAAATCGCATATTAGAATTGTTTTGCTTGGGTCGTCCTAAGATTTTTCTTTAAGTCATGTATTCACCAATAAAAGGTCACAACTGTGGAAATAATACGTTTTAGTTTTACTACAGACTCGTCATAATTAATACGGAACACCGTTTTATTGTAAACATGTCTGATAAATTGTCTTCTTCATTTATTTATATTTGGTAGAATATATTCTTTTTTACAATGCTTTTTAGAGCAGTTCACTTCAAGAAAGGTAATAAAGTCACTAAAACGCAAGGGGTTACGGAGTGTTAAAAAATATGAGGAAAAGACACTGTGTGTGTGTGTGTGTCAGAGAGAGAGAGAGAGAGAGAGATAGAGAGAGATAGAGAGAGAGAGAGAGAGAGAGCATTTAAACTAGACAGGAGATAACGATTGGTATTGCATTTAAACCTTTTAAGATCAGAGTTAACTGAGGTCCTGGGCATGACGATAAAACTGCAAGAGAGTCCTACAAGCAAGAAGTGCAAGAGAAGATATTGTTAGTATAGGAGTTACAGTTACATTTTGCTGTTTCACCTGTAAAAATCATAAGACTTTCCGCCAAAGGAGTATTGCACTTAAATTCATAAACTGTAGATATCATAGAAAGTTGAGTTTAATTTTTTGAAAATTGTAGGTGGCATGCGAGCAAAAAGTGCAAAACGAAACCACGAGAAAAGAACAAACAGTAGGAATCTCGCTAGTTCTACAATAAAACTGTGGGACCTAATTGCCAATTAAGTAGGACGTCAAATTTTATGCAGTCGAGTAAATAAGAAGAACAGCTCAACAGAACAGTTGCACTGAAAATATTTGTAGAAAAGATAGAAGGAAGCAATGTCACGGCGGTGGAAAAATGACTGAAACCGAGATGACAGGTCAGGACCTAAAACATTGCAAATTCTTCTTTGGATTTTATCCAGAATCTGTAAATATATAGCAGGAGCACCAGGCCAGACCAGATGTGGCAGCAATATTCACAGCAAAATTCTATTTTGATATTCATAATTTACAAATTCCATTTTGATATTCATAATTTTCATTTCATTTGTAGTAATGGTCTCTTATTAGAATAGCCTACGATTAATACAAAAAAAGAAAAAAAAGAAAAAAAAAAGAAAAATTCAAAACAAAAATCACAACCAAACAAGAACGCATTGCTTTGCAAGTAATTTAGATTTCGCGCCATGAATTCATACTGTTACTATCGCCACGAAAACAGCAGTAATGGAAGATCGTAACGACGAGCCGGGAAATTTGAAAAGATGCAAACTGAGGTTATACAAGTATTAATATTGTAAGTGGATGGTAGATAACAAGATTAGCAACAATAAAATTATTTTTAAAAGGTAATATTGAATTATTCATTCACTTACTACGACAATCTGTAAGGAATTTAGATCTATGCATATTTATATCGAATTAAATTCGTTTTAAGGAATTCTTAATGTAAACCGAAGTCTTCTTTTATGGTTGTGAAATGACGATATAATGTAATTGGTATCCTTATCTTGGTTGTTATCAGGTACGAACCGACTAAATAAGTAAAAAGAGAAAAACATGGGGGACTGCAATTGCTATATAATTAAAAAAATAGTGTAACGTCGACCCTAGCAAATTAGAAAGCGCAAATTAGAGAAGTGAGTCGCGATTTGGAAAACGAAATCGGCATTGAGAGTTCGTATTCTTCTCGCGCTTCATTCGATATCACTTTTGAATTATGCTAAAGACAAAAGGCTTTAAATATTCTTTACCCTGTCATATCGCCGGCCATCGCACATCGACCACGTCTTATCGCAGGCTCAAGTGATGGACAGGAAGAAGGTTAACCTTCGTCAATTTTTCTTTACTATTTTGTCAGGCCGTAGAAGCAAGTGTGTACTTTATTCATTATTCAGCCTACCATCAAGAGAAGTATCGTTACGAACCGCTGAGATAGACAGAATCTATCTCCTCCCCGTATCAACACAAATGCACTGTAAGTAGCGGACAGATGTTCGTATTCTCACCGGTCAACATTAGTCCGGACGACTGAAGCGTTTATATTGCGGCTGAGTTTGAATTATAATGAAAACACAACACAACACGAGAGACTCTCGAACACGTCAATCAACGATAACTGAGGCAGTGTGTTTCATATGAACACGGGATTCTGGTGTCTTTCTAACATTAGAAGCGAGACACACATTATTTAAAGAGGGTTAACTCTTTTTGAAATCACTGTTAACAAAGGCTACTTCGTTGGAAAATGAGATTCTGACAAGTATTTTATCGTCTTCTAACTTTGTTATTAATCCTATTTTTTAGTTTGAAAAATTTTGAGAAGATTTTAAGAAAAATAATAAAATTCTAAATGTAAATATCGTTATTACCGTATTTGAAATTTATTAATCTGTAACATCTACTGGTTTTCTAATTTCATTCATCAGATTAAAAATTATAATTATTATACACTTGTTTAGGCTTGACGTTCTGAACTTTAGGTAAGATGACGTGTTTTGTCGAAGCTAAAAAAAAAAAAAAATTAACTGAAAAACGCAAATTAAAATTAATAACATAATTTAATATAAATTTAAATTATTATTTATTTTATTTCATTTATTATATAATCAGGCATATCAAACTGAGGATCTTCTGAGACCAACATTGTCACATATGTGTTGTCAAGAGGGCCACGTATGAAAACCAATTGTGCTCATTATAAGAAATTGAAGTCATTTAATAAAATCTATTGCAGAATTTTTTGTTAGTTAAATTTAGAAACGCACAATTTGCATACAAATATTTTAGCAGGATTCACGTATAGAAAGTAATGAAGTAATTTGATAAAAAATGAAATTTGAAACAACAATATATACTTGCAGTTTACAATGGCAACAAATGCATTATATACACATTCAGTCAATCAGTTAAGTGCCAAACGTGATACACGCTTGGACGATCATGTCTCGAAAGAGACATGAATGACTGGGAAGAAGATTATCCCGCAGTAGGTTGCCATTGCTTTCTGTGGTAGACTGGTTGCTAGCCAAGGCTATAGAACCCAATTTGTCCTGTTATTTAACCCATAACTGGAAAGAATAGACAGATTAATACCTTTCCCAAGGGTATTTGCGCGTAAGTGAATGCAACGAAATCAACTGGAATTCAAACTCGGCTCCCCGATTTCTCGTTCCGAGCCGATATCCTCTGCACCATAACGCACATCCATACACAAATTATAACAGCTTAAAACGGAACATTTACTTGACACACTTCAGTCAATCTTTGTTTTTTGCCCTGATACTTGATACTTCTTTTTGCTAACAATTTTTGGTATGTTTGGCTGAAATGACTGTGCAGTTCCGACTTTGATCTGAGATGACAAATGCTGATCAGTTAGCCTTGTTCTGTGAGAAGTTTTTGTTGCTTGCATGAAGAAAAATAACTGTTTACATACACAGAACAAAACATTGCCATAATTTTTGTGGCAAAATGTCTGAAGTATGTAAACTTTTCAGAAATGTATGAAAAGAACCCAGGTTCTTATCTACCTCAAGATACTTTGCTCTGAGTGTAAAATCCGATTGCATTTCTAATAGTTCCATTTGCAGGTGATCTTCTGTCGTGGTAGCATCAAACGTGAATGGTGCTGAGAGTAATGCAAGATGATGTTCAAAAGATGAGAAATTACTAAATCTTTTATGAAATTCTAGGTGACGATCATACTTAGTAAAGCTAAGTAGTCTCGGTATTCGCTGTGTTTTTCTGCTCTTTGAACGTAGGAAAATGAACTAAAATTTCAATTGACTACAGTGACTTCCATAAATTTAGTTTTGTAATGAAGCACTAGATGCCATCATACAAGTGAGTAATGAATTTGTGTTTACCTTGTACTTTCAAATGAAGATCCGTTAATTGTGCAGTAATATCTACAGAAAAACCTGATCTTGAAGTCAACTTTCATCTTTTATTTCATCTGTTTTCTGATCTCTCATGTTTAAAAAACAATTATTTCTTGTCCCAACAAATAGAATCTTTTTGGCACTTTGTGACATGACAACCAGCAAACTTTAGCATAGAATGGAACATCATTGAACTGATTATCTATGTCATTCAACAACTGGCTGAACAGACGCTAGTTGAGAGCATGGAATCTGATATAGATCACTGATTTTGTGACAAAACTAAGCACATGATCCAATTTTTAAATCTTTGAACACAAATTTTGCTAATGGGTAATTCAGTAAAAGTTTGTAAATAATGAATCTGGATGCGAGTTTTTAGTTTTCTTTGTAACTTAGTATCAACACTAATTATGTTTGCCAACCAGAGTCGCAGCACCGTCAGTTAATAAGTATGACAAATAAAATCTATTCTAATACAGAACCTGTTCAACTCTCTCAAAGATTTCTTGGCTTGTTTTAGTGTCATAGATGGGTACTAGTTCAATAAGATATTCGTAAATATTAAATTCACTAATGAAGATTGCAAGTTGTGCTCTTTCATTGATATCAACGGTTGCATCAATAGCAAATAAAAAAATGTTCAAACGTTGATGATCCACCCTCACTATTTTTTCAAATCCCCTGATATTTCATCAGCTTGTTCAGCAACAGTGTTCCTAGTTAATAAAATGTCTTTGAATGAGTGTGCTTTCTCTGGACATACAATTTCATGCCATGAGAAGAATATATAGGATATCTCTTCCACAACAAAGGAGAGCAATACACAGAAATACCGACGGACTAGAAATATTAAAACCCGAAACGGAAACTGCACTGGCCAAACTAAATAGAAACAAAGCAGTAAAACCAGACAGTATTGTAATGAAGATGCTGGCAGCCTTAGAATATTTCGGCATAGACAAAATTGCAGAAATAATAAAATTAAATCTATAACAGTGGCGATATACCGGAAGACCTAAGCAGATGGATTTTCATAGCACTGCCTAAGAAGCCAGGCACAAAAGAATGTGAACTCCACCGAACAATCAGCTTAATGAGTTTAATAACAAAACAAGCCAGAACAGGACAAGAACAGTGCAGTTTTGTCAAGGATATTGGAATAAAAAACGGATTATTTATGCTTATAATTTAATCAGAAAGAGCAATACAAATGCAGAAGGACGTCTATTTGTGTTTCATAAACTACTCAAAGGCATTCGGCAAAATACGCCACAAAGGCTTGATATAGACGATCGGCAACCTTGATAAATTTTGGGAAAGACATTAAAGTAATCAAGAACCTGTACGGACAGGAAACGAGTTTAGCAGATATACAAAGATAGAAAGGGGTGTAAGTTAAGAATGCATTTTCTCACTAGATCTATTCAAATACAGAAAGACAATTCTGAGAACTTAAGAAGCCCCGCCAGGATTCGTCATTGACGACCGAAATCTGAACAATATAAAATATGCAGGTGATACAGTGCTGATAGCTGACACGGAAAGGAAACTGTTAGATCTCCTACAGGAACTAGATAAAGAAAACTGAAAGAAAGATTACATATAAACTAAAATAAAATTGAATGCATGGTCATCATAAAAAAGAGTAAAAAATGCAGGTCATCAGTAAAAAAAGAAAATACCAATGTAACCCTATTTCCACGCCGGTATATATTTTTTTGATTTAATACAACGGAGTGAGAGAAATTGATATTAGTGATATTGTTACTTATGCTTTATTGTAATCCGCGATGTGAGCTTACGTAAAAAAAAAAAAAGAAAAAAATATATTTTTAATACTATTAGGTACTTGTAAAATCCGAGGAATGGAAAAATTGGCTGATAATTGGGAAAAAAGAGAAAAATATAGTTTCTTCTTTTTTAGTATACGAAACGAATTGTTTTGAGCCAAGTGAAAGCTTGAAAAATGGCCGTAGTAATAACAAAATATCAGGATTTCCTTGATGAAGTCAGGTAGAGTTAAATCCACAAAAATTATTCCTGCGAACAGATTCTAAAATCGAAAAACAGATGATGTAATTGACAGAAAAAGAAGACGGAAAGCCATATCATGTGAGCTGTTGATATTTCATTCGTCGAGCCATGGCTCCCCGTAAATCGTGTGGGTGGAAAATAATCTCATTGGTCAAAGCTTTGAATCACATAGGTCCCCCGAGAGAATTGAGGACAGCTATAAAAATCCGAACTCAGTACGAAAAAAGAGTTGTTTGGTTAGTTTTTGAAATTGCAGTCGAAATGTAACGACTGAAGGGAAAGTGTTCCCAATTGGGGAGCCACAACCCAGAGGCTGGTCACTTACCACGGAACTTATGGCTGAAGATGTAAAGAAACGTAGAAAAGCCTGCCGCTGATTTACTTAAAGAGTTAATGTCGAATAATGCGCCTCCGGTAAGAACCCTGAAAGAACTTTATTGTTTCAAAAGTTATTTGGAGAATTGAAAGCTCTGATTATTCTTAACGAAGAGTTCGCACTGCTATGAAAAGAATTTTTAAGTGGGATTTGGAGAGAGATTTTCAGACGACAAAGACCAAACGACCCCCACACCGTCGCACTGTTATTTGGCCGTCTCTGCAAAGTTTGATAAAGGCCAAAAGACGTGTTTTTATGTGGAGAATTGACAGCCTGATTATTTTTAAAGATTGAAAGCTTTGACTACTTTTAACGAATCTTCAGAAGGACTTATTTTTATTAGAAGATTGAAAAGCTCTGATATTTTTAATGAAATGTCGGAAGGGCTTATTTTTATTTGAAGATTGAAAAGCTCTGATATTTTTTTAAATGAATCCTCTCTCCGTTGTAAACTTCAATTTCGACAATTGTATTTTCTGCATTTGTAATTAATTATTATTTTTATAAAGACTTTCTTTCGTAACTCATCCAGGCGTCTTAGAACTTATTCATTTATTTTCTTTTTTTTTTGGTGCCGTAATTGTTTTTTTTTTTTTAACACAAGTGTGCACAAGTGTCCGGCCTGGATATGGTAGAATTACGGCTGCCAGGTTTTCACAACGTGACTTTCTGAAATAAAAAAAATGTCTTTGAATGAGTGTGCTTTCTCTGGACATACAATTTCATGCCATGAGAAGAATATATAGGATATCTCTTCCACAAGATAGGGCAGTGAGTTCGCTGTTGTAATAGACGTTTTGAGAACCAGTTTCTGGGATATGTAAGTGAGCTTAGAGAATCCGATACTCACGGAACAGATAAAGAGAAAGAAAGACAAAGGAGAGCAATGCGTGACATGCTTGATAAACTTTAGAAGATGGATGGCGGAGCAGGGTTTGGGAGGGGTAACAGGAGAAGGGGTGTTAAAGCTACAAGGGATAGGATAATGTGGAAGGCCATGGACGTCTACATCCTGAAGTGACATGGCACATAGAAGAAGAATGAGCTGCCATATTGTTTTCGTAGTGTTGTGACACTGCAGTGCGGCTGGCCCTCAGTTCGCCCGGCGACAACCAGTTGTTATACAGCACAGGGCACGGTATCCCTTATGTGACGCTCGTTCTCGATGACGGTCGTGACGATCCCAGTTGTGACACTGCCACCCGGTCGCGGTGATCCCGTCCGATGATGTCGCCACAAAAGCTGTACTACAGGACGTCTTTTGCAACAACGGGCCACTGTTCCACGTTGTGATTAGATCCCAGAAGTCTCGTCGTGCAATTTCAATAGTCGTCCCTTTTAGCCAATCCGGACACTGGTGTACACTTATGAATTGAAAAAAATGAACACGGTACCAAAAAAAAAAAAAAAAAAAAAAAATTAATAAAATAAATGAACGAAGTCGAACACGCCTGGAGAGCTACGCAGAATGTCTTTATATAAAGAAAAAAAAAACAATGTTTGTTTTTTCCCAAGAATACAGTTGTCGAAAATGATATACCATCGTCGAAAATGATATACAGTTGTTTAAAATGCTGGTTGTAACGGAGAGAGAAAGTTCGCCAAAAGCATCAAAGGTTCTAATCGTTAATTGAAATGTTTATTCTAAATTTCGTTAGCGTTGAAATGTATTTCTAAAACAGCAAAGTTCTTTCGGGTTCTTGACGGAATCTGACGGAATGTGCCGTATCGGAGCGGCCGCTGGCGGAGTGTGTGGGTAATGACGGCGGTGGCCTCTGCCGAAATCTGAGCTAATTAGCTCTCCAACTGAATTTTTCGTGTCGAGCATCTATTTTTATAACCAATTTCGATCCTCTCTGGGGATTCGGCCGGCCCACAGTCTTCGGCCAATGAAAATCGGTCTTCGCCCACTCGATTTGCGGATGTCTTTAGCTCAACGAATGAGATTTTGCTAATTCACATCGGAGCTTGATTCTATTTTAGATTTGCACGGACCCAAATGTACTCACCAGCGGCCCTGACCTTGGGTGACCTTATCAAATCACTCTGACACTTGTTTTGTCAATGCTTCTTCAGATCAGTGGAATACACTCCAGATCTAAGAGAAATCCATATTGAACATAAAAAAGGCGAAAATCATGAAAGACGAGAAATTTATATTTATCCAAAATAACTTTATTTTATATTTCCTTGCTTTTAGAAGCACTTGATGGTACTAAAATTATTATTTTTTCCTTAAGCTCACATCGCGTAACGCAATAAAACACTAATATTATCACCAATATCAATTTCTCTCTCCGTTGTTTTAAACCAACCAAAGGAAAGTATCCCTGCGGGAGAAGGTAACGCATCACCGCGTGAGATAGTGTCGCAGTGTGATGGCTGGTGGGATGGCTACAAGAAGGAATTTGTACACGCGCTATTTTTAGCCACCAAGAACACCGAAATACTACAATTTATAAAATAATAGCTAAGTACTGTACAAACTTAAAGTTAGTCGATAGCTTTAAAATTCAGTAAAAGTTTTTCCACTATGTATGTGAAAATCAGTTAAGTCTAAGCGTAAGTGTTTGTATATTAAAGTAGATACATTTAGCTTTCTTTAAAAAATAGAGTGGTTTATCTTAAATAGATAAAAGTTATTTAAACACAATTTTCTTGTTTTTTTTAAATTTTATTTTGCAGTGGAGAGTATCTTCTAATTTTAAACGCCTCAATTATTTTAAATAAACTCATCAGTAAATTATATTCTTATTTGATATTCTATTAAAATAAATCAAAATGTAAAAAAAAAAAAAAAGAAGAAAGTGATATATTTTCTTAAATAGTGTAATTTCAAAATGATAAAACCTGCAATTTTGACCGTTAAAGGACTAAATTCGTATCCTTTGAACGAAACACAGGTGTACTGGTAAAGGGTTGCATGTAGCTCGCGGGCAGGATGTTTGACGTGCTTGATATACAGTATGATATTTATTTGAAGTTCTATATGTGTTGTTTATTATTATTTTTCAACTTTTCCCAGTTAACGGGGTTTTTCTGTATTAATATTGATTTATTTTTGTCCTACTAATCTGAAGGTCGTTTGTCATATTTTTAATTTATATTTTTGCTTACCTAAAGTTATATTTATCAACTCAGCATTTTCTACTCTTGTTAATTTTTTATCAATTGATAATTTAGGAGTTAGTTCTGTCAAAAAGGCAGTATAAAGTATTTTATTTTATGTTAAATAATGACTCCATAATCTCCGAGTATTTTAGATTTAAATCCCAATTTATATTTCATTTTTGTTTCTGTTTACACTATTTACATTTACGTATGTTAATAATGTAAGTACTTTATATACACCCTTACAACTGCTTTTGTTTCGTTTCTTTCACCATAATGTCAGTTTTAAGTCCACTGGAATGGCAGAGTGTAATCGATTTCTATTTTTTCTCAGATTAGGTCATTTCCAATCTATTTTCGAGGTGCATGGTAAAACTTGTTTGGTCTTGAAAATTTACAGCAGTTTTTATCAACACAGTTTTGCGGTTATTTTTTTGTACCACAACTCACACCCCTGAAGATGATCTCGGAAGGAACTTGAAAGTACTTGGGAACATCGAGAAATGAATAATAAAATGATCTGTCAAAGTTAAAGCTCATTTCTTACATATTTCAATTATAATATGCGAAAGATCATCCATGAGTATAAACAGATTTTATTAAAAAAAGCAGACACAATATTTGCAATTTATTGAATTTGACATGTCTAATATATGTGTGTGTGTGTGTGTGTTTATGTGTGTGTGTGGGGTGGGTGGGAGTATGCATGTTTTTGGCAATAGACCATAATAATAGGTGACCAAGTGTTATCCAGAAAGAAAATGTCGATACCGACACGTGTGGTCGAGCACGGATCTCCAGGGAACAAACGTAACCGTTGAATGAATTGTGCTACTGGAATCACGAGATCATAAATATATATAAAGTACTCAGACAAAAGTCTAAATGCGTTATGTGTTTTGCATCATTCCGGTGTTGTGCGTCATTGAAGAAATTGTTTCTGAGTGATTTACGCGAGAGAATTATCCTGAGAGCATTATTGAGCATTATTAGAAGGATTCGTTTAGTACGTTTACTTTACGCAAAGATACCGAAATATTATAACTAATATCGAGTAACCAAAAGTTCCCCACCAGAAGAACTTTACAGAAAACTAATGTTATAAAACCTAGCATCATTAGCAATCGATCTACGGCTGGTGCAAATCTGGAGAGAGATACATGAATAGAAATATATAAAGAGAGAAAGTAGTTGTAGTAGTTGTAGTAGCAATAAAGAAAGAAGATACTGAGTAAATATAGTCGATATATATATATATATATATATATATATATATATATATATATATAGAGAGAGAGAGAGAGAGAGAGAGAGAGAGAGAGAGTAAATATAGAGCAGTGTAGAGAAGTAGAGAAAAAACACAGAGAGAGATGAAGTGAAAGAGTGGGCGTAGTTTTATTTTTTAAATTTTGATAGTATTTCTTGTAAGACTTTGATAAATATTTTCTTTAGGAAATAAACTTAAATGGCATCAGTTAATATTTAATATCTTCTCTCATGTCTTAAGATGTACAGAATTTCAAGATGTTTTAACTTTTTATTTTGTATAAACCTGTAACTGTGAGGGTCCATATAAAATTTATATATATATATATATTTGTATGTGTTCAAAATAATTCATACACATATTATTGCGTTGAGATATTTTTGACTTGATATGTACATATCTGCTCATCTTTAAAGATACCTTATAAATAACAACTGTGGAAATTGTCACGCATCAACTAAAAATATGACATGAACAATCAACCACATATTAACTCCGTAAAAATAAAAAAAGCCAAAATAAATAGTATAAAATGAGTTAGAAATTAAAATTAAATACTGGAAATATATCTTTCTTCTTCTCTTGAAAAAGGCATTAACAAAGAAATGTCGGTTATAATTTTTCGCGTGGAACGAAAGAATTTAAGGAAGACTTATAAATTGCTATGAAGCATATTTTATTTACGTTATGAAACCATCTTTTAAAAAATATAAACTCAGCTTAGATCAACGGCAATTTGAGCAAAGTATTTTTTAAAATTGAAGTTGACGTTTTACACATTGACACGGGATAAATTTACACTGTTGCATTTCGCTGGCGAACAATTTTGCGTTTTGCAGCATCTGACAACATTCCGCTTGCGCGTGAGTCGATTATCCATGTCGGGGTAGGAGACATGAGAAAAAAAAAGATCGATATTTATCAAATTAATATGAATTTTAAACAGCTTTTTATTTTAAAACTTTTATCAGTTATTCATTTTTCCTGATTTTGGTTTTAAAATCGGCCATGCGCGTTAAGAGAACGAGAGAAAGAGATAGAGATAGAGATGGAGACAGACAGACAGATGGATAGATATATAGATAGATGTGTGTGTGTGTGTGCGTGAGTGTGTGTGTGTGTGTGTGTGTGTGTGAGAGAGAGAGAGAGAGAGAGAGAGAGAGAGAGAGAGCGAGAGAGAGAGAGAGCGACCGTATGCCTACAGCTGAACAGCGGGGAGGAATTTTAATTCCTCCCAGTCCAGTCGAAAGGTTGAGATCAAAATAAAGATGATGATAATAGTCCGTATAAACCAGGAAATAATGACAATACTTTATTTATGAAAGCAGATATATAAAATATATTGTGAACTCTGCCTTGACGTAAACTTCAAACCACGGGA
Organism: Ascarosepion bandense; assembly: GCA_037127315.1. Lineage (NCBI taxonomy): Eukaryota > Metazoa > Mollusca > Cephalopoda > Sepiida > Sepiidae > Ascarosepion > Ascarosepion bandense. The sequence continues at coordinate 1,608,857 of JBBBDQ010001119.1, read as the reverse complement.
TATACGAATACGTCAATATAAACGGCTAAAGCGTTCGAGTAAAATTTGATTTGAAATATTATTTTAGGTTTTCTCGTTTTAAAATTATTTTTGTTTATTCATTTTTCACCTGATTTACTAAAAAGAACATTCTTTCTATTTTATCACATTTCATTTTAACAATGCAGTTAATATTTTATTTTAACAATTTAATTAAGGTTTTTATATAATACCAAAATATTTCTGTTTTAACTGAAAAGTTTATTGATTAAAAAAGCCTATACTAGTCTGTCTAATTGATGGAATCAATCCTTGATGTCAAAAGTTCAGTCGAAAAACTTGAAAATGTTTACATACATGATGTGAGATTTTTTTATGCAAGTCAATGTTTTCACAATAAAATTGATAGTAACCAATTGATTTTGGTAACATTTTTAGGATAGACTATTATTTCAGTTAATAATATTACTTTGTGGGTATCAGATTTTAATATGCAAAATCCAAAAGATAGAGGCTATAGAAGCATATATTTATTTAAAGCAAATATCCTATATACTTGAAAAATACTTTAGATGTCAATAATGACCTCTTGTCATTCTAGATAAATTCTAAAATGTTTAGCAACTGATTTTGCTAACTTTTCTAGTGTTTTAATTGTAACATTAATTACAGTAATTTTTAGTAGAATTTGAGCAAAGAGTGCAAACATTAAAACTGACGTGCTACAGGCACGCAACCCTCATCAAAATTGACACGGTGCCAGACATCATCAAACAAGAAACAGACCTATTGGAAGACCTTATAATCACGGTCAGGAAGAGCAACTTGAAATGTTATACCAACCAACACTATTTCCACTGCCGTCGTTCAAGGTACCACTTTAGGTAAAAGAAGCACAACGACTCAACGACTAACCCTCCCGATCATAGGACTAATGATGATTATGTAGTAGGTTTTATTGTTTCTCAGAGATTTTTGTTCGAATATTGTTTCCTCCTTCCATATACAGAGTTCGACAGAAATAATTCCCACATTTTAAACTGCCATTTGTATGGTGCTAGTGGACATAGCCAAATGGTAATGGTGTTTTCATCATCTTGTCATTATGTGGGATGTATTTCTGAGAGATATATGTGGGAGGTATTTCTTCTGTACCTTGCATATTTTCTGTTAATGATGGACTACCTATCTGAATAGACCTTGGTCTATTCTATCAATTTGGCGTCTTAAAAACTTGGAGGCAAAGTAGGCAGAATGGGAAGGAACATTCAGTCAGTTAAGTGGCACATCTGTGATACACGCTTCTGACTAGGCAGAAGATTTTTCCGCAGTAAGTTGCCATTTTTCAGTGGTAGACTGGTTGCCAACCAATCTGTTCCGCTAATTAACCCATATCTGGAGGGAAAAGAGATGGATTCATAACTTTCGCAAGAGTATTTGCATGTGAATGAATGCAACGAATTCAACTGGATTTCGAACTCGGCTCTGCGATTTCTCATTCAAAGCAGATAACCAGGAACATTATCTTGCATAAATATACGATTTAGCTCAAAAGTTCTTAGTTGTAACCTCTAACAACTAAAAACATATTTTATCCAAGAATTTACAATTATTATTTGAATTATCTTGACGGAAGTTTTAATCTTTATCTTACAGAACGTTAATCCATCTATTCAATGTTGGTTGACTATATTCATAACGGACCCAAAGTGTAGGCAAGTTATTAAGCCCATCTAATATATATATATATATATATATATATATATAGTGATGATCATCCACGTATACTGTCTTAATATGTATAGGAAAGAATATTAATAAAAAGTTTTGAATTTCGGTCTGAAATATAAAAATACAATAAAAATAAACAAATACTGTTTAAAAAAGTACGTTTTTAAATTCAAAACTTTTTATTAATATTCTTTCCTATATATATATATATATATATATATATATATATAAATTTGGCCAACAGTATCTCTTTTATACAGGTTTCATTAAAAATGACAGACAAGGTATTATCATTAAGTTTTTTATATAAATTTTCATGTGTTCGGATAAATTTTCCCTTTCGGAACTCAAATTATATAAGAATTGTCCAAAGCTTTTGCACTTTCGAGCACTTTAGGCAATAATTTTAGCCATTATCAAGAATTAATTTGGCCTCATTAAAAATTTTCTCACAAGAGCGTACGAAAATTCATCTTCCCAACTATTTTTCTTCAAAGAAATACACAATTAGAAACAAACACTTGTCAACAACTGCCTTCCAAATTATTTATTTGATTATCACATCAATAATCAAACTTTTTATTCGTAACTTAACCACAAACACGCTTAAAATAAAAAAAAAAACGTTAATATTCTTTACAAAAACCGAATGCACAATAACTACAGACAGGAAGAATCTTCACTTCGCAACATCATCTGAGACTATGTAACACCGACGAATTCAAACAAAAAAATTAAATTATCTATTTTAAAAATTTCAAAACTGCCAACCTCATCATCAATAATAATAATTCACCTGCAAAGTCTAAACTGCAGAGAACCAGTGTCGTTTACAAATTTATATTTCCTTTGAAGAATTGTGTTCTTCAACTATCCAAATCTGTAAACAATTACTTGGCTATGCCACCCCAAAATTGACGAGAAAATTCACCTTACACCTTTCCCACAACAGTTCTATCCAATCTCATTTCAGCACACATCGCGATCTTCCAGGACCTATACGTGATATCCTCGTTGATTATTAATAGCATCATCCACACGCAAAAGAAGATTAAAAATAATTAAAAATAGTGCAAACGCTCACCAATTCATATACAGGCCAGTAAAGGTAGATTTACGATAAATACTTGTAAGAAAACCCCCCTCTACTACGCTCAAAAAGGGCAAACAACTGTCCTTCTCCATTTCCATAGTGAAGGACAAAGCCTTGTGTAAGGAGTTAAGCCTACTGAAAAAAAATACATATATATACATGTAACATTTCTGACAGTTTATATATATAGTATATATATAAACTAGAAAGCGTTCTTATACATACATACACTTACATTTTAATTGAATATCTATTGCTTTATTACACGTGACACGTATCTGACCAGATGGAATCATATCTCTGTGCTTCAACCAGCTTAACTTGCTATGGATTTAGCGGCTTGTGTTGGAGAAGTCGTGGCTCTGGAAGGCACCGTCCTACGGGTAAAGGAGCTTGGATCAGTTCCACCCCGGAATTTGTGAACGAGCGGCGCGTCATTGAGTTTAATTCATTACCTCTTCGTCACCAGGACCCATGGTACAGTTGGTATAACATCAGCTTAATAACCAAGACTGTCTGGGTTCGATTCCTGGTAGTGGACTGCTGTCCCAAATGTAGGATAAAACGGACGCTTTCTGCATTCAGTTGAGGTCGAATAAAAAGCTCGATGAATTACTTATATATATATATATATATATATATATATATATATATATATATATATGAGTTGAATTTATGGATCGACATGATGCTAGAAAAATGAACAAATAGAGAACGTATCTCAATATGACATGTTTCACTTTTATTAAATTTCTTTATAGAACGAGAGAAGAAAAAAAAACGAGAGAACAAAAGAAAAAAAAGAAAAATAAAACAAACAAAATAAAAAAAACAACACCCAAAGAACAGAGACAGAATAATGATATGTAATGATTTGAGGTTAGCTCTTAATGGTCAGATATGTGTCACGTTTATTAAACCAATAGAACAGAGGTTCAAATCCTGCCAGAGGACCTATATTTTCCTAACAAGATTTCTCGATTATTAAAGATAGTATATATATATATATATATATATATATATATATATATACGCAGACACACACACACATCTGACAGCAAGACTAAACAGTCACGCTAATAATCGTTTATTGGTATATGTTTATACTACTGTCTATGTATTATATTTGTTTAACACTATTCCGTTTTTGTGTATTTCTGGCCCTAACAGGACCTCAACAACTTGGTGACAAGGTCGCAACAACTTGGCGACGAGGATTCTTACAGACCCACGATGATTCTTACGGAGACGAGGATTCCTCGAGGACCCCGAAAGAATTGCGTGTAAATTGTCAAAATTGGTTCAACTTTGTAGGCACGGAATTTTATTTTCGTCACAGTTAGTTCTACTCAACAGTAATCCAGAAAAGAAAACCAAATAATAAAAAAAGTTAAACTAACTCACACTGAACATGAATGCGAGCCGCTAAACTACGAGAATTCATGTTTTTCGAAAAAAAAAACACTCTGAGTGAGTAAGAAACTTAAAGTTTTTGTTTTTGTTATTCAAAGAAAAGTTTTCATTTGAATTTAAGTTGTATTTGGGTAATCCTAACCCCACCCCCCAAAAAAAACAAAAAAAACAAACAAACAAAAACAAACAAAAACAAACAAACAAAAAACCTATAAGCATAGATTAATTTAAATCCGATATTTCTTAAGTTCCAACTTGAACAGCAAAAAAAAAAAAAAAAAAAAAATGGAAACTTAAATGGCAAGAAAAGCAACTTGATATTTATAAAAACAAATTGAACTCAGGCATCAGAAACTTGAAAAGATTCTACTTCAAACTGAACAAGAGCAAAGAAAATTGCTTAACTCGTAAACTGGAGACAAATTAGTGAAAACGAAAAATTCGTTCTTACAACACACGATCAGGGGCGCAATAGACGCTTTTACATATTCTCCGGACGAGGATATAATTTTCGCCTTCTAAGATACGCCACAGATTGCATAAATTGGTCGGACTCTAAGAAAGTTCGCCTTCTTTTTCGAAAACTGGGCACCAGAGAGCACACCAAATTTGTGAGCTATATCTTACCCCGTAAAACAAGCGAATCGACATTCACTGAAGCGGTTAAACTTCTTACAGAACTTTTTAGTTCTAAAACTTCACTCATTCAAAAGAGATGGAAATGCATGAATTTAACCAGAAAGAATTTAACCAGAAAGGATATTGAAGATTTCACTACGTTCGCGTCGGTCATGAACAAGCATTGCGACGATTTTAAGCCGTCAGAATTAAGTGTGAATTATTTTAAGTGTCTGATATTTGTTCAGGGACTCGTTTTAGCTAAAGACGCTAAAATTAGACGTAGAGTTCTAAATAAATTAGGAAATGAGCCTAACCTTACTCTCCAACAAATACCGGATGACTGTCAGATATTCGTAAGATTTGTAAAATATCGAAGAATCTGGCATAGCTCACATAAGAAAAGTACGCTGAAAGTAAAGAAAGAAACTAGACAATTTGTTTTCAGTTGTGGATTATTACATTGGGATAAAAACTACCTTACCGGAATAAAAATGCCTAAATTGTAGCCGTATTGGGCACAAAATTTCACATTGTCGAGCGAAAAAAACAAACAAAACAAATAAAAAAAAAACAAAAAAAAAACGAAAAACGTAGCTGCGTAAAAAACACAAAAGCAGATGAACAAGACAGGTTAAATATTAGAAAGTACGTGCAAGTACATTAAAATATTAAACTGCAGTTGAATTTTGGTTCAGAATTAACAATCATAAATCTACACACTTGAAGGAAGTTGAGAAAACTAACCTTGCTAAGAACAAATAAAATGGCCAGGTCCGTGACAGGGGAGGAAATCAAGTTTACGGAAGAACTTATCACGAATGTAACATTTCAAGGAAGGACATTAAAACTAAAAATGTTTGTATTGCAGAAAACAGGAAATTTGGCACGGACTGGATGGAAAAATTTACGTTGTGTGACATGCCAATTTATTTTATTTTGTCAAAAACTAGAAAACCTGATCTCCGAGGCAAATGATTTAATAAAAAATTTAAAAGAAACTTTTCCGGAAGTTTTTTCTGGGGGCCTTGGTCGGTGTAACAAGATGACGGCAAAATTTGATTTAAAGGATGACATCCATTCAGTATTTAAGAAAAAAGTAATGCAACTTTCGCCTCTTTACCAAAAATAAATGGAGAGCCCGACAGATTAGAAAGAATGGGGTTCGCGACCGTCTATGTGAAGAAAGAGTACAATGAGTCCGGATCTGCGCCGATTTTTCGACGGGGCGTAATGTGGCATTCAAAGAACACCATGATTCTTTACCTTCTCCCTTTAAGGAAAATGCCTTTATTGTCATAAATACAAAAAGAAAAATAATAAGACTCCTGCGGAGTTAATACTTAGGAAGGGGGTGTTGTGGGGACTTACCCATACGACACATCAACTCGTCCAGATTGTATATAAGTAGCAGTTCTGCTTTGTTAGAGTAAGAGTAAGAGTAAGGTAGGCAGATAGAGTCAAAGCTGAATCTAATCCAGCAGATAACTCTGACAGTCAGACTAAACAGTCACCCCAATAATCATTCATTGGTATATGTTTGTACTACTGTCTTTGTAACATATTTGTTTTACACTATTCTGTCTTTGTGTCTTTATTTCTGGCCTCAACAGGACCACAACAACTTGGTGACGAGGTCACAATAGACTGTGAAATTGTTTGTGATTGAGCACTCTAAAATGCATCAGATCAATTGATGCTTTCCCCTATATTTTTAAGGGTCGCAGGTCCGAATCTTACCGAAAGACACACATTTTTGTAACAACATTTCTCGCGAATGTTCTTGCAGGTTAAATTATATATTGTTTAAATAAAAACAATATCTACTCAGATACAAATATTGATTAAAATAATGCTCAAACAAATATATATATATATATATATATATATATATATATATATATATATGTCCTCTGAAGCCAGGAATTTTGAGCATACATTCATTACTCAAGGTACGAAGCTACTAAAATGTCTATGTGTCAACTTTAAATCCAAAACTGTTTTTGATTGCTTGGGGTTCATTTTTTGTTTGCATTTAAAAGTCAATTTTATAATGGAGCATCTGTTTTTTGTACGGAAAGAGAATTGCCGAACTCTATTAGGAATTTGGTTACGGTTAATCTTTAAAGTACATATATCTAGAAAGAATCAAACTACTTTGAACCACTTGCACAGCATTTGTGCAAGTTAGCATATTAATCATATGTATAAGCAAACACCCTCTCGTAGGGTTACTTAATCTGCAGAGAGACACTACTTAGTGAGCTCGTGTAAGGCATGACTGACGAATTCAAAATGATGTCTTATTAATGTTTTTTACTTTATATTTTGACAAAATCTCGCATCAGCCTAATCTGTCCCCACAGTTCAGACTTAGCTCCTTATAACATCTGGGTTTTACCGAAACCGAAAAGCATAAAGCTTTCAGACCGTGGACAAAATTAATGAGAATGTGGCGGTTTATTGTAGTTAATAGCAATCACGGAAAAGGACTATGCACATTGCTTTGAATAGTGAAAATGACCTAGTGTGACATCCAAAGAAAATTAATTTGAAGTGGAGTTTGGAATATGCTATAGAGAGGCTGTTACCTTCATTAACATGAAATTACTAGATATTTTCTTCAATGACAAGGTCCATATACATGATCCGTAAAATTCGAGGGCTAATAATTTTCTTATCGTAATTATTTTATTGATACTGGCGGTGATGCGTTGCATAACGATCATATTTAAAATCTGATTGAAGCTTTTCATGTTAATGACGCACTCATTTGTATTTACTTCTCCCTGCGATCTCTCCCATTGCGCCCTGTTTCGTTGTTAGCATCCTACAATGATTGGCTGAACAAATGTTGACTGAATGACCATTTAATCAAACCACTAGCAGTTCTGGTAGTAGAGTAATCATTGCTGTATCGACTTAATGAAAATACAAAACTACAATCTCGCATATTTAACATTACGCTTTGTTTTACGTCTGAAAATTGCTGTATGCCAATGTGTGTGAGAGCAGCTCCGAGTCCCTAATCTAAGAGGTGGAGGTAACATCCTCAGAGTTTGTCCTCTTACTGCTCGAGTGGCTCTTTATGTATCTATCTCGGCCATGCGGCTCATTTTACAGCTTGTACAACTGGGTCGATCACGTGCATCTGAACTTGGCAGCTTGGAGTTCAACTCAAGTTTAATGTGCATTTGACTTCTATGAAAGACACTTAGTGCAAAGTCTGTTCTAGAATGATCTCAAGTGAGTCGCATACTGACAGCTGTTACAACCATACTAAACCTTGTCAAGTTTACATCTAAACATAAGTTTATTGATTATTTCATTTTGAAAATATGCAAAGAACAAATCAAAGTCAGATACATTTATTTAACACTAATATCTAAAAAAAAATAATATTTAATATCTAAATTTATTTATATGTCTAATAACAATTTTTCGTTTACATTTCTGAGATGAGGTATTGCAACTATTACACTCTTTATATTGTACGAATTGCCTGACTGATCTTTATTGTCATATCAACAACGTTTCGGCCGTTGTACGCTCTAGCCTTCTTCAGATGATATTTGCTGAAATTTCGAACCAAAATCTTTATTTAATCCACGGGAGTAGATTGTTCTAGTTCCGCATGCCATGCCTTTTATGGATGTCTCAGTTTTCAGCTAATTCCCTTTAGTAACTCAACACTCCAAGTTTTTGTCCACCTCAGCTGTGGCCAGGTACTGAACTCACAACTCGTTGGATCAAGTCACTTTTTGGATTACTTCAACCAACTTTTGTCCACTGGGCCATATGCTCTTGGGTAAACTAGAAAAATCTACTTCCGTGGACTAAATAATGGGTTCAGTTCGAAATTTCAACGTATATCACCTGAAGAAAGTCGGACCGTACAACGGCCGAAACGTCGTGGACATGACAATGAAGATGAGGACAACAGTTCGAATAATGTAAATAGGAATTTTTTGCATGTAATATCTACAATATATATAGATTTCTACTGTACTTCCCTTGCGTTGGTGACATCAGATGGTAAATTCTTTATTATGTCAAAGGTGAACTGTTCTAAATAGTTTACGAAGAGAGGGTGTCAAAAGACGAACTTCGTGAAAGAGTTGATTGCAAAATATATTTAAAATATTTTAGCAATGCGGGAAAACTAGTAAATACCACAACAGAGAAAGAACAATCTTCAGTACACGTTTTATCTAATCTTTTTTCTCTGTTCAACTCATTTTACACACTATTTTACTTTTTAAACAAAAATAACTTTTCACACTTTGTAAACGAAGATACCATTTGTAAGTGGCATCTTCTCGTTACATCATCGGAAAGAAAAACAAATTCTCAGGCACTGAATAACTAAACAGCCTTATCACTCAAACATTTTGGGACCGACTATGATAAATCCATGTTTTCCTGCTTTGTTTATCTGTTATTTTTCTTTTTCAAAGGTTAAACGAAAGAAAAACTAATGACATAAAATACATCTATAAATAACTAGCAAGGTGATTCGATGCTGTCTTGGATAACGAAGCTTAACAATAATGGATAATATTCTTCAATAGAATATTCTGTGGTTAAAATGATAAATTAGAAGTAAAAAGGATTAAAAGTTTAATACAAGATCAGGAACAACTAAACTCGATCGCTTAAGTTCAAAGAAAATTCATATCTTTCGTTCGGATATAAATACAGTGAAGAAGTATACGCAGATTTGAGAAAAATTGAATCAGTTATAACTCTTCAAAAACAGTATCACCATAATTTGAATTCAAGAACAAGGAATTAGTAAGGGATTCAAGATTTACTGCAACTCTTTTGGTGGTCGGCAAGACGAAACAGAGACAAGCAGATTATTATATGGCGGATGCAGAAGGAGACTGGCAACTTGAGAAGATTCTAGTTTAATGACGTTGCTATCCTCTGTGAGTTGATACTAAAGAGAAGACCCTCGGTCATGTTCAAATGAAAATTTATTGTTAAATATTTGAACTTAACAACTTTAGCAAAATATTGCAGTGACAATCATAAATATGAATGCAGTTTATTAGTAGAAGAAGATGTAAATGAAACGACAACATTTTCTATTTCACAGACGCAGATTTTAAATGCATGGAAGCTTTATAACCTCCTACATCATCCTTTCTTCTTTTATTCTTTCCTATTATTACGTATGCTTTCTTTTTCTTGTTAAAAACAAACAGCATCTCTAATATAATATTTATTACGCCTTTCCTCCCAATCAAACAATGGTTTATTAGTTATCTGAGATAATGACAAAGCGTAAATTACGTAAAAGCTTATTAATTTTAAATAACTAAAAAACAGTTGAATTATAATATTGTAGCCATACTTACACAAACACTACAGTCATCACGGGTTCTATATGTGAATTGAAAAAAAATTAAAAAAAAGAATTTCTGTTCTTAAAATGATAACCAGAGTTTAAAAAAAAATTAAATGAGAATTAAAATCCATTTGAAAATACTATATCATTTACATCTTGAGATTCGTCTCTAGCTTATAACACGCTGTCACATTGGGATAACTTTGACCAATTCCAAAAGAAAAAAAACATACCTATCTAATCAAGACGTGGTTCATCAACTCATTAAATCTACTTTTAAGTTAGAATTATTCAGGTTTCAGCTTCATTTTTTGAGAAACTGTTTTTTTTTCGAATGTCATTACTTACTCACTTCCGAAATATTTTGTAACGGATTTGAATCAATCCACAACAGAGAAAAAAGGCGAGAAATATCTTTTAAGTATAAAAATATGAAATATTTTTTATTTTTGCGTTTTTACAATTAATTTTTTTCTGCGTGTTTTTGTTTGTTTGTAGTTGTTTATTAAGATGAAAAGAAATGTAGTTTCTTGGCATGTATCATTGAAAAAGAGAGTCAAGGGAGAGAGAGAAAAGGAAAGTGTAAGTGTCACGTAGCTCGGTAAGGAAGCCGGGTGAATGAGTAAGGAAACAGTTGAAGTGAACTGATGTCACGTGTAACCGTCTCTATATCCTTATTGATTTTGTCTGTCTAGGGACTTTACTTAAATACTCGTCAAAGAGATCACGAAGGGTGATGTTTATTTATTGATGGCGAGAATGCAAACTGTTGGAAAATGTTGAATAAAAAATTTGAAAGGATTAATTTAGTAACTGGAAGGATGGGCGAATCATCCAACTTTGAAGCTATTTTTTTGTCATTTGATGATTGTGTTAATGTTTATTTCTGTCTTTGCTTCACAATTTCACTTCCTGTCTTGCTAAAATTTTAACTGAAATTAATATTAAATTCATTATTATTAATAAGCTGTTTCCTTTGATTTATCGTGTAGCCAGATTTGGACGTAATTACGACGAATTAAAGACTACTTATCTAAACGTTGTCTAACATATATTGTGACTTTATTCAAAGATTAGTAATTAAAATGATACCTATGGATATACGGATTGTCTCACACTAAAGAAAACGCTTTATTTTACCCTCGTGGAGTGTCTAAGTGTTAATCTCACAGAAGTACAGAGGAACTGATTATAGACTGGTGACATATTGATTCATCTCTGCCCGGACAAAATAGGACGCTAGATTGTTTTGCTGTAGAACCTAACGCACTTTGACATGTGAGAGTGTCTGTAAATTTCCCAGTTCGACAGGCTTTCAGTACGTACTGCTACTGACAGTATTTCGTTAGCAAGATGGAGGTGATACCTTTCAGACGATTCTCCGAGAACTAAACTTAAACTTAATCACATTTCTTTCTGAGCCGCTAAGAAGGTTGTTGACGTATACCGATTTTTATGACATAAATATCACACCTTCATATTGATATCAGGTCCACCTCATCGCTTTTGATTCAACAGGGAGAATATTAAAGTTAATCTATTTCCTGATTGAGGTGATGTCTCATTGTGAAGGTGAGTTCTCAAAACGGGACAAGTGAATGCAGAATTCATTACACACACACACACACACACACACACACACACACACATATATATATATATATATATATATATATATATATATATAACCTTGCTGAAAGGAAGCATAGGTTATTGCAATGAAATAGATGCCAAATATCATTTGCTTTTGTGGCGTTCCCCGTCATCTCTGGAGGAACGCTCATAACTTGAGTAGGTAATTACCTTTCCGATTGTCAAATTAATGAAGCGAAATTGATACCAAAAGGATTCAGTCAAAAGAATATTTCACCTGCGCTATTATAACGATCTATTATTAAGTCTACTTTCTTTCTTTCTTTCTTTCTTTCTTTCTTTCTTTCTGTCTTTACCCCTGTAAGTCTTTTTTCTTCTCTGATTAGTGTTTTCAACTTGTTCAATTTTGTGATAAGCACATAAATTTCATAAATAATATTCAGTTTATTCTTCACTGGTTACTTCACGAAATTGACTTTTCACCTTATTTATTTAAAAAATATCTTTGTCAGGGAAATAAATAATTTTGATACAAAGGTAGCGACTTGTACTCAATTTAGAAAGTTTATAGTAATACAGGAAATCGAATTTGTAATCATAATTTCAAAGATATTTTTTGTATATTGAACCTCAAGCCCCTGTTATTGTACCTTCCACCGAAATTTATGTTTTCACTGATAAGTTACGGTAGCTGATAAGAAAGAGAGAATAAAATTGAATACTTAGGATTCATTTTTGTTTAATTCAAACAAGTGTGTTAATGACTTACTTTTGGGCTGTATGCGTTCCATACATATTGTGAGCACAATCGCAAATTTCATATTCTAGTGATATCTCATCTTACTGGTGGAGGCCTGGTATTTATTCAAATTTTTGCTATAGTTCGTCTTCACCACGTAATCTGCTTGGACATCAACTTTTGTGACACTATAGTGGTACACCCGCGTAAAAGAGGAAAGTGTGATCTGATCTTGATCTCAGATGTTTTTGTTTTTATGGCTAGCAGATAAGATTTTTGAATTAGCATCCACTTGGCTAAAGAGAAAGAAGAGAACGAATTGGCAAAGTTGAGGTTAAGCGACGTCAATCTTGGCATTGGCTAGTTCAGGCTGCTTGTTGGTAAAATTTCTATGTGGTGATTTGAAAACTGGTTTTGTGTGCCGTGGATATTTATTTATTCTTGTTTCTTACTAATTTGTAGACTTTTTTCCACTGCTGTGGTCATTCCCTCTTGTTCTATTTTGTTTGAGTTCTATTTTGGGATTCGTTTCCTTAGACATGTCTTTCAGTAGTTTCTTTCAGCGTTCGCTTTGAAGTTTAGATTTCTTTATATACTGAGCGATATAAGATGGTTTCTAATCTTAATCTTATCTCTCACATCGTTTTTGTTTTTGTTTTTACTAGTTGAAGTTTGATTTTGTGTCATAATCATTTCGGTTATTACTTTTGTCGCAGTAAATATGAAGCCATTGCACTTTGTTACATCCTTTGTTTTTTATTTGTTGTAACAATCCATTGATATGTAGCTTTTACTTACCTCACACACCCTTACCATGAAACAATGGTAGTTTTCCTTCCTTGCATCGATTATTTTATTATTGTATTGTTTTTTTTTCGTGCTAGTTAAGGAGAATATTTTGGTATCTTTTGTTTCTAGGTCGATGCTTTTTTGTTGTTATTTTATTGTTTACTCTGTTTGTTTTTTGAATCTCCTCTGTTGGTATTGTTCTTCACCGACAATTAATCTCAGTTTTCCTGCAGTTATAGAACCAATATCCAGTTTCGATTCAAAATACATTTTGCTGTCTCTATTCGGTTCTTGTACCTCAACATTTGGATCACTATCACAAATTAGTATCGCCAATTAGTTGATTAATTTCTTTCACTTGTCGGCTGTCTATTTTCTGTAGGTCACCAAAGAATCATAGGTAGCTACTTGAACCACAAAATATATGTTTCCAGCTTTTCACTATTTTTGCAATTTGATCGCATGGTAAAATTAACTAATTGACAGGTCTTCTTTCTTTTCTTCCCAATGACTAGATAGGGGGGAATCTTTTAGAAGTTAAAAATCGCAAACAAATCCACCCTTGTCTTACTTGCACAAGTACCAGTAGACCAGTCTTCTTCCCCTATCATGTGTCATTTCATACTTCTTAGCTAATTTGTTGCACTCGTTTATAATATGATTGAACTGAAGACATTAACGATTAATCTGAGATAAGCTCGTTAACCATTACATTACAATCGCAGTCAAATCATGTAAGTTTCTTTTAGTCTGCTACAAGGCCACGGTATAAATGCACCCATAGAGATAGAATTCATGTCTCTAGCTAATTGGCCTTCGTGACAAGTTGCTAACCATGACGCTGAGGTAAATACTCAGAGTAGATATGAATGTTTGGCCATTTTTGAATTGCTTTATTGAACTTATTGTTTTCATGTTTGATTTTTGAAAATGTTATTATAAGCATACTGTTTCAGCCGTGCATATTTCGGTCATCATCAGGTGTTCATTTTGGTGGATAAAATAAAGACTCGTTATGCATGCCACTCTGTTGTGTTTTATCTATTACTTCGATATTTTTACCGTCATTTATTGACCGAGACACAGAGTGAGTAAATATTTTTTATTTAACACAATTATCGCTACTAAATCTTAATCAGTGGAAGTCCTCGAAACGTTAAAGAAGATACAACTATCTCGTATTTATCCCACGAACCGAATATGGTAGCAATTTTTGATCCAGATCAAACCGTTCATGAAATTCTGTTCCGCAGGTCCTGGCTTTCCCGCTAAAGCTATTTGAATATCGTCTGTCTGACCACATAGCCAGTGAAGCATATTACACAGCTATTAAAGTTATTTTTTAATAATCATATCGCCCCAAGCAAGGCATTTTAATGCCACTGTTTTGCAGGGGTTACACAGGAGGAAAGTTGTGAGAAAGAGTGACAGGTCATAGAGGGTGTCAGAAAGTGGGAAAGTGAAGGATGAGAATACTGATGAGAGTGAAGTGGACGGAGAAAGAAGGATGAGAGAGGATGCAGGTTAGTGAGATAGAAGATGACTATTGACTTTACATTTAAATTCTTGGAAATTGTAGCTGTCGGGGAAGTAAGTAAATGGAAGGAAATTCCACAGGTGGGAAGTGCGAGAAAAGAAGCTGATGCAGTAGAATTTGCGTTTACAATTTATTGGTTTCACAGTAAAAGGGTGGGACCTAGTTGCTAATCTTGTGGCCCGAGGAAATTTATATATCGGGGGCACCAGTGAGCTAAGTTCATCAGAGCACAAGCCGTGAAAGTATTTGTAGAAGAGACACAGAGAAGCCACATTGCGCCGGTGAGAAAGTAACTGTATCATAAACTGTTGTACCATGTGTGTCATTAAACCAGCAGATTAAACAAGTGTAGGGAGATGAAGAATAGTCTACCTTTTCTTTTCCGAAATCAGGTGATTTTAATTGACCTTATTTTATCTGCAACCTTTCATTCACCTCTAAATTCCTTTACGACCAACGTTTTTACAATTTGCGGCATTTTTTCACACTTTCCTATTCTCTCATCTTTCTTTTCTTTCAGTTCTTTTCATAATTTCTTCTTCGTCCGACGTTTTTATTCAAAGGTTTTTATCATTTCATTCCTTATAAATATGATTATAAACTACATTAAATGAAACATATTTGAGCCAATGAGGTGTATTAAATGAATTCAGTAATTAACATAAACCCACAGGCTGATATATAATATATAATGCAAGCGGCTTACAAACGACATCATGAAGATGATAAAAACACATATATGAATGTATAATTGGAGTAGATAGATCTATCTATCGCCCGGTTCACACTTCACCCACGTCTATTGAACAGGTTAAGAGGCTCATCCCTTGTTCCCTGTTTAGGATGTGGTTTCCGGTTTTCTCTTTTCCAATCTTTTCACTATTACGTAGCTCCCTGCACATCAATGGCGTTACCGCCTTGCTCGGGGTGATACGATTAAAAAAGAAAAAAAATTCTTGAATTTCGAAATCATAATATATTTCCTGTTCTTGAAAATGACAAATGATGGTTGAAAACATCAGACATTTACGTGCAGACAATTTTTGCACGTACACTGGAATCAAGCATCCGTTATTTTCTACAAAAAGAAAAAAAAAACTAGTTAATTTTTGAAACAAACATTGTTTGTTGTTTTCAATAAAACAAGCTGGAATGAAACATTGCTTTTAATATATCTCACTTTTTCTCTCTCTCACTTTCTTTCCCTCTCTTATATATATATATATATATATATATATATATATATATATATATATATATATATACACACACATTAGTATACATTCAAAGAAATTTTATTAAAATCAACCAATAAATTACGTCTGTTTACTTTCACTTTTATTACATTTTCACTTTGTGTACAAGATGTCAGTTGCACACCGCATCAAATTCTTGGAGATAAATTCATAGCGTTTGTATTCGACTATTTTGTCTGGTCATTATCAAGAACAAGAGATCGCATTCTTAAATGTATATAAGAAGAAACACATCAAGTCTTGCCTACGTCACAACACTCTTTGCTTACGTACGTCAAAACACTCACTATGAGGGTGGGCTAAAAACTTTATAGGCTCACTATGAAGGAGGGATGCCAGAGCTTTCAAACCTTGCAGGACTTCATTTCAACTCTTTTTATTAATAAAATTTATTGTTTCCTTTTTAGTAAAATGATATTCGACTATTCAAAGAAGACTTCTAAAGTAACTAGGAGCGACTTCTCTTAAAAATTTGGCATCGTGGTGTTATCAAGTGTCTGCAGAATAAGTTTTTTGCCACCAACGACATTCATACTGACAGGGTTGCTATGCTGGGGAATGACACTCTAGTTTTATGAAGAGTGCAAAAGTGAACAGCGGAAATTAAGAAGAGAAAAGAGAGTCTTGATGATCTGTGGTGAATACAAAATAAAAATAACTCTTTTTTCTCTTTTCTGTTTTCAAAGTCGCGAGCCTGTGCGAAAATTTATTTTGACCACTAGATAAAGGGTTGGCTCCCGGTTGAAGAAAAGATCAAAGTAAAGTTTATCGAGCCTATGTGAAAATTTACATTGACAATAAAAAGGAGTAGCTTACAAACTGAGAAAAAGTAACGAGCCGATGTCAAATCGCTTTTTGATATAAATAAGCAGAGAAAGTTGAATCAAGGAAGGAGAGAGAGAGAGAGAGAGAGAGAGAGAGAGAGAGAGAGAGAGAGAGAGAGAGACTGAATAATGCCAATGTCAAATTAAACACTGACACAGAAGTATACATTTTATGTGATGGATGAACTCTCTCAATTTGTTTAAAGCATTTTGGAATATTACTTTTCTTCTCTTGGCAATTCATAAAAAATACCAATCTTTAATGTTTGATTACTTGTCATGAAACAAGCTACTAAAACTCTAAATGTGTAAATTTTTAAGTAAATTCCTTATCTTGTTTCGTTAAAAATAACATGTATGTTTCATCGTCATTATCCCTTAGATGACCCAAGGTTTGGACGTGCTGCAACTGCCACCACCAATATTGATCGCGTTCACTACGTGGTAATGGAAGACGGGCGATTGACAAGCTAATGCTATTAGCATACTCCATGTGAGATATGAGCACTTATGCACAATGTGCTTGACATGACGAAGGTTTCTGCTCGGTAGGTTCCACGTGCTTATTGGCTATCTTCAAAAATGAAGAAAGAGTTCTTGTTTAATCAGGACAATGTTCCAGTACACAAGTCCTTGGTTTCAATAGCTACTGTGCATAACTGTGGTTTTGAGGTGGTTGATCACCCTCTGTAATTTTTGATTTGGCCCTACCATTCTTATTTTTCTTGTTCTTCTTCTTCTATCTGCCGTGCTCTTTCAGGACGTAGGAGATCATGGTCTTCCACATCTCCCTATCTCTTATAGTTCATAACACCATTTCTTATGTTACTCCTCCCAAACCCTGCTCTGCCATCCATGTGCTAAAGCCCATCAAGTATGTCATGCATTGCTTTCTCCTGTTTCTTTTTTCCACTACCTGTCATGTGAGTACCAGATTCTAAAAAAAGATTTCTTTTCGCATTACATGTCCCAGAAACTTCAGAGCTGTTTTTTTCTTGATTTTAAGTATATTTCTTTTTTTTCCATCCCCTCCAAAACGTCGCCGTTGGTAACCTGTTTGGTCCACAGTATCCCCAACATCCTTCTGTGGAACCACATTTCGGTTGCTTCAAGACTTTCCTTCATCTTTGATGAGATTGTTCAACATTCGCAGCAATATTGAAGGACAGCCATCATATAACAATATATTACTCTTTTCTCTCTTTTTTGTTTCCAATGACATTTTCATGTCTCTCAATATTCTATTTAGCTTTTGGAATGCATTATTTGCTTTGGTATTACGCATTCAGATCTCAGCGTCACACTTTACGTCCATCCCCATCTAACTATCTGTTCAATAACATAAAAAAAAACAAAAAAACATTTGGCTGAGAACCAGTATCGCAGTGATGATGACTTCATATCTGCTGCTGCTGATTCTTTTGACCAACAGGATGATGAGTCTCCTTTGAACTGTCACATATCAGTTTAACTGAAAAGAAAGGAGAGTATAAGGAGAATTAAAATTAATACACGCAAAATTTCAGAGTTCTAGCATCACAGTCAGCTTATCACATCATAGCCAGCTTAGAAGCATTTCAGCCCACCCTAGTAAATCTACGAAATTCACCAATATTCTCTACCTATCCTGATGATGACTTATGAAAATCGAAACCTTGAATCATATAATTCAGATTTTTCTTCGGAAATGAACTTTGGGAAATTTCTGATTGATTTTTAACATCGTCCGAGAAGGAATATTCATAATTTTAAAAAGTCGATCGTTCATCGGCACAAGATGTGTGTCATTTTTAATAGTCTTTTCATTATTGTGTCCTTACTACTCAGGGCTTAGTTTTCACTTTGCAGAATAAAAATACTTTAAGCAGTCACATGTACTAACACGGTAAAAAAGTAAGCTTTTCACTAATCATCATTACAATTCAACACACACGCACACACACACACACACACACACACACACACACACACACACACACACACATATATATATATATATATATGTATTGTCGCACGACGATGACACGACTTTTATTCATTATGCAATAATCAGGTGCGCATTACAAACTAACCGTTAAAAAGTGAGACAAGTATTTAATCCATGATTAGACAGCGAGACAATCTATGGTTAAAGACAGAGATAACTATTTACTGTTTAATCCCTGATTAGAGAGCGTGAAAACTAGTTAATCAAAGATTAGAGAGCGAACAAAATATTTAATTCATCTTTAAAAAGTGAAACATCGATTTAATCTCTGTTTTAAGAGCGAAATAACTATTTAATTCATAGTTAGAGAGCGAGGCAGACTATTTAATCCATGATTAGAAGTAATGAAATCCACGGATATAGCGAAAGACAATTATTTAATCTATGGTTAGAAAGCGACGTAACTATTTAAATTATCTTAATCAAAGAGGAGGACAACTATTTAATCTATGATTAGAGAGCGAGACAACTATTATAACCATGGTTAAAGAGCGGGACTACAGTTTAATTCATCGTTAATGAGAGTGGGACATTAAGTAAATCTATGGTTAGAGAGCGAGAAAACTATTTTATCCTTAGTTAAAGAGCGAGACGACTATTTATTCCACGGTTAAAAAGCGAGACAACTATTTAATCTATGATAAGAAAATGAGACAACTATTTTTTCCATGGGCGAGATGACTATTTAATCCATGGTTCAAGACCGAGACAGTTATTTAATCTATGATTAGAGATCGAGACAACCATTTTAACCATGGTTAAAGAGCGAGACTATTATTTAAACCATGGTTCAAGAGTGAGGCAAATATTTGATTTACGATTAGAGAACGAGACAATTATTTTATCCATTGTTAAAGAGCGAGACTACTATTTAATCCATAGTTAAAGAGTGAGACAACTATTTAATCTATGATGAGAGAGAGAGAGAGAGAGAGAGAGAGAGAGAGAGAGAGAGAGAGAGAGAACTATTTTAACCTTAGTTAAACGGTGGGAATACTATTTAATCCATAGTTAAAGATAGTGAGACAGCTATTAAATCTATGATTAGAGAGTGAAAAAACTATTTTATCATTAGTTAAAGAGCAAGACTACGATTTAATCCATGGTTCAAGAGCGAGGCAACTATTTAATCTATGACTGGAGAACGAGACAATTATTTTATCCATTGTTAAAGAGCGAGATTAATATTTAATCCATAGTTAAAGAGTAAGACAACCATTTAATAAATAGAGTAAGTGACAACTATTTAATCTATGTTTAAAAAGTGAGACTATTATTCAATCCTCAGTTAAAGAGCAAGACAACTATTTAATCCATGGTTAAATAGCGGGAGAACTATTTAATACATAATTAAATATAAAGGCAACTATTTAAGCCATTGTTTGAGTAGGTGACAACTACTTAATCTATGGTTAGATAGCGAGACAATTATTTAATCCACGGTTAGAGAGTGAAACAACTATTTAATCTAAGTTTAAGGAGCGAAAAAATTATCCTCTCCGTGGTTAGAGACCATGACAACTCTGTAATTTTTTTTTTAATCATATCACCCCAAGCAAGGCGGTAACGCCACTGATGCGCAGAGGGCTACGTAAGAGTGAACAGGTGAAGAGGCTCATCCATTGTTCCCTGTTTAGGATGTGGTTTCCGGCTTTCTCTTTTCCAATCTTCTCACTTTTATTTTCAATTGGAGTAGATAGATCTAACTATCGCCCGGTTCACACTTCACCCACGTCTATTGAACAGGTGAAGAGACTCATCCCTTGTTCCCTGTTTAGGATGTGGTTTCCGGCTTTCTTTTTTTTAAATCTTCAGTGGCGTTACCACCTTGCTCGGGGTGATACGATTAAAAAGAAAAAAATCTCTTTAATCTAAGGTTAAAGAGTGACACAACCATTTTATCCATGGTTAAAGCGCGAGACAATTATTTATTCTATGATTAGGGAGCGAAACTTCTAATTAGGGTTAGGGTTAAAGAGCGAGGCAAATATTTAATTTATGATTAGAGAGCGAGACAAGTACTTTATTCAAGGTTAAATAGGGAGACAACTCTTAAAATTTATTACTAGAGAGCAAGACAACTATTTTAACTCTGGTTTAAGTGCAAGACAACTATTTTAACCCTGCTTTAAGTGCAAGACAACTATTTAATCTATGATTAGAGAACGAGACAGCTATTTTAACCATCGTTAAAGAGCGAGACTACTATTTAGTCCATGGTTAAAGAGTGAGATAACTAATTAATCTATGATTAGAAAGCGAATCAATCATTTATCAATTGTTAGGGTACAAGGTATCTATTCAACCTATGGTTAGAACGCGAGGCAAACTATTTAATTCATGGTTTGAGAACGGGAGAACTATTTGATTTATAGTCAGAGAGCGAACCAACTGTTTACGTCATGGTTAAAAACCGACGAAAAATATTTAATTCATGGCAAATATTTGATCTATGTTTAGAGAGTCAGATAACTACTTAATTCATGGTTAGAAAGCGAGGCAACTACTTAATCCATGGTCAGTCAGTGAGATAACTATTTAATCCATGTTATTAATCAGGAAAACTATTTAATCCATGATTCGAGATCGGGACAACTATTTAATCCATGTTCAGAGAGCGAGAGTATTATTTAATCCATAGACAACTGCTTAATACATGGTTAAAGAGGGAAAGAGAGAAATATTTAATCTAGGATTTGAAAGTGAGACAGCTATTTAATCTATGGTTAGAGAGCGAGTCAAATTATTTAACCCGAGACAACTGTTTAATCCATAATGAGAGATAGAGATGTCTACTTTATCTATGGTTAGGAAGCAATACAACTATTTAATCTATAGTTAGTGGGTGAGAAAATGTCTTAAACCCTGGTTAGAGAGCGAGACACATTTTTATTCCATGGTTAGAGATTGAGATGTGTACTTCATCCGTGCTTAGGGAGCGAAAAAACTGTTTAATCCATTGTCAGAGATTGAGAAACTATTTAATCTATTGTTTAGACGGTAATCTGTATGCTCTGCATGGGATCATAGAATTGTATTTAAAAATCAACTTCTGTAATTTTCCTCGAAATATATAGCGCGCACACACACACACACACACACACGCACACACACACACACACACACACACATATAGTCATTCGTATACATCCCTGTGTTGCTGTAACACAGTTCCTCAGTACGGCTAGACATCCGATTGATACAGTAAATTGTAAACATATTAAAAAACTAACCTTACAATTCTGCTAGAATTATAAAATCTAAGGTATGAAACACCATCAATTGTAAACTTTTACAGTATTAATCTTACTATCTGGATAATTTACTTAAACTATATTATCCCTCTTATGTTATTTTACCTATTACAAATTGTGATCTATTTGCTGCTTTAAATTTAAATTTGAATTTAATATTTTTCAGATTAATTTTAATTTAAAAACATATTTTGCTTCTCCAATTTATTATATTTGCGCTAATAAATTTATATCTTCGTGTTATGTTTTTAAATATCTTCTTATATACGTTTTATGAATAATTTCACTGTTTGTGTATATGATATCATAATTTAAAAAAATGCCAAAGGATTTAGTTTGAAACAATGTAACGAACATCAGTATCTATCTGCAGTTCAATTCCGGTCAAAGTTTGAAATTTATATTTCTTTACCGTTTCTGTTGTCTGCCTGCCTTTCTTCCCTCTCTGCATTTATTCCCTTTTTCCTCCTTGTTAAGCTTAGACACCATGTTACCAATATCTTTATCTGTCTGCAATTTACTTCCTGTCTCAATTTAAAATTATTCTCTCTTAGTCGTTTCAATTGGCACTTTCCTCTCAGTTATTTCTCTCTGTTTCCCACTTTACATATTTGTTTTTCTGCTTTTTTCCTGTTTCTTTTCCATTTCTTGACTTTTCTTTTTGTTTCCTCATCTTTTTTGTCCCTTTTCACTTTTTTCCCTCTTTTTTAATATCCTCTTACAAAAAGGTTTCTAAAAATAAAAGGAAGTGGTTTTTCTAAAAAAGATTATTTTCAAATAAAACGTTTATTACCATCATTATTAACTACCTGATAGGACATTGTTCTTTCAGTGTCGAGACAAAATGTACACTTTTGTAGTAGCTTGGAGTTTGTACATGTTTTAAAGTATATATATATATATATATATATATATATATATATATATATAGAGAGAGAGAGAGAGAGAGAGAGACCTGATAAAAAATCAACAATTATTGCGATTTCTTGTCGTCTTTCCATGACAACACTATTAAGCTAATCAGATCATACGAACGGATCTTATACAAAATAAATAGGGAGAACTTATCTATATTATTCAATGAAACCTGTATTAATGAAAAAATACTGCCAAAATACACACAATATATATATATATATATATATATATATATATATATATATATATATATATATATACTCTAGCATCTACGCATCGTTTATTCAATAATGAATTAGAACACTATTAGCTACTGGCGTATGTTTACATGGTATATCACACGCTAAAAGTTTGCTTTCTTCTACTGAGCGCCCATAGCTAAGAGGTAGAATCACCAACTGATGTCAATTCGGACGGGTTTCTATCCTGGCTAAAAGCAATTATGAGCTGTGATACAGCGAAACAGATCTGCGAATGACTATATATATATATATATATATATATATATATATATAGAGAGAGAGAGAGAGAGAGAGAGTTTGGATACAGGTTTATTACTGTATTATGTCCGTCTCACATTTCAAGCGATCTTCAGCGAGAGAAACGATATATATATATATTCTTTTACTAAACCCCTTTTTCCTTGGTTAACACATATATGTATATATATATTTTTTTTCTCTAATATTTTTTCTCTAATATTTTTTCTATAAAAATTTTTAAACTGATAACTTCCTGTAATTGGCATTTAACTCGCTTCTACCTAAAAGGTTTAATCAAATAAACTTAAAAAACTTTTTAAATCTTATATTGAAACCCATTCCTTAACGCCTAAATACACCTCTTCAAAATCTTAACCTTAAAAAATAATTTAATTCATTTAGTTGTCTATCTTTATAAAACATGAACTCCTATTCCACCCCTTCCTAAATATACCGTTTCAACACCCTGTAACCCCGCGACTACCAGCTCTGTCCTTTTCCACGTTGTTAACCAAAAACCCCTCCACACTCTAACTCAGGGCTTTCGCCATTTGGAAAAACAATGTCGCTGACGTGATGTAGAGTCTCTATTAGAGATCCTATGTCGAAATGTACATCCGAGACCTTTGAATTTTGAAAATTTTCTCTAATTTATATTGGCTCTGTATTTTAATACATTGAGCTCTCTGCCTGGATCACTTTTTAATATTAAACATTTTTAATATTGATTAGGATCAGGTTCTTGGAATTTACCTTCCTACTCTTCCACTTCGGATTAAAGAAAAACAAATATATATATATATATATATATATATATATATATATATATATACAATACAAAAATCTAGACGGTTTATATTACTGTTAGCATTATTTTCGGATATTTAGTCTGTTATTATTAGTGTTGACTTACTGTGATTAAGTTCATTACTATATATATATATATACTGTAATGGTTATTGCAATGTTTTTGTAAATTCATAGTATCACTACAAAAAAATTTTCGCGTTTCGAAGCCAGCCCATTATGTGGTCTGCTTCATCTTCAGGTGATGTTTTTGAATATATATATATATATTTGTTTTAATCATATCACCCCGAGCAAAGGCGATAACACCACTGATGTGCAGGGGGCTACATAAGAGTAAAAGCACTAGATAGAAGAGATTGAAGAGAATGAAGAACCATTTAAAAAAGAGCAAGAGAAGGAAGGGAATACAGGTGTGATGACAGTTGCAGAGGTGGCGAGAAAGGAAAGGATTTAATGGGTGGTGAGGAAAGAACTAGCGTCAAGTGGTTAAGAGATGAGTATTGACCTTGCATTTGAATTCCTGGAGGTTGTAGCCGTCAGAAAAGCAAGAATAAGGAAGCGAGTTCCACAGGCGGGAAGTGCGAGGAAAGAAGCTGCAGGAGTAGAATTGTCGTCTGCATTTGGTTGGTCTCACTGTGAATGGGTGAGACCCAGTTGCCAGTCTGGTTGCACGAGTAAACACCTGTTGCAGATGCACCAGTGACTTAAGTTCGTTGGAGCAGAAGCCATGGAAGTATTTATAGACCAGACAAAGGGAAGCCACATCCCCTCGGTGGGAAAGTGGCTGTAGTCGAGCCGCCAAGTCGGTACCTATCACATTACTGATTCTCCTTTGGAGCCTGTCAAGAACACCGAGATGAACAGCGGGAGCACCTGACCATATATGGCAGCAGTACTTCATGCACGGACGAATTGTTTTTTTGGATATGTGCAGGATGGTTTCAGGCGGGAAAAGCATCCTGGCCTGACATAGTGACCCAACATTCCTAGCAGTGGATTTAGCTATTGACTCAATGTAGTGGTTCCACTTGAGATCAGAAGAGAGGGTAAGGCCGATGAGGCGTAGTGTATTGCTCTCAGGGAGACATGCTTGGTCCATGCTTATGGGAGGCAGGAGATGTTGCCTGTGATGATTGACAGACGGCAGCTTGGTCTTAGACGCATTGAAATTTACAAGCCACTTCTTACCCCAATTCACCACAGAATGTAGATCCCTCTCAAGATCAGCAGCGAGATTATGAATGTTCCACACGCCGGGTTTCTTACTGATGCAGGAGTAAATTGTGGTGTCATCTGCATAGATGCCTACTTGGCACTTGATCTCGTCTGGGAGGTCATTTATGAAAATAAGAAGAGCGTCGGTCCTAGGATAGAGCCCTGAGGGACACCAGCCCAGCGTTTGTACAGTAAGATGAAATATAAACTTATTTATAAATGGAAGTTTGTGTGTGTGTATGTGTGTGTGTGTGTCCGTTACCTATAGGCTCCGAAACGGCTGAACCGATTTTTTTGAAAATTTACACAGTTGTACTATAAGCGTCTGCGAGTGTTCATAGCTAGGTTTTGTGTCGTGGTATCCCTGATAAATATCAGAAATCGATAATCGAAAAATCTGGTTATAGAAGGAATGATTCGATTTTAATCAAATTTGATACACTCATAGACAAAGACATGAGGAACGATATTCAGAGGTTTTAAGGTTGCAGTTCTTACAATAGTGCAGAAAATTGATAATATATATATATATAAAAGGCAAGATGTTTGTGTGTGTGCCTGTTTATCTCCCTGTATGTCTGTATTTTTTTTCAGCCCTTTTATTTGAGTTTTTGCTTCGGGTTTGGCTCTAAGTAGGTATAATTGTAGTTCTTAGTCTCAGCCATGATACCATTTACTCAGAGGACTTATGTAGCCTTCAAAATTCAGTTTACGACGAAAAAACTTATTTGATATCGATACTAGGAAATCAAAATTTGACTTGCATCCATTCATTTTTTTTTCAGTCTACAGTTTCGCTTTAACTGGAAACAATTATTGCTTTTTAGTCTTTCGTGTCAACGTCTAAAGTGTCTGAGCTCCAGGACCATGGATTAGTTTTAAACTTTTCTTTACACCCGAGCAACGCCGGGGTATACTGCTAGTATATATATATATATATATATATATATATATATATTGTCATCCGCAGACAGATCTGTTTCGCTGTATCACAGATCATCAGTACGGTTAGACTCCGATTGCTTTTTAACCCAGGATTGAAACCCGACCGAATTGGCGTCAGTCGGCGACTCTACTTCTATATGCAGATAGATCTATCTCTCACCACAATGAGCTAATGACGAGGTAAATATCTCGAAACATAGAAATTTCCTTGTCGCAATGTAAACTATATTAATTTTAAATAATATATATATATATATATATATATATATATATATATATATATATAGCGTTTATAGAAATAATTTAAGCTTAACATATTGTACGTTTAGAAAGACAACTTTGAACTCAACATTGTGGAGAAGGCAACGGGTAACTACTCCATTATCTTTTCTAAGAATTTATACCAATTCCGAGATTATTATGAAATGTAATCTGTCAAGAGACATAATCGTCTAAGTCTTACAGGAACACGAAAAATTTATTTAATATGCGTGTGCATTTGTGTGGGCGCTTGTACGTATGCTATATCTGCACTTACGCTAGTGTATTAGCACGTAACATATATGTGTGTATGTTTATATGAATGCGTGTGTCTATCTGTATGTACATTCTCTCCATATATATTTATGAGTGTATGTGTGTCTGTGTGTGTTAGAGAGAGAGAGAGAGAGAGAGAGAGAGAGAGAGAGAGAGAGAGAGAGAGATAGAAAGAGAGAGAGAGAGCGTGCGTATGCGCGTCTGTGTTTGCATGTAGGGTATCTTCCTTTCTCGCCTGTATTTGTGCACCTGATTATAATACTGCTGTTTCTAATTAATTCGTAGAAATCCATGCAAGGAGATATTCGTTTTGCCTGCGTGGGATTTTGCAAGCTACAGAGCGCATCAATGTTGACAAAATGTACGTAGACAGGCCAACATTGATACAGGAAACTGATGAGGGAAATCTACAAAAAAAAAAAAAAAAAATGCCCCCCCCCCCCAAAAAAATAATGCCAAAAAAAAAAAAAATCGTCAAAATCAAAATCAACCATGATGCGATCAACGTAATATCGAGGCAAGCCATGATATAGGCTGTAAATAAATAATCTTTTGATTTACTCAGGTATCATACGAGTTTTATTACTCGGGTTTTATGTTACGGAGATTATTTCCGTGTAACAACAGGTAATTCCACAAATTTATGCTCGCGATCAAATTAAAAATACCGGTTTTTGAATTGTACAATAATCTTTGAGACTAACATTATCAATCAAACAATCCTAATACGACAGCTTTCACTTTTGTGGAGGTGTAAAATTAAGTTTCAGAGAATAATTGTGTATCTAGATATTTCTCTAACTGTCCATTCACTTGAACCATTCGCTTGTATAAGGGTCGCTAATTTCTCTCCAAACAAACAAAAATGCTATTATTTTTAGAAGAAGAAGAAAAAAAGGCGACAACTTCTAGATGTATACAGCTATCTAAACGGTTCGAAGAATCGGTCCCTGTGTTCTTTGCTTTTAGCAATATCATATTACGCGTCGTTAAATGAGGTATCTCAAGTTGCATTTATTAATGCTCTGCAAAGTTGTGTTTATAAAAAGCTTTTGATAGACGAGGAAAAAGAGAGAGAGAGAGAGAGAATATGTGTGTGTGAGAGAGAGAGAGGTAGGTAAATGACAATAGAGATATGGACTGGCGGTTTTTAAGAATTATAAACAGAAAACGACAGAAAAGGAAAGAAAACAATTTAAAAAGGTGAAAAATCAGAAAACGAATTTAGGTATAAGAGAAAAAGGTGCATAAAAATAGAACGAGAAAAGAAAGTAAAAATAAAGGAATAGAGAAATTGAGTTTAAAAAATGAAGGAAAAGAAGAGAATGAAGACAAGACATAACGAAAGGTGAAAAAGAGTAATTGAAAAAAAAGAGGAAGGTGGGCAATATCGCTTAGAAATCAAAGAAGAGTTTCAAAATAAATAGATAGATAAATAATTCAATAAATAAATTAATAAATAAATAAGGAAACAGAAAAGCAGAAGAGAAAGTAATAGAAAACACGTAAGTCAATGGCAAAAACAGTGAAGGTTAGAAATGAAACGGAAAAAAAAGTGGTAAAATATGAAAAGAGAAAAAAAATTGAAAGGATGGCGGGGGATAGAAGAGAAAGAAAATAACAATATATATATATATATGGAAATTTGAATACTGCTGCATATCTGCTCAGTTTCGTAACAAATCAAGTGTAAACAAATCAAGAAAATGTTTTTTATTTATTAATCCGACAGATTTTATTGCTTATTTATTTATTTTGTTAATGGATACCAGAGAAAGAAAGAAAGAAAGAGAGAGAGAGAGAGAGAGAGAGAGAGAGAGAGAGAGAGAGAGAGTAGCTTTACTTTTAATCCGACATTTTTATTAATTCATTGTTATTAGTAAATATGTAGTGAAAAAAAAAACAAGTTCTAGATTTTAAAATTCAAATCCTAAGCACTGACTCATTGATTTTGTCAGAAATAAACCAATTTACTCGAATTACAAAAACTTTGCTAAGCACACACAAAACTGGCGAAATTTTACACCTCGATGCGAAATGTTTTTTCGCCAATAGAAAAAATAGGAAACATCTAAAAACAAAATAGCAAGGCCAGAATCACACCCGGGAGTGAATTTCCAAATGACCCTTCGACGCCCACAAAAACGAAAGAGAGAAATGAGATGAGCGCAATTAACACATATCTTGGACGCACGTCAAGCGATCGCTGTTATTGTCTCTATCTTTCTCTCTCACCTCCTTCCTTTCCACCATTTACCCTAACCGACAACTTCAAAGACTATCCTATCCAACAATAAACGCTCATACATGCATACACACATACGTTCCTGCCTACGTACACATAAACTCATTCTTGCAAGGACTACTACGAACTCTTGATACCTTTAACTTCTTAATACTGTTTCGCATTGAACATTAACTTCTACCAATTCATATTATTCTTTTCCATTAATAAATTTCTATTTAAACACACAAGATGTATACCTTTATTCTTCCACAAATCCACTTACTGATAATATTCTGATGATTCTGGTAAAATCTGTAAGTTGTAGGAAGTTTGTTTATGTTTCAAACAAGGCCAATTCAATAAACATTAACCATCTCCTTACTTCTTCAAATACTCGTATTTGAAACAGAGGCCCCATTTTTACTTTTAACGTTTATCGGAATCAGCCTTAATGTATCGTAATGCTCTTCGTAGCTGAGTATCATCGGATTATATAATAATTTATCTTAAAAGTAAACACAGGTTTGATTCCTGCCACATTTTCTTTATTAAGATTACTCGAACATGCAGGCCGATAAACGGTAATAAACGCTGTTTAAAGTAAAAGTAAAAACGAGGCGTCGGTTTTAAATACGAGTATTCACTATATATGTTCCACGTTTAATGTATTATATATATATATATATATATAGTAGCGATGGAAACTAGAGTTTCGTAGACGAATTTTTTCCGTTCAATCTTCAGGGATATTTTGCAATTGACTTAATATTTTCCAATTTTCGCTTTTTTTGATATTTTTGTGAGTTGTTTGTTTGCATGAATGTACATCATTTGTCGTAGCTTCTTAGCTTTGTTTCTTTTTCTTGCCTTCTTTCAGAATTTGTTATGTGTTGATTTATTGTT
Organism: Ascarosepion bandense; assembly: GCA_037127315.1. Classification (NCBI taxonomy): domain Eukaryota; kingdom Metazoa; phylum Mollusca; class Cephalopoda; order Sepiida; family Sepiidae; genus Ascarosepion; species Ascarosepion bandense. The sequence goes on along the minus strand of JBBBDQ010001119.1, from coordinate 1,578,654 downwards.
ATTGTTCGTGGGAGTGTCATATTTTTTTAACGTTTGAATGCTGAATACTTGTATATACGTGCACACGAACGCCTCACAACATTATAAAAAAGCAAAAATTTGAAAATATTTAGTGTTGCAAAATACCCCCGAAGATTGAACAGAAAAAATCCGCCTACGAAACTTTGGCGTCGGGATACTGAAGTAACGTCAAACAGCTGACAATCTTTTACTTATATTAATTCTCTCTCTCTCTCTTTTTTTGTCTCTACACACACACACACACACACACACACACACACACACACACACACACACACACATATATATATATATATATATAGAGAGAGAGAGAGAGGATTACGATATTTGTTGTATATTTTTTGTTTTTGTATTTAGTTGATATGTGGAAAAAATTTCAAAGTTTTCGTGTGCCATCTTCTGTTTTTCTGAACCTTATTTTTTTGTTTTCACTAAGTTTTCTCAATCTCTGTCACCTCCTGTAATCCCATGCACCCTGTTAGCCTTATAGCTGTGCTTGAGGTGAAATTATTAAAAAGTGGCTAGAAGGACGTATTTAACATTGTCTATATTATGATTAGTAAGCTATAATATAGAGTTGTAAGTAAAGTTGTTTCTGTCTTTTTGCGATTTTTTAATCGAGTTCACCTCAACCAAATCAGTAAAGCCACTAAAACAAAAGGAGTCAGTGATTCTGAAAGGATTAGAACGCTGAAACTTTACGAGGGAGCAAAAATTAAAGAAGAGTTAGGAAACAGTAAACGATTGAAATTGACTTTAAATTTTCAAAGATCAAAAATTGCCGGAAAGCATGGAGCTGAAAGCGAGTTTCACAAGCAAGAAGTGTGAAAAAAGAAAATTCTAGCGTGAAACTTACGGTTATATCTAGTCAATGCATCTGTAAATTGATGAGACTATGTTGCTAATCTAGTACTGTGTTTAAATTCATAAAGTCTAAGTACCATAGCGAAGAGCTCATACGAAAAATTACCATGAATGCAATTATGGAAAAGGCAGAAGGAAGCAACTTTACGGAGGTGGGAATGTGACTCAAGTCGAGATGCCAGGTCAGAAGCAATAATATTGCTGATTCTTCACTGGATTTTATCAATAATGTCTAAATAAGTAGCAGGAGCACCGGACAAAATTCAAAGCCAGCCTTATTAACATGACTATCCCAGTAACAAGCATAGCAGGCAATGTTCGATTTATCTTAAATAATTTGAATGTAAATACTTTAAGTGCTGTACTTCGTGGAATGTAGGTTTGTATCGGTGACAATATGTTTACAGATTTGGAATCATGGTTTATTAGACAAATAATTGCCTGGGAGAGATGGAAGATATGAGTTTTGATAGTAAATTGAGTGGTTGTCGTCTTCCACTAAGTGCATGATGGCCAAATGCGTTATTAATTAGGAGATTTATTTTTTTAGGGAATGAAACAATTTATTTATATTATGTTAATATCAAATACCATGGATATTCCTGGGTTATATTATTTAAGTGGATAATGAGCGGACCTATGAATATATAAAAAAAATATATTCTATACCAATTTCTCTCGTTGGAACAACCCCATTTCGTTATCCTATATATATATATATATATATATATATATATATATATATATATATATAAATGATAAAAAATATAGATTTGGACCTCAATGGACCTCAAATGAAAAACCACAAATTTATTCGCCTGAAGGGAGTTAATTTTAAACTCGAAACACGATATATATGGTGAGTAATGTGATTTGAAAGTGATTATTTATCATAACTATGATGTGCAGAAACTACTCTTTTACATGAATTTTATCGCCAAAGTAAAAGCTACCTCAGCCTTAACAATAAACATCAGGATGTATACTTGACCTGAGGCTTTCAAAAATCTAGTAGATGCTGTTACGAGAGAGAGAGAGAGAGAGAGAGAGAGAGAGAGAGAGAGAGAGAGAGAGAGAGAGAGAATATAAAGGAAGAATTTTTATTTTGTATATCACGATTAAAAAACAAAAGCATAAATTTACACTCTTAAAGGAAAATAAGTTCTAGTTCTCTCGATCTTTGTCGAAGATACTTGGATGCACAGGATATTGTAAGTGTACTGAATAAGTCGTACAATGCATTCCAGTCATTTGAAAATAAATTATTTAAAGAATCTGTATATTTATGTATTTCCAATATTTCCAAAACTGAACGTGTGTAAATATTTTTCAATAAAACTACTATTAGCTTTGATGGCAATCTTGAAGCGATTTGATACCTGTATCATGTGGCTCTTGTTCATATTGGCCATTAACTACACAAAGCCGGCTTTCACAAAATTTTTTGATATGGTGGGGGCTAGTGATATGTCTATTTTTCGATGACGCCTCGGCTACAATAATACAAGAGAATCAGATTAGTTGAGTTACGAGTCTATATATTGCGAGTGACATGATCTTGAAAATTCTAGGCTAGATACTTATAGAGCACGTGGGTAAAGTGAGAAGGATCAGTGTCATATTGAAATATGTAGTGTCTCGATTTGGAGTTTAATTAATCCTCGATGTAGGTGGTCGCATTGTCATACCAGTTGGATTGTGGTGGCATTACCTGGATCTCGTTACTTACGAGCCCGGGACGACCACAGACCGTGTGAATTCGGTATGTATTATCTCATTCGAGTTTGCGCAGAGCTGCCTGCAGTTCTTCCTGTTTTTTTTGATCACTATCTCCGAGTCGCTGCGATTCAGCGTCTTTTGCCATGAGTAACGTGCGCCAGATTGTAAGCTGCTATGTTAATGCTCTCCGTCCATTTGAAAGAGAAATTTATTGCCTGCTGCATAACATTACGCTAGTTTTTTCTTCTATGTAAGGTCCACTAAAGATGTGTATTCAAATATTTGTTGCGCTCTGTACATATGATTACAATGTGGGAGCATAATATAGAGGTGATGGTATCTATTCCTCCAAAATCCTCAAATATAATTAAAATGAATATTGATTACAAACCACATTAAAGCCAAATAATCCGTCTCTTAGATTCAACTAATTACTTTGCCGGGATCAACAATCATTTTGTGTAGCCATATAAAATCTCACAACCGATTAAACTGTCAGTTATTCAGGGAAATGAATGCTTGAATTCAAAAAGCAAGCAATGGATTGAAACTCGGGCTTGCTTCTCAGGGCATTTAGTTCAGTTATCGGACCAGCGAACGATTTCTGGAGCAATTTTTACTAATTAGATCGCGTAAGAGAACCTGTGCAAATACATTATGAAAACTCTGAAATAAAAAATATTATCTCATTTACTTCTAGTTGTAGGAATGTAATTAGGAAAAAGGACCAAAAGCTAAATGTGCTAGTGTAATAAATCATTAGAAAAAAAAAAAAAAAACTGGGAAAGAAAAAAGGCGGGAAAAGATCCAATGAAGTTTAGTTTGAAAATGAAATGCTTTTCACAGAAGTCTTCATTGAAATTTTCAATTCGAGTAGAGGATGGAGGTTGTAATTGAATAATTGGAGGTTGTAGGAATTGTATTTAATGGATAGTTGAGGGTTCGGTGGTGAAGAAGGATAATTTACTTTCATGTGGATATAGCATGATCAACGCTGGATTGCTATCTACACCGTGGTTGGTTTTTCATTTAATTAAAATGTCAAGCAGTATTAACCGGGATGAATTATTTTTTAATGGAATGAAAAATATTTCATGTTGGGCTCGCGCAAACACGCATGTTTATATATAAAATGCACCGATGAAATATAAAATTACATAAACACACAACATATACAAGATATTCTAAAAAATATAAAACCAAATTTTCAGATATTTTGAACATTAAGAAAATACAGCATTGAAACAATCTAAAAATTTTGTTTTGAATCTGTAAATTTTACTATTAAAATAAAAAAATATGATCTTAAGAACATAAAGATTAGCATAAAATATTCTTATTATTTTTCTTATATTTTTGCATTGTCAACCGTTACTCAGTTTCTCCAGGTTTTATAAATTGTGGAGTAACTGGTTATTAATGTTATTGGTAAAAATGTTTAACCGCCGGAATAGACAATGTTTCCAATAAGTCATAAAAAGAAGAAAAAAAAATCAGGCATATATATATATATATATATATATATATATATATATATTTATGTCTTATGTTCTTAAGATTATATATATATATATATATATATATATCTTATGTGCTTAAGATTATATATATATATATATATATATATCTTAAGATTATATATATATATATATATATCTTAAGATTATATATATATATATATATATCTTATGTGCTTAAGATTATATATATATATATATATATATCTTAAGATTATATATATATATATATATAATTAATTATTATATATATATATATATATATATATATATATATATCTTAAGATTATATATATATATATATATATATATATATAAGTCAAAATGAGGCAAAGCAACAGAACAGTAATAAGTCAAAATTTCACAGACTAAGAATGGTGTTCTGACATAAAAGGGAGTGTAACCACCCCCGCAAAAAGGTATAATTTTAGTGGTTAGAAAGAATTCCCATTATGTATCTGTAAGATTTTTCTATAAATTTGGGGAGGTAAATACTTTTAGAAGTCATTCCTCTAATCAGGTGGGGTGGCAGCTCGACGTGGTGTAATGGTTAGCAAGCTAGGACCATTATAACTGAGTAGTGAGTTCGATCGTCACTGGGTGCCCCGTACTTTCGGCCTTGTGCCATATCTAAGCTGCGCTTAAAAAATCATTCCTTTAGACCGGTGTATACTTCGACGTTATGTAATGGTTAGCAAGCTTGTTTCGCCAGTAATCATAATTGAGTAGTAAGTTTCATCCTTACTTTCGTCTTCGTGCTACATCTAAGCTAAACTTTAAAAATTCATTTTCCCCACATTAAACCTAACTTTGTGCTATATCTCGTTTTAGTGAGCAGTCTGGGGTAAATAATCATTCCTCTGTATTGGAACCAACAACAACATTTCTTTTATGTTAATTTCAGTGACTTAATTATTTAGACCGTCAGTCTACAGCAACAAATAAACAGCGCAAACTGAAATTAGTCAAGAAACAGTAGACCTGATAAAAACTATCTTCTTTTTTGTTGTTGTTGTTGTTTCGCGCTATATCTCAATAGCCGTAAGAATGAAAATCTGAGTAGATGCGATAAAAACCTAAGTGAAATTAAGTTAAACGAAATTAATAAGTAACTTTTGTACCAGGATTTTCCAATTAAAATTAATGTTGGTCTCCTCATGTCTACATAAGTATTTGTTTGTGCGTATCGTGTTTTGCTAAAAGTAGAATTAGCGAGACTATCGCTCTCCTAGTCAGACCCCCAGCTGATATTCTCCTGCCTGAAAACTTGCCTTGGTCATGGACAGATGGTCGTTGGTTCCATCGGAAAAAACTTTACACCCTGCTAGCTGACTTCAATCTAGGAAGACATTGCCAAAGAATGCCGTGTAATCACTGCCCAGAATATACTACCAATAGTTCATGAACACTCCTTTTTGTGTTGCTCATCCTTTCTATTTCCTCAAACTTTTCATGAAGCCATTCCTCTTTAATCTGATAACATTTTAATCTAATTTCGGTGTTTAGTGCTCTGTACTCTTTTCAATTCCAGTATCTCACTGATTCAAGTTGTAAATAAGTTTACTTTTCAAAGGATACAATCTGTTAAAAATGATATTTTCTACATGTTAAAATACATGATAAGCATCTCATTTTCTGAGAAGTGGATGAGTTGAGTGACGAGGAATTGACCGCGTTAGAGATACGAAATCGAAATTACTGATCACTTTCCTCTAGCAGAACCATGAGTTTCTGGACAGGTCACTCTATAATGCGGCCCTTGTTGGGAAGGCGTTCTTTTCCTTTCCTTAACTTTCGATTTTCAACTTGTATTCTAACTCATTGAAGTAATCCATCATCATCTGCATAAGCTTTCAAAACAGTGGCCAGTTTACACACATTGCGAGAGACAATCACGATATCACCAATTCGTTCATTCTATTTTGAAGTATGTCATCCTTGTCTAAACCAGATGATGGTGACATATTTCTTCTTCCATCTAATCCGGAACTGTTCAGCCAAATACCGCACTCTTCTCAATTGTTTTTTGGCATATAATTCTTTAATACATTTGCCAGATGGAGGCAACAGAACAAAAAATTTCATAATGTGCAAGTGATTGGGTTTTAATAGTTCTATACTTGTAGAATCTCTGAGATTGACATAGCCTCATATAAAAACGTTCTCAAAGAAGCATAATCCAGTCCTTTAAAACTGCTTGCTAGGGTTGAACCTAGGACTTTATAATGTCCTCATTTGCCTCTCCTATACACCTATACATGACTGGAATCCGGTGTATTCATACGGAAGTCGCACTGCTTGTCTGTTAATTATTCAGCTACTCTGGTTTTATCAAATTTCTTTATTTCTCTTTTGCGTTAATTTTTAACTCCCAGAAAATTAAACACCTGATCTGATCGAATTAGTCTAACAACTCCACAGATTGCGATAAAATAACTCTGGGTTGTTGATGAAGGCATCAGTTATCACATCTTCTAACATTTCTATATGAACCACTCTGGAACAGAGGCACGTAAAAAGCAGCCCATATCCTTTATATTCCTTATGACACTTTCTGATGAGATATGTCACAAAACAGTCCATGCAACAGTAGGAAAATGGAGGTGAAGGATCGACATTTTTGTTTGAAAGATTTACCATCCATTGTTCTTCTGGTAGTCGACGATATTTTACTACCTTGATGCTGTATTTTTCATGGTAAGGAGCAAGTATAAGATATGTAACCATTCCATCATTTGGAAGAATCATTGGATGTTTTATATCGAGATGGTCTTCTAAACCTCCCACCAACTCTTATAATGTTGTCTTGAAGGAGTAGATCAAGTTGGTACAGTTGGTGATTGCAAGGTAACTTTCCATACTTTTGGCTAAGCAAGTGTATTTTTCTCTGAAGGCATCTTGCTAAGCAAGTCCAATGATTGTACGCCTGGCCTTTCTTTTTTTCTTTAATAATTAAGGACCATGTATTAAGAGATTCTCTTAGGCGTTGAATTCGTGCAATGTTATGTCGGAAGAAAGTGTCGATACTGACACGTGTAGTCGAACATGGATCTCCAGGTAACAAACATAACTGTTGAATGGGATCACCTGACCATAAATACTTAACATATAATGCATCCAGACAGAACTTTGAGGGTGTTCTTTGTTGCACATCATTTCGTTGTTGTGCGTCATTAAAAGAGATTGTTTCTGAATGAATTATATTAAGATGAATTATATTAAAATACGTATCCTACACGTATTAATTGAAATATTCAGCGGAATACAAGGACAATAGACAAATTGAAATCAATTATGCCTCAAATGTTGTTGCTGCAAAAGCAACAGCAGGAGCTACAGTTACAACAACAAAAAGACCAACATTAACGGGAAAATCAACAACAAGAAATACAGTTCTTCTTTCTCTTCCATGTGCCATGTCTCTTCAGGACGTAGGCGATCATGGCCTTTCACGTCTCCCTATCCCTGGTAGTTCTTAGCACTCTTTCTTCTGTTACCCCACACAAACCCCGCTCTGCCATCCACCTGCTCAGGTCCGTCAAATATGTTATCCGCTGCTTTCCTCTGTCTCTCACTCCTTCTTTCTGACCTGTTACTATCAGAATTTCCAAGCCTTTCTTTCTCATCACATGTGCCAGGAACTTCAGCTGTAATTTCCTGATGCTCAGTATTAATTTCCTTTTCGTTTTCATCTTTTCTAAAACCTCATCATTGCTCAAAAGCTCGATCCATGGTATCCGCAGCATCCTTCTTTTGAACTTAATTTCAGTTGCTTCAAGTTTTTTCTTCATCTTTGATAATATTGTCCAGCATTCACTGCCATATTGAAGAACAATCATCACATAGCAATCCAGTACTATCTTTGTTTCTTGCAAAATTTTCCTGTGTCTTAATACTCCGCTCAGCTTTTGGAATGCGCCCTTGGTCATGCCGATTCGCCTTCAGATCTCAGTGTCGCACTTTCCGTCTTCCGTCAGAACACTTGCCAAGTACTTAAATTTTTGGACTTGCTTGATTTCAGTATCCCCAGCCTGTAATTGGCATTTTAGGCTCCTCTGTTTGTTGATGACCATACATCCGGTTTTCTTGTAGTTTATTTGAAGTCTTTTCTTTAGACTTTCTTCATTTGCAATTTTTAGGATGCCTTGTAGTTTTCTTTACGTGTCGTATGCGTATCTTATGTAGTTCATATTGTGACCGCCGACGACGAATCCTGGCATAACCTCTAGTGTCTTCAGAATAGTCTCGCTGTACAAGTTGAATAGATCCGGTGAAAAGACACATCCTTGTCTTACACCCTTTTCTATCTTTACATACCTGCTGAATTCGTTTCCTGTCAGTATGCCGGTGGTTTGCTGCCAGTAGAGGTTCTTGATAACGAATGTCTTCGCAAATATGTCGAGGCTACTGAGCATTTTTATCAATTCTTTGTGGCGTACTTTGTCGAACACCTTTGCATAATCTATAAAACACAGATAAACGTCCTTTTTCATTTGTATCGTTCTTTCTGATAGCAGTTTAAGCATAAATATTGCATTCCTTGTTCCAGTGTCCTTGACGAAACCGCACCGTTCTTGCTCTATTTCCGGCCTGATTCCGCTTCGCGCTTTATTCATCAGGATTCGGACAATCAGTTTCGTTATGTGGCTCATCAAACTGATTGTTCGGTGGAGTTTGCATTCGATTGCACCTTGCTTCTTAGGCAGAGCTATGCAAATTGATTTGCTTAGGTCATCTGCTATTACACCACTGTTGTAGATTTCATTTATTATTTCCGTAATTTTCTCTATGCCGAAATCTTCTAAGATGTCGTCTGGTCTAGCTGCTTTGTTCCTATTCATTTTGGCTATTGTAGCTTTAACTTCGGATCTTAGTATTTCTGGTCCGTCAGCACCTTTGTTTGCTCTCTCTACTCGTAGAAGAGATCTTTTATATATTCTTCCCATCGCAGGAGTATTTTCTCTTTCTTTTTGGATTTTATACATCCTGTTGAGGAGCATGTTCTTTGTCCTGTCAGTTCCATTATTTATTGATGCATTTCTACTTTATTAAGTTATATATTGTCACAATCGTTTAATATTTGTAACCCTTTGATATAGGGCATAGCTTTGTTACACGGTTGTAGGAAGTCACCAAAATCCTTCAGCTTAGTGTAATTCTTAGTATCAATTCTAGGTATCAATTCTAGGTATCAATTCTTAGTATCAATTCTAGGTATCAATTCTAGGTATCAATTCTTAGTATCAATTCTTAGTATCAATTCTAGGCTACTTTTATCATATCTGTCTGAAGTCACGCTGTAATATACAAGGTAACCAAAAAGTTCTGTCCGTTTTTAAAGGAAAAAAAAGAAAGAAAACGCTTCACAGTATGTGTAACTTATATTTAGTCTTCGAAGTAATCGCCTTCGGCATCCAGCACCTTCTGCCAACGTGTTTCCAGCTGTTCAATGCCCTTGCGGTAGAACTCTGGGGGTTTTGACGCAAAGAAGTCCATGAGGGCTTTGCACAAGTCTGCTTCATTGGTGAAGGATTTCCCACGAAGATGATTATCCAGGGAGTGGAAGAGGTGGTAATCAGATGGTGCAAGGTCAGGGAATAAGGTGAATGGCACAAAGTCTCCCACCCAAGTTACTGTATAGTATCCCTGACCACTCGCGCGACATGCAACCTGGCGTTGTTATGGAGGAAAAGCTCACCTTTACGATTCACCAGTGCTGGCTCCTTCTGACGCAATGCCTGTTGCACTCGTTTCAATTGCTGCAAGTATAGGTCTTCAGTGACCGTTTAGCCCATTGGTAGCAGTTCATAATGAACCACTTGACGACCTGTCCACCATACACAAAGCGTAATCTTGCGTGGGCGCATAGGCGGTCTTGCGGTGTAAGGGACAGCATCCTGAGGAGACAACCAATGTCTAGAACGCTTGGGAGTTTCGGACATAACCCACTTTTCATCACTGACAAGCACTCGATTGAATGCGGTACGGTGGCGAGAAAGCAACGATACGCAGGCTGCCATTCGTTGTCCTTTATGGACCTCCAACAGCGTTTACGGAACCCACTTTCTCAGTTTGTACGCCTTACCCAGGCGGTTCAGGTGAAGTCTGTTTCATCGGAAACGTTGAACTGTCTTGCAAGTTCACCACACGTTAGACTTCAGGACTCCGTCATTCAAGACATGTGGTCGTCCACTGCGAGGCTCTTCATGGAGAGACAAATCCGACTTGAATTTTCGAAACTAACACCTTGCAGTACGTTCATCCACAGCACTATTCCCAAACGCTTGACATATGCAGCAACTTGATGCAGCTGCTGATAAGCCCACTTTGAAATCGTAACGCAAACAGCCCCGAACGAGATTTCTAAACACTTCCATCTTTCTCACAGCTGTCCAGCTTGTAACTGATGGCCGGGCACGTTTTGCGTGTTTTTTATAACATCTGATGTTTCTACTTCCTGCTGTCCGAATGTGCAAACAATTGCTACACGCATTTTGTATATATTTCAACTTCATTCAATGATTAATCAAAAAACGGACAGAACTTTTTTGGTTACCTTGTAAAATGATGTCCAGATTTTAGATTAAATATGTTGATAAGCTTCTTTATCATTTCTATAAGAGCTTCCCTCTAGAACGGACTTAGCCATTCCACCGTTGTATATTTGCAGATAAAATAGTCTATCATAGTCCTGATGCTGTTTTTCCACTCAGTGAATTTCAACGGATCGCCGTAAAACATAGTGGTTTCTGGGAATGGAAATCGATAAAGTTACATGGAATTCTGTAGCATTTCTGATAGAGAAGCTTCCAAGTTTGTGGATATTTTTCCTAGGATTTTGTACTTGTAAGAGAACCTTTTTAAGCACTTGCCTCATAGCTTAAAGAATAAAATCTATTTTTTTCATGTGGGTCCTCTAAGGGGGGTTGGTTCTTACTTTAGCCTCAATGATTTCCATATCTTGTTTCTTTTCTGCGTTGACTTTGAGCATCAATAACAGGTTGCTATGTTGACTTTTTTAGCCAACTCCGTAACTGCATCTGCTCTTTTTGCTGAGATATTTTGTGACTCAGGAGAATGATTAAAGTGTTGAATGCATGTAATAACTTTTGGGAATGTGGATCTAAATATAAACTTTGCGTATTCACAGTCCAGCCGTGGGCTTAGCCAAGATTTTTCTTCTTCTGCATCTAACTCCTTCCCATCTTCTGTGAGGCGTAGTCCCATTAGTTTTTACCAGTTATGTCGTCTTAGCAACCGCTTATGCATCTTCAAACAAGTTTTTTTGACCTCGTGTCATTTTGACCCGCAGCTGTACATACAATTCTTCGACTTCTGAATCGAGCTTCTCAGTCGTGTCCATCATGTCGTACAGGTCGTTTTCAGAGCTTTCGCATTTTAATTTTGTGTAAACTTCTTTGATAGACGTCTTCTATTATTTATATGTAACTACGAGCTTCCCTTCTGTCTTTGATGACTCCTGCTCTATCAACTCCATCATTTTTGTTATTAGGCGTTTTTCTCAACTATTTTTCTTTTCTTTTAGGCCTTGATGCAGCTGTAACATGCTGTACCATCTTTCTCTATATTGGATTGTAAAACCCCAGGGACATTTAGCGAAAAGTTTGTTAGTTTCTGAGATGAAAATCCACTTTGCATGAACGTTTCATTTTTGTTTTTAATTTTCAGTGTTCTTTTTCTGTATAAAACAATTCAATTATGTTAAGAGTGAGTTGTTTTATAAACTGTGGTAATTTTCTAAATAAATTATATTAACTGACTTGAAGATGCACATATGTGACTAGTGGTTTTCTAAGGATGGAGTTATTTTGCGTTTTTCAATACGTATTTCATTGTAGTTGTTGGTTTTGGAATTAAAAGATTGACACTTCAAACTGATGTTTTATATAAAAGATTGGTTAATTCATGTGGTTAAAAAAGTGGGATATATTAATGACTTTCCGAAAGTTATAACTTACATTTACAGTTCCCAAAATCTTACATCTTATTAGATACGATGAAATTAATGTTGCAACTGTCTCAGCCATCAAGTAGGTTTATTGAAAAACAATACAAAAAGTTGGATTAAAAAATGTGAAGGGAGAAAAAAATCGGAACTCAAATACCCTGCGCATTAGGAAAAATATGGAATGGTTTAATGCAAATTTTCCGATAAAATCTTAATGGATCCACCATTACGAGGTTAGGATAGAATTAATAAATTTTTGTCATGAGAGAAAACACACATGAGAGAGAGAGAGAGAGAGAGAGAGAGAGAGAGAGAGAGAGAGAGAGAGAGAGAGAGAGAGGATAAACATATTGTGTTTATCTTTTCTCTCTCTCTCGTGGAAGCATCTTTCAGAGGGAAGAAAATAACAAAGATAGAAACAGTGTAAGTGATATTTAAGAGAGAATCAAAGTGATAGAAAAAAGAGTGAAATTAAATGCTTCACAAGACAATAGAGTCAGAAAATCCCTAAGCAGAATAAGTCAGAAAAGTAAACGGCCTGAAAAAGATTCAAGATTTATATAAGATAGCGAACAGAAGACAATTGGTATCTATCTATCTATCTATCTATCTATCTATCTATCTATCTATCTATCTATCTATCTATCTATCACAGTCTGTTCATATCTATCTATCTATCTATCTATCTATCTATCTATCTATCTATCTATCTATCTTTCTATCTATCTATCTATCTATCTATCATGGATGAAGAGAATGGGACAGAAAATAAGCAGAATAGAAAAGAGAGAAAAAAGAAGGTAGCTGAAGAGGAAAGAGTGAGAAGAAATCAGGTCGAGCGAGGTTTTACCTTCAGGAGAGCAACAAATTTCGACTTCACGGGATAAAGTTTCACATTGATATGATTCGGAATTATTATATCAAGTCAGTTGCCATGTCTGAGGTTAAGAAAGTTGGTCCACTGTGACATACGGGACAATCCCTCACCCGAATCAATCTTGCACCTACCATTCTTCCGTGCCTTAAATAATGCTGCCATGTCTTGTCTGGTGCTTCTACCATATTCTATTCTATTATTGAGATTTTGAAAAAAAATCTAAAGAACAATTTGCAGTATTATTGGTCCCAACCTGGGATCTCAACTTCAATCACTTTCCCATGACAGTAACATCATTTCCTAGGGCTTTTTCTATAAAATATTGCAATTGCTCTGACATGCTTTATTCTATGATACATTGACTTGAGGAATTTAACCGTAATACTAAATTGACCAGTTCTCATCATTTTACTATTGAAACTGCTAAATGTAGACGTGTATTTTATTTAAATATGGAGCTCTCTTCCGGCTTCTTGTTTTCTTACCCACTATAAACTAGAAAAATTAAATGCAACGCCAATCGTCGTTATCTTTTGTCTCCTATATTGAGCACGCTTTACATATAGAATTAAATTTAAACAACCCACAAACACTCCCCATATATATATATATATATATATATATATATATATATATATATATAATTCCAGGTGAAGGGGACTGAAGGTTTTACTGTTTTGAGTGTTCCGGCATTTATTTTATTATGAACGGTGCTCAATTTAATAAATATTATAGAGTTTAATATAAATATAAATTAATTGTACATTGCGACACGGAAATTTTTATGTTTCGAAATAGATTCTCATCATCAGGCAATGTTTGATGTTGGTTGTGCAGATGGTTTACATTTAAATAACGAAACCTTTGGTTTGCTGTGTATGTATGTGGGAAGATATAAAATTTACATGTGTGTTTCTTTCAACTAATCAGAGCGAAGATTTTGGGATTTGGCCCTAAAGAATACATACTAACCAATTTTTCCTCCCCTCCTCATCCTAACCTTCTCCCTTCTTCATTTCCTTCCTTAACGAGCAAGATGTCAACCTGCCTTTAACCTAATCTTACCATTTTTCCCTTTCTTCCTCTCTTCTTCCTTTAGTTTTATTGTCTTTGATGTGATATGCCCATTTAGTACCAAGTGTCACTTTCTTATTTTTGGTCTATCTATTTGTTGCAAAGCTTTTTCTAAAAAGAAAAAATATATAAATAATTTTATGTTTCAATTTACTTTACTTTGATAGTTCGTCAGTAATTCTTTTTTTTAAGCACTTATTGGTTATATGTATGTTATTTCATTTAGATTTAATCCATTTTTTAATGTGAATATTTTGCAATATGACATTTATCTCATTGCGTTTATTTAATAGATTTTTATTCTTAATAATAAATACTTTTTCGTATAAAGATAATAAACATGGTTCATGTAAGGGTTTACATGTTTCAGCTTCTTTTAGAATTTTCCACTTTGTTGTGGGTGTTTTTTTTGTTTCCTTTAGATACCAATGATATTTCGATAGGGACGTTCTATTTTTGTATTTGCTATTATTAAATGAAGAAGTGTGATGGTAAATCCACTGTTTGAGAGTATGTTTTGAAGTCCCTATGTAAATTTTTATGTTATTCGGGTTTTCCTTTGAATATATTTCGCATTGATAGACAATTGATTCTGTTAGGCACCTGTTTTTTAACGGGCAATCTATAGGGTTTTTGCAATTACATTTTTCTTGTCTAAACTGTTATTTTCAGTTATCCGATTATTTTTATTCATTTTGTAAAGTTTTTAAAAATATTATTATTGTGATTTTTTAGAATTTGTTCTAGATTATTTATACAACTGTAACTTAATGTAATAGCGTTGTTATTAAAAATCTTACTTAGTGGTTTTTTTCCGGAAAGTGTTTCCTCGCGTTAATCAAGAAACACTTCCGTGCCGCAATGTACAATTAATTCATAATTATATATATATATATATACTCCCCCAAAATTTAAAACAGCAAGGAAAATATTTGTGGTCTTCACTGAAGACATTTAGATTTATGATCAAACTAGCAGTATAGCCCGACGTTGCTCGGGTGTAATGAAAGATTTAAAACTAATCCATGGTCCTGGAGATCAAACTCTTTGGACGTTGGCACAAAAAACTAAAAAGCAATAGTTGTTTCCAGTTAAAGCGAAACCATAGACTGAAAGAAAAATCAATGGATGTAAGTCAAATTTTGATTTCCTGGTATCGATATCAAATAAGATTTTTTCGTCGTAAACTGAATTTTGAAGGCTAAATAAGTCCTCTGAGTAAATGTTATCATGGCTGAGACTAAGAACTACAATTATACCTACTTAGAGCCAAATCCGAAGCAAAAACTAAAATAAAAGGACTGAAAAAAATACAGACATACAGGCAGATAAACACACACACAAACATCTTGCCTTTTATATATATATATATATATATATATATATATATATATATATATATATATATATATATAATTGATTTTCTGCATTATTGTAAGAACTGCAAACTTGAAACTTCTGAATATCATTTCTTATGTGTTTGTCTATGGGTGTATCAAATGTGATTAAAATCGGACCACTCCTTCTATAACCCGATCGTCCAAAGCGTGTATCATTTATAGCACAACTGCCTAATGAATATGAAAGAATAGTACATAATTTCAGCTTTTATTTCCTGGTATTTACGTTTAGATGCATTAAACAACTTAAAGCATATCACGTTTTGTTTGAACTCACCCATTTTTCAAGTGAGCGATATATATATATATATATATATATATATATAAAGAGAGAGAGAGAGAGAGAGAGAGAAAGAGAGAGAGTGAGAGAGAGAGACAAGGAGATTTCAAAAATGAAATTAAGCTAAAAATATAAAAGCCAACAAATTAGATGAATAAAGGGGATTTGTATGTGTGGACTCATACCAAAAATGTATCCATTTGTTGCAAAAAAATAGACTAGACAAGTCAAAAATTTAAACCGGAAAGGAATAAGACGGTAGCAATTTTAAACTTTTGACATGTTTTGACGGTTGGACCTGTGAATAACAGAAATTATGAAGGTTTCACGCCCCTCAAAACCCGATCAGAGGTTTTGCTGCCAGATGTTGTTTATTCAGGACGTTTGGATGTTTTTACGTAAACCATATATATATATATATATATATATATATTTTAAATTTTTTTTTTCAAACATACGCACCGTAATGGGGGCGCTAGAGGGTGTCGTCAGTGATGTCATCGCGAGGATAACTAGGGGGTTTCGGATCTTTCAACATCAAACTCCCCTCACCGCGTCGACCTGACCACAGATGATCAGCCTTTGGCCCACCATCGATAAGCGCTTTCAGACACTGGAAAATTACGTTTAGGCCCAGTACGAAACTCTGCAAATGCTTCCGATTGGCGACAGTCAGAGCCACTTTCCATTTAGAGGCGAACCGCACATGAGCTCGTCCGAAACATTAATTTAGACGCAGAATTTTGGGGAATTTTAGCTAACAATTTGGAATCCAGGCACTCTCTCTTTTGATCCATAACCAATTAGCTGTTCTTTCCGCTGTTTCGGTTGAGTGTTTTCTTTTTTTTTACTCCCACTATCCCAATATCTGTTAAGGCTTTGCATAAGGACCTTGCTGCAAATCCTCTAGTCCCCACTTCTATAGGAGTGCAGCTAGCTCTCCAGCCTTCAACCCTGCAACTCACCAGCAGTTCGTCATATTTTAACTTCTTCCTTTCATGAGATTCCTCTGCGTTTTCTTCCCAGGGGACCGTCAGTTTCCACAAGACTATCTTCTTCAATTTATGTGAGAAGAAAACTATATCTGGGCGAAGTTTTGTGATGGCAATTTGCTCTGGGAGAATTTCAATCTTGAGCCTATATCGGCCCTTAGTTCCCAGTCCGTTGCAGGAGATAGCAGGTTTGGATTTACCTTTCTATTTCGTGGGATTTTCGCGCCCGCTTTAATAAATTTTATCTGCCTTGTGTCTAGGTTGTAAACATTCTCTTTGACAGCATTTTGAACTATTTTCACGATATCTTTTAGAATTTCATCATGGCGCCACCTGTAACGTCCATCAGCTAGTGCAGATTTACAGCTACTCAGGATATGTTTTAAGGTACCTCTGCGCCCACAAAGATGACAATTTGGCGACTGGGTATTATACCATAATTGTAAGTTTGTGGGGCTTGGCAGGGTGCTGTATACTGCCCGAATCAGAAACTCTAATCTGGTGTCACCGTGCCATATTTCGGACCATTTGATTTGGCGTTTCAACATAGAGCTCCATTTGGTCCATGCCCCTTGCTGTCTCATCCCGATTTGGATTGCTATTCGTTTCTCTTCTTCGCCGTTTCTGATTTCTTCCTGCAAAAGATGACTTTTCTCTTTTCCTTGCAGTTTGTCATATTTTTCTGAGGGAAAAAACCCGAGGCCCGCGCGTCCAGTAGCTATGGTCCCTAGTATTGCCTTTTCTCGGATTCTTTCTTTTGCTGTATTCAGTTCTTTCGAGGCGGTTCATTTTCTACCTGTATATACTGATATTCCCGCACCGGCTACTGTTGGATCTTTTGAGCACTCGTACTGGATTGTAGCTCCCACTTTAGCTACTTTAAATTCTTCGTGTAGGCTTTTAAATGGGTGTTTCAGTGCGTTTGTTTTCCCGTATAACGCTGCGCTGCACAGAGATCTTGGCAAACCTAACCATCTACGTAGTCGTGATGTTATGCTTCTTTCCATTAGTTCTACCGTGGAGGAAGTGAAATCATAGATAGTTACAGGCCAGAGTATTTTTGGAAGAATGACGTGTTGATAAATATGATTTATATCTGCCAGGTAAGCCAGACTTATCAACCCTGATTAACCACCCTTCTAGACTCTCCTTTGTTAATATTACGGAGCTTGAATCTTTTAGGGATTCATCAAACTGCTTCCCAAAGCTCTTTACTGGCTTTTGATGTATTGTAGGTATGTCATCTCCATAGAGCTTAAATCTTTCGTTTTTCGAAAGCTTACCTTTCTTCATTACTAGGGAACGTGATTTGGAAGCGTTAAAACTCATTCTCGCCCAGTCGATGAGTTCTTCGATGCCTTTCAGCAACCGCCTTGCCTCAATGGCGGACGTGCTGGTTATGGTCATGTCATACATATACGCGCGAATCGGTGGTTGCCTTACACCGGATCTGGAGACTGGTCCTTGACATTCCGCTTCAGCCGCTTTTATCAGCATATTCATTGATAATGCGAAGAGAGTCGCTGAAATGGTGCAGCCTGTTATTATCCCTCTTTCAAGATTGTGCCACGCTGAAGTTGAGGTCTTTGTTACTGCCCTCATTTTAAAATCCTTATAGTAGTTTAAAATGAGCTTGGTGAAAGCAGTGGGTATATGGTACCTGATTAGAGCTTCTTCTACCAGACGATGGGGAATTGACCCATAAGCATTCTTAAGGTCTAACCAGAGGACTGCAATATCTCCCTTATTTTCCTTGGCATCTTTTAGTAGTTGGGTAATGACCCCTGTATGTTCGATGCATCCTGGCATGCCTGGGACTCCTCCTTTTTGAACAGAGGTGTCAATGTAGTTATTTATTATTAGATATTTTGACAGCCTACTGTTTAATAACCCGAAGAAAATTTTTCCTTTAACATTCAGCAGCGAAATGCATCTGAATTGGTTGATTTTCTTGGCGTTTTCCTCTTTGGGGATCCATATCCCCTCGAAATACTTCCACTGGTCTGCTATCTTCCCTCTCTTCCAAATGACCTTCAGTAACTTCCATAGGATACGCTGTAATTTTGGGCATCTTTTGCACAATAAGTACGGTACTCCATTCGGGCCTGGAGCGGAGCTTGACCGAGCTTTTTTAAGCACTAATTACAATTCAACCAAGCTAGGTAGTCCTATGTCGAGATCAATTGAAGGAGGATCTGGTGTAAGAAGCAGATGGTTTTCGCCAAGTTGTTGCTGCTGGTAGGGGTCGCTTAAGGAGTCTTTGAGAAAAGCATTTATTTCCTCAGTGCTACTTTGTAGCGTTCCACTGCGGGTTTCACCCAGTAATTGTTTGGTAAATCCGAAAGGGTTGGATATGAAGGCTGCTCTTTTCCGAGCCCTTTCTCTCCTCCTCCGGCGGTGCCATTCGGATCTTCTTAATGCTTTTAAATCCGATCGGATCGAGTCTCTTAGTTCTCTTAAGTCTTCTTTTTCTTCGGGCTTTGCATTCTTATATTGTTTTTTTAGTGATTTTAATTCTTCTCTGTGTTTTTTGATTCGATTTTCTCTTCGATTCATGGTGCTATTCGCCACTTTTTTCCTTCGCTGTTTCCAAATCGTTCTGCTCCAAAGCTCACGATTATTTTGTTCATCATTTCTAGTCGTTTATCAACGGAGCCTTTCAAAATCAATGTCAGAATCTCGCTGACGTCCAAATCAAAAGCTTGCCAAGAGTTTGTATCTGTTGCTGCAGGGCATTTGATCTTTTTCCGAAAATTACTTGATGTTATGTTGCTGGACATATTGACCCCTACTTGGAAGGACTGGGTACTGTGGTGTGCATCCTGGCCCTGCTCTTCCTGAGGAGAGTATCCTGTGCGTTGCAGATTGTCAATACGTGCCATGCATTTCATTTTCGTCTGATGTATCTTCAGGCCATGTATATTTTTACATTTCCTGCCACAGGGGCAAGTCAACTTCGATTGATGTGGTAAGCCATGGTTCGTAACCGGTAAATCTGTCCAATTAGGGATCTCATTCTCCTCCCCTCTCGGGATCCCTTGGAGGTGTTTATTTGTAATTGTGTCTGTAGCACATTTATTTTGACATGCTGGGTTGCTAGCCCAAGCATGTAACCTTTGTAGTCTCTCCTACCGTCAATTGTCTTTCCAATTTGTCTTTCAGACTATTCCTGAACTGTCATTCGGTCTTTCCTGAAAGTCACTGCTTAACAGGAAAATGATTTCAAACATACGCACCGTAATGGGGGCGCTACAGGGTGTCGTCAGTGATGTCATCGTGAGGATCACTGGGGGGTTTCGGGTCTTTCAACATCATACCCCCCTCACCGCGCCGACCCGACCAGAGATGATCAGCCTCCGGAAACTTATTTATAAATGGAAATTTGTCTCTATGTGTGTGTATGTGTCCGTTACCTATAGAGTCCGAAACGGCTGAGCCGATTTTCTTGAAAATTTACACAGTTGTACTATAAGCATCTGCGAGTGTTCTTAGCTAGGTTTTGTGTCGTGGTACCTCCGATAAATATCAAAAATCGGTAATCGAAAAAATCGGGTTATAGAATGAGTGGTCCGATTTTAATCAAATTTGATACACCCATAGACAAACACATAAGAAACGATATTCAGAAGTTTCAAGGTTGCAGTTCTTACAATAGTGCAGAAAATCGATAATATATATATATATATATATATATATATATATATATATATATATATAAGGCAAGATGTTTGTGTGTGTGTCTGTTTATCTGCCTGTATGTCTGTATTTTTTTCAGTCCTTTTATTTTAGTTTTTGCTTCGGATTTGGCTCTAAGTAGGTATAATTGTAGTTCTTAGTCTCAGCCATGATAACATTTACTCAGAGGACTTATTTAGCCTTCAAAATTCAGTTTACGACGAAAAAAATCTTATTTGATATCGATACCAGGAAATTAAAATTTGACTTACATCCATTCATTTTTCTTTCAGTTTTTTTTAATCGTGTCACCCCAAGCAAGGCATTCCACTGCCACTATAGCGCAGGCGGCTACATAGAGCGATTGGGTATAGGAAATGTAAGAAGGAGGGTGATAGACGACTTAGGATGTACATAGGGAGAGAGTTGGAGAGAGTGGGTGTGAGTTAGTGTGTTAGGATGTGACTATTGACCTTACATTTAAACTCCTGGAGGTTGTAGCCGTCGGGGAAGCAAGCATACGGTAGGGAATCCCACAGGTGGCAAGTGCGAGGAAAGAAGCTGTTGGAATAGAAATTGCGGTTACATTTCATCGGTTGCACTGTAAAAGGGTGGGACCTAGTTGCCAAGCTAGTATCTCGTGCAAATTCACATCTAAGGGACACCAGTGATTTAAGTTCGTCAGAGCAGTTTACGGTTTCGCTTTAATTGGAAACAACTATTGCTTTTTAGTCTTTCGTGCCAACGTCCAAAGAGTCTGATCTCCAGGACCATGGATTAGTTTTAAAGCTTTCATTACACCCGAGCAACGCTGGGCTATACTGCTAGTATATATATATATATATATATATATATATCCCACAAACATTTCTACCACTCAGTCAGTTAAGTGCCATACGTGATATGACTCGAAATGATTCGAAAGAGACATGACTCACTAGTGTCATTAAGTATTTTATTTTCTTAATGTGGCATATAATAATTAGAAAAAAAAGGGAGCTAAAAAACGACTCATCGCAATATACATCTATTTGAGTATAAATATTAGCTAGGGGGGGGGGTCATGAAAAGGTTACTTGAGTGGTACATGTAAATATTTGTTTTAAACAGTGGGTTTAATATTAATGGGTGGGAGAGTAGTATGAGTGTATGCATCGCGGATAATGATGTCAATTATATATATATATATATATATATATATATATATATAATACCGGCCATAATTATTAGGTCATTTCAGTGTTTAAAAAAATGATGTATTTCATACTATTTTTAGTATTTATTGGCAATTAAATAATTGTAAATGAAAATAGAATAGTTCTTTTATTAATACTGCACTATATCATGTACATTAAGTGAATTTATAAATATTTAATAATTACCTATATTGCGGTTTCATCAATGAAAGAATGAAGAAAATTTAGGGTAATTCAGACGAGTTCATCTTTGCTTCTTTGCCTTGTTAAATTTTGCAAAGTAATAACAAAAGAACCATTCTATTTTTATTTGGCAATAAATACCATAGTATGGAATACATCATTTCTTTAAAATCCTGTGGTAGCCTAATAATCATAGCCGGTATTATATATATATATATATATATATATATATATATATATATATATGGTTATGTCAATTTTACATTGCGACATGGACATTTCTATGTTTCGAGATTAATTCTCATCATCAGGCAATGATAAGATCTGATGAATGCGAGGAAAAATAGACAAGGGAAGAAAAGGGTCAAGAAAGAAGAAAAAAAGAGGAGGAAAAAAGTTGGTTCGCACAGAAATTCTCCGGGGTCAAACCCCAAAGTGAATCTCCATTCTGATTAGCCACACACACACACACACACACACACACACACACACACACACACACACACACATATATATATATATATATATATATTCACAGTAAACCGAAAGTATTTGTCATTTAAATGTAAATCATCTGCACAACAACAACACCAACATTGCCCGATGATGAGTATTAATCTCGAAACAGAAATTTCCATGTCGCAATGTAAAATTGACATAACCATATAATTATATTATATTATATCAAGCTCTATAATACTCATTATATTGAGCACTGTTTATAATAACATAAATGCCAGAGCAGTCAAAATATAAAAAATAAACCTTGAGTCCTCTTCACTTGGAATTATATATATATATATATATATATATAATTAATATTATTGTTAAGCCAAAGCTTTCTAGACTAGTTTCGTGTATTGACTCATGTGTTGTATCTGTGTTTTTTGAATGCCCCAGTTCGTCTTTCCCACGAAATCAACATTTAAATATGTGTTATTGTTAACATGAAATAATGTTGCTGTTTTTTATTTATACAGCTTTTCAGTTTTATAATTTTCGCTTAAGGGGGTTATGTATATTTGCTGATATATGAAAATAATAGAAACAAACAAGTAAAAGATATAGAGAATAAGAGATAAGAACAAGTAGGAAAACGGCTTGGGAAATAACATGAATATTACAGGTCAAAATATATTATAACATTGTTGCTTCATCCTTATATAATAGATACAGAGGTAACTCAATGGAGCATAACTAATGCGTATTAAATATGTTCCTAACTGGGCATTTCAAAATTTCAGTCTTGTACTCCTACTCATAATAATTACATATTCAGTTACAACTGTAGAGCAACCATCAGCGAACACCACAGTAGACTACTGAGAATAGCACTACAGCAGGCGACCCTATTTATCGTTTCTGAGCATAGCAATTTGCAGTATCTGGCAATTGTCTGAAACAGTAGTAAATGAGCTCATTAAATCTAGATAACCTTAATACAGTAGTCACCGCCTATTCTCCTAATCTGAGTAAGGTGGGCGTATTTCAGTACTCCCTCCCCAGTGGATACCTGACATTGCAAATAGTACTGAACCCTATATATACTATGTTATATATCACGCACATACACACACACACACACTTCTCTGGCCGTATTCAAGGCTCTATGTTTCTGGCGTTGTTGTTTTATGTTGTTATATATATATATATATATATATATATATATATATATATATATATATATAAGTTTCATTATTCATTATTTTGGGGCGATCAAGAGATTTGTAAACAAAAGTTAATTCTGGGTTTTAAAAAATCCTTGCATAAATAAAATATACATCACGCTATATTTTGAAAAATTAGCAAATTTAATGTTAAATTAATCTGATTGACTCGAGTATTACTTATTTACAGCATGAAATTTAGACTAAACTATTTCTTAATCACGGAATTTTGATCATTCTGACCTTTCCCTTATGATTTGACATGTGACAATGGACAGATGCGAGATAAGCTAAGTGTGTAAGTTGATCACAAGTAACATATTTGTCCAAAACTTTTCTTTGTAAGGGGAAGAAACCGTAAAACAAATGACATTTTAATGTACACACAGAAATTACTATACAAAAAACACTTCAAATACACAAACACACACAAAAAAATAATTAAAAATTAATTAAAAGATACGATGGCTCGATATTAAGCTTTTCTATTTTTGATAAGTAAATAGTCTTTACTTAATAACTTAACCTAACGTCTACGATTCTTTTAAATAATTTAAAAACATTTTTCAAATTTTATAATTAACAAAAATGAAAACAATTCTTTAAAAATATCATTATTAATTGATAAAATACTTCAGACTATAATAGCCTTAATTTTATCAAAGCAATCAAAACATTACCTAATTAAATAATGTCATAATTTGTTTTCGTTTTTTATTTTAGTATTGGGAGCAGTTTTTTAGAAAAATGGCCAAATGTTTGAAAAAATAATAATGGATTTACATTCCTCAATGAGTCCTGCGTTTAACTAATAAAACCAATTTTACCTAAAAAATTTAATTTCTTGTAATTTTATGAATTTACGTGGAGGTGGGTAACAGATTTTTTTAAAATAATAATTTTAGAATTTTTTCGGTCATTTTTGGGCAATCAAGAGTGTTGCAAATAAAAGTTGATTCTCAGTTTTTATTCATAATTTGTGAATAAGTCCTGAAAGTTTAATTAAAATCCAACAATTATTTGATTTTTGCAAGAATTTTCAAATTAATATTTTTCACCTGAAAAAAAAAACAAAACAAAAAAAAACTGAGATTTAATATTACATTTTCCATTGTAAACTCTCGTACGTTTTGGTTACCCGCTAATGAAAGTCAAAACAAGATTTTTTACCAAAATTTCAAACGTGTTAGAAAGGATTAAAAAATCTTTTAAAAATAATTAGAAGTACTTTGATCTTTGCTCTTAATGATAATAAATATTTTGATGGAAAAATTCGTTTTTATTAAGTTTTGGGCCTTTTTTCTTCATACTATGCTATTTTGTTTTTTCAGCGAATTAGTGAAGGTACCTAAAAGAGAGATGTAAAAAAAAGCAAAAATCGTAAATTATTTTTCTTCGTTTTTTCTTTTTTGTTACCAAATATTTTAACCATTATGATTTTGCTTTTAAAAGGAATAGTAAAAGGACATTTTTATACCCTGATCGCTGGTGTTTGAATTTTAACTGATGACTGATTATTTTTGGGATTGAAATTTGATTGCTCTTTTCTATTCGACTGATTCACTAAAAGGTTGAAAAGTTTGTTTTTTTTAAATTACTGACCAGTTCTTTCACTCGGCCATAAATCATTAACTGCCTACACATAGTTAACGTTTTCCTTCAGATATGAAAATATAACTATTAAGTCTGTTTCCCTCCCTAACAACATGTCTGTTTCTATCTATCTGGTAGTTTTATTTGGTTTATTTTTGTTTCAAAACTGGTCTCTGTATGTGTTCTTAAAAAGCTAAATGGAAAATAAAAAGCAGAGGGAAAAGTGCTGAAGATCAAGTCTTATCAAAATCAGAGACTGATTTGTTTAATAAATTTTTGGAGCTTATGAAAGTAGTAGGGGCAACCGAAGGGACAGCCAAATATCTGGGGGGGGGGGGCTCGGCTTCTTCTACCATAGAATTTCTACTGTATAGAAGAATGGTAGACGTATAGATATGTAAGATAGATTCTGGAGAGAGAAATTGTATAGCCCGACACAGTGAACCAATTTTCATAGCAGCTGATAATGGATAAAATATCGCCTTTGCTAACGAGTCATTTTGCTGAAGCAGCTTAACATCAGCCATTTCTGAAGGAAAGCAGAGAGGGATCTCTCAGATGATTAATAAAAAGCACTTTAGTTTTGGAGGCGTTAAAATTAGAAAGCCATCTTTTACCCTAATTTAATTTAAACTTCAGGCAGATGGTTTTAACGAAGATATAGTGTTGATTACGTACTGCCTTAAACGCTTGTTGATTTCGTTTTTGTAGTCTCAAAGACAAAAATCCGGGATTCATTAGTTTGCCATCTTCAGTGATTCGAGACTGTGTGATCATCTAAGCACGAAAAATATTCGAAGAAAAATTATTTGTATCAATGTTGAAACGTTGAATCTCAAAACCTTTGTCTAATAAGAAATGTTTGTGGAAAATTCGATAAAAGTTTTGTTTACATTTGATAGAAATAGAGATAATTTTTAAAAGTCGTATTAGGAAAAAGTGTTTACTTGTAAAGGTAAAAATTTACATTAGAGCAATTTTACGGAAAAAAATCAATGTTCACTTTTAGTCCTGATTTAACCCATTAACAATCGTCTTTTTGTCCATGGATGGAGGCGATGTCTGCGGCATTAATGGATTATAATTAAAAACCAATAATTAATATTTGATTTTTATTTTAAGATGAGAATTAATAGGACAAAAATATCTTACAGAAGTTTGCATTCTTACTTTTTAAAAATCATCTCTCCATGGAGGGCAGTAAAGCCACTACGACACAAGAAATTACTAAGTATGGAAGAATACTAAAAAGAAAAATATTATTAAGAAGTGTGAACAATAGAAGAGTAATCAAGAGAACAATAGATAACGATTGATATTTCATTTGAATTTTTGAACATCAAAGTTGGCTAGAAAGTATGGATTCGTAAGAGAGTTCCATAAGCGAGAAGTGCGTTTGAAGAAACTGTTAGCACAGAAATTACGATTACATCTAGCCAATCTAAACGTAAAATGATGAGACTTGTCGCCAGTCTACGCTTAAACGCTTAAATTCATAAAGCCTAGCTAACATAGCGGAGAGTTTATCCGAAGAATTAAAATTAAAGTATTTATAGAAAAAACACAAAGAAGCTGCATTACGGTGGTGAGAAAGTGACTGAAGCCCAGACGCTAGGTCAGGACCAAAAATATTGCTGATTACATTTGTCTACAAAAAAAAAAAAAAAAAAAAAAGGGAGAAAATCATGGTTATTGTTGCATACCTACCTATATACAGGAATTGGATGTTCCTATTCTTTCAAATACGTGGGTACTATTGGGGTAGAGTAGAGTGATTATAGCAATCCAAACTCTCTCTTGTTCAACTCTATGTTTCTGAGCGGAAAGGGACCCAGACGGGGCTTTGTCGAAAAGTAGAATCTCGTCTGGGATTAATAGACAAGTGCCCGACCCAGCCTTAAGCTGGGTCTACGAGATATTTTCGGCTGAGAATCCCCACATTAATTGACCTTGTATCGCATTCGCCTTGGTGGGAAGGTACTAAATACATAGTGATTATACCAATCTTGTTCAACTTTCTGCTTACAAGCGGAGAGGGACACAGACGGAGCTCCGCCGAAGAGTAGAGCCTGAGGTGAATAGACAAGAGCTACGGGATAATTTTGGCGGAGCTTAAGGGCTCAGAATTTTCACATTAATTGACCTTGTGTCGCATCTACATGGTTGGGAAGGTGGAAAGTACCGAGTAATTATACTGTCTAGCAGTTCACCAGCAGTGTATCTACTTCATGCAGCGAGCAAGTCTTTTACTTGTTGATATACTATTATTCCCATCCTCCATTTTGGTGATTACACACGCAGTAACCTTTTAAGGTTAAATAGTTATTGGATTATTGTTGGTAAAATATACAAAAAACACGCTTTGCATGTAATGTTCTCTATAAAGCACAACAAAACTTTATTTAGTAAAACAAACAAACTGTTCGTACTAGAAATTTGTGCATATTTAATTAACTTAACAAATTTGGGGGAAACTTCCCCTTTTTGACTGCCGGCGATGCTGATGTGCAGTGCCTCTTTTTATGCTTCAGCAGTTGTCTGCCATCATTCTGATATCCTAACGCCCTTTGTACTTTTCCTCCATTAATTTGATGTCCAGGTCGAATCGCACACCCTGTTCATGCTAACATCCTAACAGTTTTTGTGGAATTTTTCCAGGTGGCTATGAAGTAGATGACTTGATGCTAATGTTAGCATTAATGTTGCGAAAGCATTCCAGCATATTAGCAACAAGATTTTTGTAGCTATCGGATTCGTGGTTACCCACAAAGATTTTCACAATTGCTACATATGAATTCCATGCATTTGATTCATTCAAATCATACTACTTACAAAGTTTTCATCTAGAATAAATTTTCTGATGTTGGACCGTTGAAAACTCCTGCTTTAAGCTTTTCAGTACTCAAGCCTGGAAACACTTCACAGATATACTTGAAACAACGACCGTCCGTATCAAAAGCTTTTATAAACTGTTTCATCAATTCTAATTTTATGTGGAGAGGGTATGAGTGCAGCATATACAACATTTCTCTCCCACTATCTAAGCCTTTCAAATTGGCCACTCAGTTTTTGCCATTGTTGATCTTATTTGACTGTCCTATAAACACAGAAAACAGGGATTCTTCGTATGGTCGGACAGGTCCACTATTAAATGCCATTTGCTGTTATAAGATGAGTCATTCAACTGCCAAAAGAGGCATATTTGAGAAAAATACCAAATTAACGCCTTGTCTGTAAAAATTACTGATGTGATGGGGGAAAATGGATACGGTTTTTGTATTCAGCATACTAAAATTAGCTTAGAAAGATATTTTTCATCAAATAACCAAACTTTATGTTCACCAGTGTTATTTTTTAGATTTTATCAGGAATCTACATATTTACAGCTGGAGCACCGGACCTGTTCTAAAGAAGACCAGTAAGTCAGAACCAAAAGTCTGTGCCTATATGTATCGGTAGGACTAACATAAGTGTCTTTACTCTTTAGAACAGAGATGATTATAGCTCTTCACAGATTCCTTTACTTTTAATATCTATAAACTGTACATTGGCACGATTTAGGAATGATTGCAAAGTGGTCACCCATCACTGTCTTTGCAGTTCTGAATTCTGGATTGTCCTGGTATCAGACCACTACCATCATATGCATTATTTCGCCTTTTTGCCCTCAGCTTCTTTACTTCAGAAATTATATTCCTCTGACACGTATCTTACCTGATTAGTGTATCTAAACTTGAATATGGCACATTACGAAACAATAATATTTAGTCGAAAATAAATATGGAACGATCATAAGTAGGTAACTCAAAAAAAAAAAAAGAAAAGAAAAAAGCAAAAAGCAAAAGAAGAAGCGATACCTATGATTTAAAATGCATTTTAAAAATTGAAATGATTTTCCCCTCATTACTAGTAAAATCGTTAAAATCATCCATATTGACAAATCTGTCAACACAACATAATCCACTTTATGTAAGGAAAAAATACTTGTAAAATTAATGACAAATACAACATAAACGTCTTTTAAATATTTTTTAAACTAATCTTAAAAATTAATAATATTTTAAATATTCTAATACTTTATTGAATCTTTTAAAACAAATATTGTAAAAATTCATTATTCATAGAAAAAACATTTCTAATTAAATAATACCTTAAATGATAATTTAAATTGTCCTTCGTCATATTCTTAAAACTAACATAAACATTAAGAAAAAGAATTTTTCAAAATTTCATAAAATTAAATAAGTGTAGTGTAACAAATGTAAAAATTACTAAGATTTTCTAAAAAAATTTTTTTGAAAAAATTTAAATCAATGTAAATAAATATTTTTCACAAGAATTTCCAAGCCAATGTTTTTCACTGCAAAAAGACTCTTAAATTTTTTGTTCTAATTTATGGTTCACTAGAAAAACAAGATTTTTAACGGAGGCTCAAAAAAAAAAAAAAAGGATTAAAATAATATAATATTAACTGCAGATTTCGAATAAACACAATCAGTATAGTTAAAGGTGTCCTTATAGATAACGATGAAACTGCCGTTGAAAGATAAACATTCTAACCTATTACGCGCAATTTTCAGAGAGAGCGGAACCTCTTGCTGAACACTTGATCTACCTGAACAAATAAGTGACCCTATTAGACCAGTGCACATTTGTATTAAAAAGTGTTCAATACAATTATATTGTGGAACTTTTGAATATTTTTCATTTGCAAACGAGTTATTACGCGACCTAGATTTCTACCATGTAGTGTCTTCAGACGATTTGCAATAGCTGACTTTACCGTTTATTAAGAACGCTCACGTAACTGTGTTTTTTTTTAACTCCCACGTGACAGGGAATTTTTGAATGCGCAATTTTTAAAATTACAAGAAATTATAACGTTTTCATCCATGGTTGTATGAACCTAATAGGTATTTTTTAGTATGGTTACACTTAGTCATAATTTCTGTTCTTTGATTAAATAGTTCATTTTTGTTTGGGAATAGCATAATCGCTAACTTTTCTTCCTTGCACAGTCTACATATTTTGCCACCGTTGTAAGGCTTGGCTGTTTTCACTATACTCCACGTTATGTCTGGCATAACTTTCCATATTTTGATTTCAATTTCTATATATATATATATATATATATATATATATATATATATATATATATATATATTAATCGTTTCTCCCCAAGCAAGGCGCTACCGCTACTGGTGCGCAGGGGCTACATAAGAGGAGAGTGAATGTTTAAGCAGAAGGAGAGCGGATATTGTAGCCGTCAGGGAAGCAAGTATACGGAAGGGTGTTCCTCAGGCGGGAAGTGTAGGAAAAGAAGCTGGTGGAGTAGAAGTGGCGGCTGCATCTGGTTGGTTTAACTGTAAAAGGGTGGGGGGACCTAGTTGCCAGTATCGTTGCTTGAGTAAATTGTTGTGGAGAGGGAATCAGTGAGCTAAGCTCGTCGAAGCAGAAGCCATGTAGAAGAGACAGAGATAAGCCACATCCCGTCGATGAGAAAGTGGCTGGAGTCAAGCAGCCAGGTCGAGACCGATCACATGACGAATTCTTCTCTGGAGCCTGTCTAGAACGCTGAGATGAACAGCAGGGGCGCCCAATCAGATATGACAACAGTATTCAATGCACGGTCAAATAGTTGATTTGTATATGTACAAGACTCAGGTGGGAAAAAACTGTCTGGTCCGACATAGTGGCCTAATCTGGCAGTGGATTTAGCTCTTGATTCAATGCAGTGATTCCACTTGATGCCGAAAGAGTGGGTGAAACCGAGGAGGCGATGTGTATTGCTTTCAGGGAAACTCGCTTAGTCCATGTTGATGGCGTGGGGGTAGGAGGGAATGCCTGTGATGGTTGACAGATAGTATCTTCGTTTTAGAAGCATTCAAATTTTTTATAAGCCATTTCTTACCCCAGTCTATCACAGTTGTGGAAGTCCTTCTCGAGATCAGCAACGAGGTTATTTTTGGCCGCCTCGCCAGATTTCTTACTGAGGTGTAAATACCTAGTTGGGATTTGATCACGCCAGGGAGATCATTTATGAAGATCAGAAAGAGCGTCGGGCCTAGGATAGAGCTCTGGGGGACACCAGCGTTCGTGTGGTACGATGTAGAGGCAAGACGAACTTCATTATGATGGTTTGATAGGAAAGATTGGATCAAACCAAGCAAGCGTCAAGTGATAACATACAGGTATGGGCTTAATTAGTAGGACTGTTTCACTAAACCATTATTATCTTAAAAAACAAAAAACAAAACAGAATTCTTACAATCTAAAATATTTTCTGTATTTAAATAACTTGCAAAGGGTTGATAAACCGTAGAAAACAAATCAACGTATATTCTACAGGATGGTCCAAAAGTAGGCTTACACTTAGTAGGTATGCACATTAAATTTTTTAAAAAGCATTTTTTTGCATCTATATTTATTTGTTACAATTATGTTTGCTCAAAACTTTATGTCCATTTGTTTCACGCTTGACTTACATTTTTAGAACATTTTGATGTCTTAAGATGTCCTCTTTCAACATTTCAGAATTCCAAAACACAATGACACAGCACAAGTCTTGATCTACATCAATTTCGATAAATACTTCTGAGATGCACTTATTTAATTCGTCCGCTGTGTGGTTATTTCTCTCATAAATCTTGTTCTTTACTACAACCCCCAAAAAAGAAATCCTTTCGTGTTTGGCTAAGTGAACGTTCTCGCTATTCGATGTTGCCCCTTCTTCTGAACCAATGTTGTGGTTCGTTTAAGGTAGTTCCATAAGGTTTGATTCACGCTGCATCTATATTATTGACTATAATGTATTTATTTCTGAGCAATTTGATCGCATTTCATGTTTGTGTCATATTATTTAAATGGACATAATTTTACTCGTTTTTTCCACTCATATTTTACTCATTTGTTTCACTCATATTCTAAACATTGTTAAAATAAGAACAGCAATAATGCAACAATATTTGGAATAAAATTAAATAAATTTAAAAAAGAATACATTCTTATTGCTGACTATTCACGCATAACATACGTCTCCGAATTATGCGTGATCCATACCTCAATTGAAAAAAATTAAGTCAAGTAATTCTAATATTAGTTTTCTTGCGGGGAGAATGTTTATAATTTATTTATTCCATTCTATTTAATTGAAAAGTCTTTCAGATTATTGACGAAGCTGTGTGTTAGATAATATTTCAGACAAATAAGTGTGTGAAACAGGATTGAAGGGGACTCATCTTAGATAAAGGTTTTTGTTTTTAATGAGGAGTTAAACCATATTTTCTGACCTAACGATCTGTTGAGATTTCAGAAATGTTAAGAGGGACGATGTTACTCGTAACTGTTTGGGAATGGCCATGGGCTGTAAAGTACAATGTTCAAATTCTAAAAATATAAATTAGTAACCTCGTGCAATTTCCCCTGGTCCTGCTATTTTTAATTAATGTCTTTTTGCATAGTCTCTCTCTCTCTCTCTCTCTCTCTCTCTCTCTCTCTCTCTCTCTCTCACGCATTATCAATATATATATATATATATATATATATATATGGTATGTGAAATATATTTTTGTTAGGAATCATTATATATAGAAACTTAAAAACAACACAACTTTTACCAAATTCTGACATATGACCAATTGTTCGTTTTATCCAGTTTGACATCGTTGATTATAACCCTTCTATTTTCAAAACCCCATTCACTATTCACTATTCAAAATTTGCCATGGAGCTTTTCGATTTGCTAATGAGGAACGGATAATAATCATGAGTGCAAAGCGATCTGTACTCATCCACAACAATGAACAGTAGAAAAACAAATGTGAGAATCTATTCGACATCACAAGGGAATCTTTAGGCCCCACTGAGTCTTCAAATCTTGTTGGTTTGTTTATTTTCTACGACCTGACAGCGTCTAACGATATAAATATTGAGGATATAGGGTTGTACAGGGATGATGGTCTTGTGGTGGTAAAAATTCTACTAATGTTAAAGCCAATAGAATTAGAAAATTAATACATAGGGAACTAAAAAGTCTTAACCTTATGATTACTCTAAAAACTAATATAAAAAATAGACGTCCTAGATGAAACACTTGATCTCGTCGATAAAACTTACTCTCCCTACTTAAAAACTAGTGTTATACCTATATAAATCCACCCGAAATCTAATCACCATCGATCAGTCATTAAGCATATACCTTTCTCTATTGAAAACAGAATTAGTAATAATTCTTCTAATGAAAACATCTTTTACAAACATAACATATTTTATGACACTACCTTTAAAAATAAGTGTCCTGACCTGAAATATAACAAGCAAAATAATAACAATAAAAATATAAAGAGAAATATCATACATTCACATTTAACCACTTGATAAGTACTAAATTCCTAAAATTAGTTGAAAAACTCTTCCTTAAAAATAACCCCCTTAATAAAATTTTTAAGAGAAAAACTCTAACATTGAGCTATACCTCTATGGATAACCTTGAGAAGATAATCAATAAACATAATAAGAGAATTTTAAGCAGATATAATAATCTAAACAATCAACAACATCTTAAAAATTAACAATAATTGCAAATGCCGAAAACTTATTGAGTGCCTATTAAAAAAATAAATGTCTAACTGACTCTATAGTTTACCTATGCTCTATTTCTACCATATTACAAGTCTCTATTCCACTTTAGCCTTAAATCAAATTTATCCTATAGATCATGACCTTACTTTCTATTGGATCTCTGAAACAAATTCTCCGAAAATCCCCACCATGTTAATTATCTGGATTTGGTAAAAATTTGCGTTGTTTTTAATCTTTTATATATAATAATTCCTAACAGAAAAAATATTTTTTTCGTGTTTTGACTTTAACGTAATTTATTTTGTGTTTTCTTTTTAAAGAGGGGTCCTTTAAAAACTCTCACGTACCGTGCGCGACTGGAAATCGCGTGTGCATCTTTCTATTAAAAAATCAATACATTATTTGCACTATTAAATAATGTAAGGTTTATAGTAGGAAGTAATTGCTTGATATATAGTGCCTCTGTAACAGCGAAATGCTCTTGATATTATGATTTAAATAATATTCTTGTATTTTTGACCAGAGGGGTTTTCAAATTATGGGTTAATAGATATTTTTTATGGCACTTTAGTTTGATAAGTGACATGTAAGACGTCTAAGCAAAGAGGTGGTATTGTGTTCAATATTTGATTCATGACAAAAAACACAGTTTTATACAGGACATTGAAATTCATACACTATATTAGTCATTGCTACTTTAGATTTGATGGAGTTATTTTGATTAGAAACAACAAGATTAGCAGTTTTCCATTTAATATATATTGTAAATATATTGTAAATTATACATCTTTTGAGGAATTACGACAGAAATATGGTGTTTAATAATTTTTCGTGTGGTGAATTTGTCCTGTTTATAATTATTGTGAATTTGCGGGAAAATATGCTGATGTTTTGTTGTGTTTTATTTTTAATATTTGTGTCGTGTATCTTTTGTAAGAATAATTTTATTTGTTTATCAATCAAGTAGTTGGGAAAATAATTGTTGACTAATGTTTGTTTTATGTATTTTAGTTCTCTCTAAAAATATTCTTCGGGAGGAAAAATAATTAATTATTACGTTAGAACATGTAAAAACTACAATCTACTACAAAGTTGTACATTTTATTTTGACAATGTCTCATAAGATAGTTAACAATGATGGTAATAAATGTTTTTATTAAAAACCTTTTTTTTTTTATAAAAGATGGGAAATCAAGAAAAGGAAATAGAGAAAAGAAAAGGAAAAATACAGAAGAAATAGAAAGTGAAGAGAAAAATAAGTAAAACAAGTCGAGAGGGAAGAGCCAATAAAAAGGGAGAAAAGAGAGAAATTTTAAATTTGGAGTAGAAATGGATTTCAGATACTGACATAGGTTACAATGTTGCAGCTCAAATCATTTGGCATTTGAAAAAAATGTAATGAAATCCCAGACACAAACAGAAATATTATTCATAAAGAGTAAAATAAAGGATATTTAAAAAACAATACGAAGATGTAAATTCATTAGACCTAATATTGTAAATTAGAATAAAAATATAATAAACTAAACTAAAATAAATAAAGTAAACATAAAATAAATAAAAAATGAAAATAAAATAATAATAGTGAATATAAAATATATAACAAAATAATAAAAATAATACTAATAATAGAAATAAAATAATAAATACAATAAATTAATACATGGCTAAACATACTAACAGTGATTATCGAGTTCAATAAAACTATTTAAGGTAATAAATGCATCACATATAGAAAATAAAGGTAAAATAATACAATAAAGATTATATAGAGGAAATTATCAAGACAGTAAGGTTAATATTATAAAATGTTTACAAAAACTTTTATGATAAATTTCTTAGGGGTAGTGGGTTTCGATCTGAGATTAGTTTTTCTAGAAAGAAAAATAGAAATAGAAAAATCATATAATATAACCCTCCATTTAATTAATTAGTTAATATTAAACTAGGACATAAATTTTTTTAATTAATAAACATTTTCCTAAAAATAATTTTCTAAGTAAAATTTTAAATCGAAACTTTAAAATTTAGTTACAGTTGCACTAATAATTTAGTAGAAATAATTCAATTACATAATAAAATATTGAAATTATATAACAATAATATTAATTCTACTACTGATCTTAACTGGCCCCATAGTAACAACCTATGTAATTGTAGACCATATTTTTATCTAACAAATGTTTAACTAAATCTCTTGTTTATATGTGCTCTATTTCATCAGTCGAAAATCCAAGGGTTACTAAAGTTTATATTGGAAATACAGTGAACTATTTTAAAAACGTTTTTACAATCATCTCTCATCATTACTAATAAAGACAAACGAAATACGATCTCACTTTCTAAATATTTTAAAATAAATTAAAAGCAGAGAATGAAACGCCTAAAGTTAAATAGAAAATTCTCAAACAAGTTAGAATCTCTAGATCAGTGAACGAACCATGTTTTCTCTATCAGCAAGAGAAAATGGAAATTATAAAGTACATGAAGAGTGACATATTACGAAATCAAATACATGAAACTACAGTAAATTATAAACATATTAAAGGATTAACCTTACAATCCTGCTAGTATTACTAAATCCAAGGTATGAAACAACAGCAATTGTAAACATTTTATAGTATCGGCTAATAACTATGACGCATTTTCCATAAACACGGTTTTGTCTTTCATTCCAACTTAACGCGTCGTTAAAAGCTTTTCCACTTGAATCATTATATCCCTTCCCCACATATATGTACCCCTTTAATTGTATCTACAATACTGTTTCTAACAGGGAAATTTTCTTTATTATATATAAAACAAAGTAAATGAACTAGACACTCGTATCCAAGAATGCTAGCCTAATAAGGTGGCTAGTTAATCCCTGTTGCAGTAGCCTGTTCAGGCATATTTGTGTTTGTTCAACAGCCAAAAAGTCCACCTGTGGTTTATACAGCAATTATACTGAGCGGATCTTAGTTACAGTGTATGTGGGGAAGTGCACATTATCTAGCGTGATCAACAATCCGAACAAGGCCAGCACGCTCAAACCTTCGGTCACGATGACTTGTGCTAGCACAACCATCGACGCCTCTTAAGGAAGCCGTCTATCCAGTTTCACTCAGAAAGCTTGGATCGACTCGTGGTGGAGTTTTCAGGCACTTTTCAAGGGTGTTGCACGCTGGGATCGCCTTCTACTGGCTAATAACATTAAGTAGTCACCTTCTTGACAAATCGAACATGGTGAGATTCGATCCCGGATCTCATGGTCAGAAAGTGAACATTCTAACCACTCGGCCTTACATATGGTTGTATTTTCTTTGTAGCAATGTGCAAATCAGAATGTACATTACCGTTGATGAAATGTTCGTTTGGATTGGCATCGTTGACATCATTAGTGATTGCAATTCTATCAACAGAAGCGTTTATTTGGAAGAATATTTTTTGGCCTTTATTTTTTAACAAAATCGAAGAAAAGTTGTTTTTGTTGATATTTATTTATGTATTAATTTCATTAACTCAATTTCTTTGCTAATGACCTTTACGTTAGAAAAATATATTGTCAAGCTCTACTCCTGCCCAAAGGACATGTAGTCTGAACACACACGCACACACACACACACACACACACACGCACACATACACACACACACGCACACACACACACACACACACACACGAAATTGTTTTTTTTTTTAATTGCGTATGCTTTTTGTGTACATGTCTGTGCGCGTGATACATTTGAAAGATAACAATTTTGGCACTCAAAACGAGTATTTTCCCGCCAAAACGTCTCGAAACTTGCTTTTTCAGTCGTTCATACTAACTCCAAAGTCTTACTGTTAGAATAGATGTTTTAAGCGATAACTTTGTTTCCAAAACATATTGTGTGGGTCTGAAACCAGAAGGATCGAAAAGGAACAAAATCGATCGTTTTTGTGGGCAAGAAAGCAAACAAAGAAAGATAACTGCTGCACGTAATCAAATTCATGCAAAAATGTGGCATCTTTATTACTAGTTTTCTTTTAATCATTACTAGTTTTCTTTTAATCATTACTAGTTTTCTTTTAATCATTACTAGTTTTCTTTTAATCATTAATAGTTTTCTTTTAATCATTAATAGTTTTCTTTTAATCATTACTAGTTTTCTTTTAATCATTTATACCACGATATTTTTTTCACTTCATCCTACTACTTGGCTTGTAAGATTTGTTGCTTTAATAAATCACTTGTCATTCAGTGAATTAAAGTAAAATTCTTATTGAATTGGTAATGGCAACACCCGGTTATGCATGAATAATTTATGTTTTACTTATAAAATAGCTGAAGCAGAATCATTGAAACTTGTACTGCGCAATGAAAAGAGAATTATTCAATTAGTTAACTTATCTGGGGTGGTAGCATGTGTTAGGATCCTGCTATGAGCAGATAGTGGACCCCAAACAAAAATCAATATTACATTTTTATTATAAAATGACCAACAATACATTTTATAGCAAAAAACAACAAAAACAATCAAAGTAACACACACAAAAATATAGAATTATATTTTAATAGTACAATTACCAAAGATACATTTTATGATCTACAAAATAAAAATTCCCCACAAGACACTTGTTTTTGAAACCATGAAATTAAGTACAAAATATTTAGATTTTGGCATTAAATAATCCATACAGTTGTTGATATGCCGATAAATAAAATTAACCAACCAACAATATCTATTTATAGTGAAGTTACCAACAATACATATTTAAAGCAAAATGAACAACAATACAATCTGTAGTTGAAGGCATGCAATTGCATTCAAAATATATTTAACTGAAGCCATAAAATTATCTTCACAATATTTAGATTTCGTAATTAAATAACCCATAAAAGTTGATATGCCACTAAACAAAATCCACTAACCAAATATTAAGATAACAATATACGTCAATCCGAAAACGTCAAGTTGTCTCTCTTCGATCGTTTGTCATGGCAGAAGCAGACTGGTTAGTTGTCCAGTTTTCGCTACATTTTAAAAGTAACGACCAAAAGAACGTCTTGGTGTAGAGCAACTGATAATACCGAAGTTCTGTCCCAACTGGATAAATGGAAGCTTAGTAAATATTAATATTCAGGGCGGCTCATCTAGAACAATATTCAGCAAGATTATTCCGCAGACAACGACTGCTGTATTGATTCTTACTATCACATTTTTAGCTTCGTTATGTACAAAGATGATCTGAATATTCAGAGTGTCTCATAAAAGAGGAATGATTATTAAGACAATCCCACGGATTATTATTAATGTATTGAGCTCATTCCTCATTAAGTGACGCACACATGTAGCTCTGCGTCATACTTATCTAAATATCCTCTTGGAATCTCTCCCAAAACATGCTCTGCTATCTATTTGCTCAGACCTATCAAGTAGGTATGGCGCTGCTTTCCACTGTCTATCTTACCCTCTATCCGTCTTGTGAGTATTAAATTCTCCAGGCCCTCCTTCCTTGTTACATTTCCCAGAAATCTAACTTGTCTCTTCCTTATGTTAAGTATGAGTTTTCTCCTCATTTCCATCCTCTCTAAAAGCTTGTTGTTAGTCACGTGCTCAGTCCATGATATCCTCAGTATCCTTCTGTAAAACCACATTTCTGTTGCCTAAAGCCTCTCTTTCATCCTTGACGAGATCGTCCAGCATTCACTGCCATACAGAAGAACAGACATCACATAGCAATCCAGCAATCTCCTATTTGTTTCCAATGAGATTTTTCTGTCTCTCAGTACTCTGGTTAGCTTTTGACATGCGTTCTGGGCCATGTTAATGCGCCTTTGGATCTCAACATGGCACTTTCCATCCACTATCAGCACGCTTCTCGGGTATTTACATTTCCTTACTTGTTTTATTTTAGTTTCTCCGACCTTTAGTTGGCATTTTTGTGTGTTCTTTTTGCGGATGAACATATATTCAGTGTTCTTGAAGTTTATGCTTAGTCCTTTCTTCTCGCTTTCTCTTGCTACTTTCTGTAGGAGGTCCTGTATTTTTTCCGTGTCTGCTATCAGCACTGTGTCATCTGCGTATCTCATATTGTTGAGATTGTGGCCACCATTGACGAATCCTGGCAAGGATTTTATTTCTTTTAGAATTGTTTCACTGTATAAGTTGAATAGATCTGGTGAGAAAACACATCCTTGTCTTACGCCCCTTTCTATTTTTGTATACCTGCTGAATTCACTTTCTATCCGTACGCAACCAGTTTACTGCTAATATATATTCTTGATTTTCCTAACGTCTTTTCCGAAAATGTCGAGGTTGTCGAGCATCTCTATCAAGTCTTTATGGCGTACTTTGTCAAATGCTTTTAAGTAGTCTATATGGCATAGACAAATGTCCTTGTGCATTTTTATTGCTCTTTCAGATAGCATTTTGAGCATGAATATCGCATTCCTTGTTTCGGCATCTTTAACAAAACCACACTGTTCTTGTCTTATCTCTGGGGCGATTCTGATGCGTGCTCTGTTCATCATAATCCGAATGAGGAGATTTATTATGTGGCTTATTAAGCTGATTACTCGGTGGAGTTCACATTCCCTTGCACCTGGATTCTTAGGTAGTGCTATGAAAATTCATCTACTTAGGTCCTCCGGTTTATTGCCTCTGTTTTAGATTTTGTATATTATAACTGTGTGTCTGTCTATGCCAAAGCCTTCTAAGGGCATCAACATCTCTATTAAAATCCCACTGGATCCTAAGGCTTTATTTCTTTTCAATTTGGCCATTGCCGATTCTACTTCGGTTTTTAATATTTCTTGTCCATCCGTATTTTTGTGTACTGTTGGTTGCTCTTTCTTGTCGTGGAAAAGATCAGCAATGTACTCATCCCATCTCTGAAGTATGTTTTCTTATTCAAGTATATAATCAAGTGTACCGTCCTTTGCTTTTATAGATCCTGTTGATAAGCAGGTCTTTTGTCCTGTTAATTCCTTTATTTTTTATGCATGTTACTATTATTTTTTGTTCTCAGTCTTTTTTACTTTGGTACATTTGTCGTTAAACCTTTATTTAGCCTGTCTATTAGTCCTAAAACGAATCAGTTACTTACTAACGTAAAGTAGTCTATATTAGTCGATGCTTTCTTCGTTCACTCCAAAGTACTCTCTTAGGGAACTGACACACTTGTCTAAGCACCCCTTTCATTCACCAAAAACATTCGGCCTATCATTAACATTCCCTCAATCTTGTCCACGTTCTGAAATTTCCCCGTTGCAACGGCATCTTTAACTAGGGGAACTGGTTGTTGTTATGATATTTTGCCTTCAAAAATCCTCTTACATGATGCATAAATCATAAACAGATGATTATTCAAAATAGCCGAATACATTACTTACATAATTGGTAATTAATATTGTGAGGAGACTTTTTATTTATCTCGTGCCAAGTTTACAATATCGGTTTTTATGTGTGCGAGGACATGTTACTTTAAGAAAGTCATTCCGATGAAAAAGGGATGTGGATTAGTAGTTTATTCATTATTTTTCTACTACCGTTAGAAGCGATGCTTCTAAAAATATGCAACCGAAATTAAGATTAAACAAATAAATAAATAAATACTAGTTTTAAATAAAATTAAGAAATTAAAACAACTTCAGCGGGACTTTCAAGTATTCTAATTTAAATACAAATGGCTTTTGAGTAATACGAAATCAGAATTCAGTTTTGATACGAAGAAAGTGATATGTAAATGACTGCGCAATTAGCATAGCTAAAGCATAGAGACTATATAAGTGCTTAAGCAGTAAGGATAAATACCTCATACGTGAGTCCGTGGGCATCTCGACGTGGTGTAAGGGTTAACAGGCTTGTCCCACTAGAACAATTGCAGCTGAGAAGTATGTTCGATCCTCACTAGCTGCCCCAAAATTCCGGCTGTGTGCCACATCTTATAAAACCACCTCATACATGAGTCCGCACGTACGCGGTTGTTTTGTCCATGATAAACTCGACGTTGTGCAACATCCACATTTCAGTGGGGATACGAGGTAAATATGTCATATATATCATACAATACCCGAGTTTTGCGAGTCGGACCTGCAAGATTTGGTGTGTTCTATCTTGTTATAATTTATCAGTTGTGCCTTTGTCTTCGGAAAAGTGCAAGCAGAAAATTGTGAGTTTCTCAGTTCCGTTGAACAGCTGCCCATGGCAGTGCCTTCTTCATTAGACTAGCAAGGGGGGTAGAGGATTGGTAATAACAGCGATGCCAGTGTAGCCGAATGTTGTGGAAGCTGAGATTATTGAACCTGGCCAGAGTGCACACGTTCGGCCTCCTCACATTAAAACGACCTTGAGTGGCATTCTGACTGCGCTGGGTGGCAAATAGATATCGAATACGATACGCGAAATTGGAATGCAAAATTCAAAGGAGATCATAATTCATTACTGAAAGATTTACAACTTTAATATAATACAAAATTATTTCATATTTTACAAATAAGCAAATAAACTTAAGCTAAGTTTTATCTATATATTATGTTCAAAAATATTTAACGAAAAACCCACAGTGGATTTAGATGAATAGATGTATGTGGCAGACATGAGATACAACCTGGGACTAGCGGCCAGGAAGAATTGTTCAATCTTGGAGGCGGTCTACTGGCATAACGTCACACCCAAGGACAACCTTTTACCTTCCACGGCACCGGCTGATGTACTGCACACGTACCATGTCCGGGTGAGGGGCATCGACGCAACGCTCCCGCCTGAATCACAGATAACCGAAGGGAAATACAAGAAAGGGGACATTGTCTGGGTCAAGTCTCCACGTGGTAAATGCATGACCAAATCTGAAACCGGACGCGTGACCCAGGTGGTGAGTCAGCGGTCGGTGCGGGTCGATGGAACGCCTCGCCACGTTAGAGATCTGCGCCCTTTGTTGGGCTCAAATCCCACGACTGACGAAGAAGACACAGAGGATAGTGAACATCTGATATACGTAGAGCTGGGTTCAACAACCGATCGCTCCAATGTTTGCCAATAGATCAGGATTTATCTAATGAGAGCTCCTTCGATGAAGAAGCTCAACCACTCCCCATTCGGAGGAGCACCCGGAACAAAAGACCGCACCCACACTGTCATTTGTGTGATTAGGAGATCAGCGGGGAGTGTGACAGACATGAGATACAACCTGGGACTAGCACTACTGTTTGCGACTTGCCTTGTCCCCGCCAAAAGGGAGCCCATATTTGCTTAGCGTGTAAAGCTACTGCAGCTAAAATGAAGAAAAAAAAAAAAAAAACCAAAAACAAAAACATACCGCCCTGACGTAATCCGTCCTCGGCCAGATAATGTAAAAGAATGAGGGGGGACTTGCATTGCATTTTTATACACTAAAAATATGCAATGCATTATGGGATAACAGGAAGACGCAAATGGATTATGGATACATGGACAGATATAAAAGCAACGAATTTTCCCAGTGAGGGAGAAAAAAGAAAGAAAGAAAGAACGAACGAACGAACGAACGAACGAACGAACGAACGAACGAACGAACGAACGAACAAACGAACGAACGAACGTACACAGATGGTGGCTGAAACGTCCTTTTAGTGAGATTTTGAGAGAGCTCAAGAAGGAAAGACTTGATTTGAATACCAGTTGGGAGAACCACAATTCAGTCGCTGGTTGCTGTTCTAAGTTTATTTTGCCACAATGTCCCAGACTATTTTACTTTACGAGTAAAGGAAAATGGAAAAGTGTTAAATTAAACAATTTGAGTAAAGCCGAGGATGGTGACGAGTGTTTAAACTTCTACAGTTGACAATTCTCCCTCTAAGTGACATAAGGTATTATTGTTAATTACAGTATGTGATTGAAAAAATGAATGAATGTGAAAAAAAAAAAAAAACAACAACAAAAAACAAAACAACAACAAACAAAATAACTAACTATAAAGAATCTATGCTGCATCGAGTTATCGGTTTAGGACCGAAATATTCTGAAATGGAATGTAAGGAAAATTACTGAACGGTGGTTTAGGGTCTACAATGCGTTATGACGGCATGTGTAAGAAATGCCTATGACAGTGTCACAATATTATACACCTTGGCTGAAGACCCCTTGCCAATATTTTGAGGCCCTAGGCTTCAACTTGCTAAGCCTATAAATAAATCCAGGGCACCTCGACGTGAGATAACAGTTAACAAGCTTGTGTCGCTAGAATCATTATAATTGAGTAGTGGGTTCGATCCTCACTGAACCGAACACACTACATACATACATTCGGTTTTGTGTCGCATCTAAGCTGCGCTTAGAAAATTAGCTATAGGTAGCTTCGGTAGTGGGTAATAAAGAAGTCGATAGAGTTTGGGAAATAGAGAAGAAAAGGAGTAAGAGGAACTGATTGAAAGAGGAAGGAAGGGAGATTAATAAAGGTAAAGGTAGACGAAACAAAGTAAAAGAGGAAAGAAGAAGGAAAAGGGAGTGAAATATTGTGTATGTGTCAGGGGAGATAGATAGATATAGATAGATAGAGAGAAAGGGAAAGAAAGATAGATAGATAGATAGATAGATAGAGAGAGAGAGAGAGAGAGAGAGAGAGAGAGAGAGAGAGAAATTGCTGACTTGATACTTAAAGCTATTCATATTTTGGGAAATTTTTAAAACAAATTCCTGACGTAATATTGAAAAGATCTTTACCCATAGCCATAATTGAGCCATAATTTAACCTACAAATACTCAGGGGAGTGGGGTAGAATTTAAACCCTATTGAGAGGTAAGCTTTCTATTGGAATGAACCCCAACATGAAATTCGTTTTGCAAAACGGTTATCCCGTCCTTCTCGTGGTTCGATCTATGAGAGATGTCTGTTTTTAAAAAGACTGCTTTATTAACTATAATCTCAACACGCTGGATTACTTTAAATTCAGTAAAATGACTTCAGTACGAAATTTAAAAGTGTTTCTGTTGAAGTTTTTCTTTAACAACTTATGTATTTAAATGATTACTGTATATCGCTATTTCCAGTTTTTAATAACAGTCAGTCTGTCAGTGCATTGCC
This sequence comes from Ascarosepion bandense, assembly GCA_037127315.1. Taxonomy (NCBI): domain Eukaryota; kingdom Metazoa; phylum Mollusca; class Cephalopoda; order Sepiida; family Sepiidae; genus Ascarosepion; species Ascarosepion bandense. The sequence goes on along the minus strand of JBBBDQ010001119.1, from coordinate 1,534,023 downwards.
GTACGTATACACGCTTGGGAGATCATGTCTCGAGAAATAACTTACTTTTTGCGGTAGACTGGTTGCCAACCAAGGCTACAGAACCCAATCTGTCCTGCTATTCAATCCATAGATGGAGAGAGAAGAGGTGGATTCATACCTTTCCCAAGGGTATTTGTCTGTAAGTTAATGTAATAAATTCAAGTGAAACTCGAACTAGGCTCTCGATTGTTTTCTTCCAAGCTGATATCCACTGCACCACAACGCATATCCACTGCACCACAACGCATATCCACTGCACCACAACGCATATCCACTGCACCACAACGCATATCCACTGCACCACAATAACTTAAAAATGTGATAAATGATAGGAAAAAAGCTCGTGTGTCTACTAAAATTGAAGTGTTATATGACTTTTCACGTCTTGTCAATTCAGTGTAAATTATTGTGTAAATTTTGACTATTTGGGGTCTTGTTATAACCTCCAGAATGGAGAGAAAATGGCTCATAAATTTTAATGCTTCCAAAACGAAGCTTTTCTCCTTTAACCATCACTATAAAGAAACTTTTTTTTACCTTCAATCAGTATGGATGACGCTCGTCTCCGAGAAAGCAACGCACTGTCCTTCCTTAGCCTCACTCTCTCAACCAACCTCAAGTGTAACGACTACATCAAATCCATAGCTGCATCTACCGTAGCAAAGATTGAGTCACTCTGTTAGGCTGGAAAGTTTTCGAGTCAGAATCAATCTTTCATATTTATAAATCTACCATTCGTCAGTGCATTGATTACTGTTATCATATCTTCTGTTATTCCTCTCGAAGTTCTCGACAAAATCTAAAGGAGGGTTTACAATTTAATCGGTCCGACTTGGTAACTCGCCTTCTCACCGATGAGCTTTTTTCTGTTTTTTTTTTACAAATATTTTTATTTCTTTTGCTCTGACAAGATTGATATCAAGATCACACTCTTTCACCGTCAAAATGGTCAAATGTAACTGCCAATTCTATTCTAGAAATTCCTTTTTCACCTATGGAACTCACTTCTGTATACTTGCTTCCCCGATAGCTACAATCTCCTAGTTTAAATGCAACGTAATTTACCATCTTCTACCTGTCTATATTCCATCCTTTCTTCTGTATCCCTTATACTCTGTTTTTATCTCTCTGTAAACTCTTGTGCACCAGTGGCAGACCTACTTTACTTGGGGTGAATAGATTATATATTTATAAAAAAAAACAAACAAACTTTTTTTTTGTTTCAGGGGAAAGTAGATGGAATTGCTTTTCAAGGATGGTAACTCTGCATTTTATTGTCCGACTGTATGATTGGCTCCTTGAAAGAAATGTCTTCGTAGCCGCCAACAAAACAGTCAAAAGGATGTTTTTCTTCCCATGACTATTATTTTAACTACCTTCACTCCTTCAGAAGCGTTTATTATTTTAAAAAGCGATAATTAGAATTGTAATAAAACCGAAACATATGAGGAAAGTGAATTTATAGATATTTTCTTGAAAATTTGCAATAAAAATACTAAACACTATTTATTTAGATTCTTTACAAGAATAGATTTTTATTTACAATATTCTAAAAACATACAATTACAACAAATACAATGTATTATTTATCATTTACCAATTTACAAAGAAATAAACATGAAAACACTTTTTTATCTATAAACATTTACTAAATTATTAAAATATGTGAACAAACTATAAGGAAATTCTTATTAACTATCATTTTATAAAGGTCGAATTAATTAGCAATTAACCGATGTTTTGCCAATTATTTCAATAAACAATATAATAGTGTAAATAATGTGAATAAACAATCCAATAAATAAATCACATCCATTATCGGTGACTTCTGTTATCTCATGTTTTCATCAAAATGCCCACGTATCGTTTGTTACTATTTGGTAAGCTATCGTTAATGCTTTTTTTAGCATAAACGTAAAGCAGTTGTCGCTTCTTACTGTTCGTTAAATTCAATAAGTCACAGTTAAGTATTTTGAAAGCAATTCTTATTATTTTACTTATTTAAATGTCACGTTCAGCAGCCCCTACTTAATATTATTTCCGAACCATCAATTTTGTAATTATTTAGAAATTCTCATTAGTTATTATTATTACGAGTGTATCCTTGCCGTCAAAAATGATGGCAAAATATTTGAGGTTGAGAAGAGATTATATAGATATATATATATATATGGTAATATTTTTATTATAAATTTATAATAAAAACATAGTTTATTGCAACACAAAAGCCGTTGTATTTCGTTACTATCTTATTAGCACCTCGTCAGGCAGTGAACAATTTTTTCTGTTAGGAATCATTATATATAGAAGCTTAAAAACAACACAATTTTTACCAAATCCAGGCATTTAAGAATTAGTTTATTAATCCAGACAATTAACAATTAACTCATTAGCTTGTACTACTTTTAAGATTATATATATATATATATATATATATATATATATATATATATATATATATATATCGGAGTCTAACCGTACTGATGAGCTGTGATACAGCGAAACAGATCTGGCTACGGATCACTATTCACGCTCTCACACCCTGATTGAACATTCTGGAAGAATGGTAGACTTTGAAAAACAGTAGTACTCTGACATGTACGCATCGCTCATTCTAGCTATTGGGCGTATATAATGATAATATACACACTAAAAAGTCTGCCTTCTTCTACTGAGCGCCCATAGCCCAGAGGTAGAATTGCCGACTGACGCCAATTCAGTCGGGTTTCAATCCTGAGTTAAAAGCAAACGGAGTCTAACCGTACTGATGAGCTGTGATACAGCAAAACAGTACGGATATATATATATATATATATATATATATATATATATATAATTCGGAAGTCAGCTGAATACGCTGCCCTGGTTTCAACCTTTCGGTATCTTCAGGCATTTTATAATAACTGATCAGCCAAAGCATTTTCGAACGCATAACAGTAACTTTTAGAACGTATAACTGGAAGTTGAAAATAAGTGAGGAGTTAAAAAGTTGTATTAAACAAACCAACCACGTGTGTAAATTAAAAGAAAAATAGCAAAGACCCCACATAAGGGTTGCAGTAAACTATGAACATATATAATAAAGGTCAGATGGTAGTGGTCCCTGCAGATTGTGCGAAGAAGAGAAGTTAACCATAGTAACATTTCTAGAACGAGGAAGGTTGCTAAATGAAAGATCAGAAGTAACGTCCGGATGTAAACATCTCAGTAAAATATATTTTAGGATCGTACAAACACGGATGAAAAATGTTTACAATTCTTGGCCAGCTCCTTCCTTATTCTAAACTTTCATTTATGCGTTCTGAAAGTTCCTGACATGCGTTTGAAAAAGCGTAGGATGGTCAGTTAATATAAAACACGTGAAGATACCGAAACGTTGAAACCAATATAGCGTAATCGGATGAATTTCAAATTAAAAATTAAAATACTTAAAAGCTCTGCATTGCATATACACTGACCATTTTTAATACAACTGTGCACTGGTTCAATTTGATTATAACCAATAACTGGTTAATAATTATATATATATATATATATATATATATATATATATACACACACACAAAGAGTTTGTCCCTTTAATAAAGTAGATTCATGCTGACTCCGAATCTGCACGATTATAGAGATAACATCTCTGTACCTCTCTCTCTCTCTCTCTCTCTCTCTATATATATATATATATATATATATATATATATAACGATGTTTATTATAGCAGGCAGGATTATTGTCGTTAAAGTATTTTGTAAAAGGTATACAACGAAGACTGATAGAGAAGTTTGCAAACAGATCGAAGATGCTCTGTTGTTAATTATTTAAGAAAAATTAGAGAATCAATTCTGTAATTAAAATTAATAAACCTGAAGTCATCTTCTTTGAAAAAAACATTTTTGTTAATTGACACATAATTAAAAATTCATCAGAAATCGGTGGTTTGATTCAACTGACAATTGCTTTACAATTAAAGATGCACTAAATTAGCGGTCAGTCAGTCATTTAATTGCCATGTGTGATAGACGCTTAGGCGATTATGTATCTTTCGTGATATGACTGATTAGACAAAATATTTTCCCGCAGCAGGTTGCCATTACTTTCTGCGCTAGACTGGTTGCTAACCAAGGCTATAGAAACCAATGTGTTCTGCTATTCAACTCATTGCTGTAGAAAGAAGAGATAGATTCATTCATATTTTGCAAGGGTATTTGTACATAAGTGAATGAAACGAATTCGACTGGAATTCGAACTCCGATTTCTTATTTCGAGCCGATATCTATTACACTACAACGCTTAGACGGTAGCCGATACACAACTTATAGAAACTCGAAGATTATATTATAGATGATTTGCCCCAATCCATCTAAGCTGAAATTCATCACAAACAATCTTCTTTCACTTTTTCTTTTCTCTTTTTTTTGTTCTTAATTGGAGTAGCTAGACTTAACTATTGCCCGGTTCACACTCCACCCACGTCTTTTGAACAGGTGAAGATGCTCATCTCTTGTTTCTTGTTTAGGATGTGGTTCCCGGCTTTCTCTTTTCCAATCATTTTACTCTTAAGGTAGCCCCATGCGCATCAGTGACGTCACCGCCTTGCTTGGGGTGATATGATTAAAAAAAAACACTCGTAGATATTTGGTTGTTCAATACTTCGGCCTGTGTAAATTCGGACATAAAAAAGAATGTCTGCTTTGAAGTGATATCCAAAACATTAGAAAGCGGAAATTCTTTATCTAAAAATTTCAAAATAAATAACTACAGAATAATATAAGAATTGTGAAGAGAATTTCAGGAAAAGGTAACATATTTGTTTTATACTTAACCATGGAATTTGTCAATGTTGAATTGGATAAAACAATAATCATAAATATATTCATCAAGTGAGGAATTCAATTATCATGAGAAGCGATTTCTATACTTAGCGATTTCGTACTGTTTGTTCTTGCGGTCGATGAGTATGTCATTCTAGAGCAGTGATTCCAAAAAGGTAAGGCGAGTCTCATTGGTGCAACGGAAGAGGATAGTAGATAAGGTCGAGTGGTTGAAAAGCAATGAAATATTTAGAAAGACTTTTAAAAAAAATTAATGCGTCAAAAATAATTATGATATAAATATTATTATGGATTATTTGTAAGTGCATGCATGTGTCTCATTACAACTGATTATAGATCATTTTTTACCTATTTTACCATTGGGCATTATATCAAGTATTAAAGATATAGTAACTAGGTTCCGCAGATTGGAGGAGAAAGTTATCAATGATAATGTTTTCTCTTCGAATCTGTGGTTATCTCTCTTTAAAACTTTCTGTTATTTTTTCTTTATGCAATTTTTATCACATAAAAATTGATGAGGCGCATGCAAATTTTAATTCCAAAAATGCGTCTCAGAGAAAAAACATGTTTGGGAACCACTGATTTCTAGAGTGTTGCGATCAAAAGCAACAATTATAAAATAGAATAACAATGATAAGAAGAAAAGAAAAATGAAGAGTGTAGCTACACAGACCATTTTGATCGAAAGCAATAACAATATGCTGGATTAAAATTAGTAATAAAATATTAGTAATAATAAAAAGTGTATTTTTGGTTTTAAAGCTGTGGATTCTAATGTCATCTCTTCAAAGTATTTGTTGTGGAATCTCTCCCTTTTGTATATCATAATGGACTCGACTGAGTGTACATAATAGCCTGCCATAGAGAGAACAGGCATTCACAGTTGTAGTTACGGTGGCAGTTTACAGTGGAGAGTAATCGTAGAAATCCGTTACAGTTATCGAAGAGTTCCTACAGATACCGAAGTTACTCAGAGACCAGATTAGCTCTGAGCTCCACTCAGCTAGAATGTTATCCGGACATACTACTTCCAACGACATCACTTCAAGACTTGTATATATTTATTTCTACTAACAGTATTCCTGAATTGACTAACCCAAGTTTCAGTTTGTATATAACTTACTTTTCTATCTCCATATCTGTTTTTGTGGTTTATTACTTTGTGCGGTTCCTCATCTGGAATCCACAACAGTATTTCATGTATATTTTAGCCAGTGATAACTCATGACTACCAAAAGTGGCTTCGCACAAGGAATGAAAATGATATACCCCAAGTGATCGTAATAAAGAGTTTGGTTCGATATTCCTATCATCTGAAGAAAACTGGAACATACAACTGCCGAAACATTGTGAAGATAACAACAAAAATAAGAGCAATAGTCCGAATAATGTAAATAGTGAAAATGAAGATTTGGTTTGATTAATGGTGAAAATAAGTGTTTTAATAACTAAGAATAAGTTTTTGCGAATTTCGAATGTCCCAAGTGCATGCTTATAAATGTCAATATAGGACACGTATTTTACAGGACAAAAGAGACTTTTAAGACAATCAGTAATACTAAATTCTAAAATAAATTTTATTTTATAACATTTGAGTGGCAAGATGTAATTTAGTAAAAATAATACTGATCAAAAAAGACTATATTGGTGATCAATCCTCCATGATGAGTTGGAACATTTAAATTTGGAGTAAATAGAGAAGGTAAAAAACAACACTCATTTGGTTAAAATAAATCTCTTGAATTAATTCAGTCAATCCTCCATCATGAGTTGGTTCATGCAAATCTGGTGTAAACGATAAAAGAAAGCATTGATCGGGGTAAAATAAATCGCTTAAATTAATTCTTCAGTGTTCCATGATGAGTTGGAACATTTAAATTGGAAGTAATTATATATATTAAAAACAACTCTTCTAGGGATAAAATAAATTTATTCAGTCATTCAGTCAATCATCCCTTATAGTTTCGTTCAAAAAAAATCTCATTTGTTTAAAATAAATCTCTTGCATTCATTCAGTCAAACCTCCATGATGAATAGTTCCATTTAAATCTGGAGCAATTAGATATGATAAAAACAGTGTAATTCGGGATAAAATAAATCTCTTGACTTCATTCAATCAATCCTCCATGATTAGTTACCTCATTTAATTCTGCAAGAATTAGATAACATTAAAAAAGCGCTCATTAGGCTAAAAATAACCCCCCAGAATTCATCTTGTCAATCTTCCATGATGTGTTCGCTAATTTAAATCTGAAGTAATTAATTTAATATCAATATCTTTTGATAAATACAATAGAATTTTCATCCCCTGGAGAGCAGTGTATATCTGAAACTTGAAGACAGTTAATCCATGAAAATTTTATTCATCTATTAAATATTGTTAGTCTTCTTTTCAATATTGAACATTATTTTATAAAAGTATGCTCACCTTCAAACGCGTTCAAATTCAATAATTTATTGGTTGACGTATTTTGTTAGGTATTAACGCTTTTTGGTTTTATCATTAGTAATTAATTATAAAGCAGACGGTTCGAGAGTTAAATCTTTTTGTATAAGCGCATCACAGAATCCTTTCTTATTTTTAGCGAATGCTGGACAATATCATCGAAAATGAGGACAAAACTGGAAGCAGCGGAAATGTGGTTCTACAGAAGGATGCTGCGGATATCATGGACTGAGCACGCAAGCAACGATGAGGTGTTGGAAAGAATGGCAACAAAGAGGAAATTGATACTGAGTATCAGGAAGAGACAACTGAAGTTCCTGGGACACGCAATGAGGAAGGAGAGCCTAGAGAACCTGATACTGACTGGCCAGATAGAAGGAAAGAGAGACAGAGGAAGACAGCGGATAACATATCTGCAGGGCTTGATCGGGTGGTTGACGGAACGGGGGTTGACAGGAGTAATGGGAACAAACATACTAAGGAGCCATAAGGGATAGGGAGACGTAGAGGACTATGATCGCCTACGTCCTGAAAGGACAGGGTACATAGAAGAAGAAGAAGCAAAAAAGAAAAGAGTCAAAGAAAAGGGGGAAAGTAAGAAAATGGATAAAAAGTGAAAAAGAATTACAAAATGGAAAGAAGAATGTGGAGAGAGAGAGAGAGAGAGAGAGAGAGAGAGAGAGAGAGTATAAAGAAGGAATAAATCAAAAAGAAAAAAGCATTAAAACAGAGGAAGGGATGGATAATTTAAAAAGTAGGAAAAAGTGAAAAGATGAGTTAAAAAGCGAAAAAGAAGAAAATATGTCGTTAAAAAGAAAGAAATAAAGTAAGAAATAAATAAGAAGTAAATTAAAAATGAAAGAAAGCAGAGACGAATTAAAAAGAGAGAGAGAGAGAGACAAAAATGGAAGGAAAGATAGAAGAAATTATAAATGAAGAAAAAATAGAAAAAAATGAAGAGATAATGAATGAGAAAATAAAAATGTAGAAAAATAGAAGTAGTTCATGCAAAACATAAACTAATGTTATAAATATGGGATAAGAAGATTGTGTTACGCCAATCTTCTAAGTGCAGAAGGCCTGCTGCTTGCACTGAAAATCCTGGCTTTTACCTAGTCTCGAGCCATGAAAGCGAATAATCTAGAACAATCAAAAGAAAAAGTGCTTATTTTAAGTTTTTTAAACAGAAATGTGTAAAAGACAAACCAGAAGTTTAGAAAAGGTTCGAAAAAAACGAATGAAAATGAAGAAAAATGATGAAATAAAAAAGATCTCAAATCGATTAAAAGGAACACAGGCACGAAAAAAATCAATTCGATTGATTTTTTTTATTCATGAAAAAAAAAAAAAAAAAAGAACACACAACGATTTTGATTGATTTTGTCTTCTTGTCTTCTTTCACTTCGATTCTACTCGCCAGGCTTCAATATTCCTAACTGTATTAAGCACAGCGCCCTGGTTTTGCAGTTAATAAGTTCGTCGAGCAAGCCATTACCATTATACAGTGTGTTTGATTATGTGCCTATATATATTTTATTTCTAGCAAATCAAAGCTCTTCTGCTAGTCAAATGGTAAGGATAACAATTTATCATGAAGGATCACCAGCGAAAAATAAAAAAAAACATTACAACTCGAATGAAGACAAGAATCTTTTTAAAATTGAAGTGGAAAACAATAAGCCAATAAAAAACAAACGTGCAATCACCTTTGATAAAAAACGAAATAACCTACTTGCCACACGGGTGTCTCTGGAACACAGTAATTTAAAAGTCCACTTTTACATAATCCGTTCTTTAAAAATCTTTTCTGAAAACCCTTTGTTTTAGACTGTCCAACCTCAGCAGAATTTTCTCTGGAATTCCAATTGTTCTTGACTTTCTGTCGTTGACTGGTAACAGAACATTCTTGATGTTCTCTTGATGTCAATGGCTTCTTTGATATTGACCTGGCTTCTTCCTTTGCAGTCGAAAGTCCTTCAACTCACTTTCAAAAGCACTTCTCTCCTTAAAGTTGAAATGTCTTCTCATTGTATCTACTGACATGAGGTTTGTTTATACAGAAAATTTAGACCCTTCTCTACCCCACTATAAGATGTTGAGACAACGTTTTTTCATATAAGAACATTTTTTTCCACAAACTGAAAATATATCTTTCACAAATTTTGGTGCTTTCTCAAAGGAACGTGCATTAAATAACAACCTAAATGATTATACATTTTAAAAAGGGTAACAGATTTAAAATAAAGAAATACACATTTTGTATTTGTTGTAACCCTAAAAAGTTGCTGCGAGAGTTATCACTAAAACGGAGGTTGGGAATAATAGCATATCAAGTACAAGACTTACACGCTGCGTAAAGTAGATACACTGTTAGCGAATTGCTAGTCCTTATAATCACAATATTTATTTTTGCATAAAATACAGAAAATTGCTCAAGGTCAAAAATGGGAAATGAGGAAGGCTGGTCTTCATCTGTCTTAAATTAACTTAGCTAGCCTCATTCGCTGACCCAAGCAGACTATACAATATTCCTTGCACCAAAACGTCACATTCCTACTTAGTATTCTTACTACAAACAACATAATGCCTCAAAGACTCTGTGAAAGTCTAACTAATCCCATTTGTCTGTGTAGAGTGGGGAAAAGCAAATTTTAAAATTTTAAAACCCCGATATATATTTATGCAATGGATAATATTATTTACAAAAACTAAAGAAAATGTTGTTAGTAATAATCCTGTCCTCACAATCCTTAATCGTGACAGAAATATCATTTAGTTGGACAAAATTTTAGCGGGGCATGTATAAATCAAACACTCATTCGGCTAACCATACCCACAATCACACACTAATCCAAACACAACAACAAACACGAAATAAACACACTCGAAAACGCAAAGTAACCCACATATACCAGAGAACTAACATTTCTGGTCACCTACTAGCAAAGTGGGGTGAGGAATTAGACTAAAAAAGTGTGGACAAAAAATAAAAGTGGGGCCAATGATCATACATACCCTAGGTAAGTTTAAACATGGTGAAACAAAAAGAAAACCAAACCTAAATTAATCTACTTTCGGGTGGGGTTGACGATGTTTAATACAGGACCCCCAATACCCTAATGCCTAACCGGCATCAAAATGCCACTCCAAGTCAGCTCCTTTCGCTCAACGTAAAACTCACCCACCTTTTGCAAAATTCAGACTAAGGGAGTCGTCGCCGTTTCGTCCTGATCCTGACTTTAAGCTCAGTTAAAAAGAGAAAATTTTCTCGGCCCCACAGAATTTTTTCTGTCTTGTCGTCCATATCACAATTCGCATAGCATTTAGTAAGTATATGAACACATAATGCTCAGCCCGAGTCAACGACGGTACTACATTGCTGCAAACAGAAGTGACTTCAAGGACAAAGAATTTTCCGCGCAGCATGCGAACCTGGAAGTCTTCAAGCCACTTGCACAACGGGATTACGAGCTTGCAGTGGAAGAAGGCGTGAGACAGAGTCTCGACCACCAACTCACCACAGAGGACGCAGTTGTGCAAACTACATAAACCCGTATCACCAGCCAGTGATACCCCGGTATTAGTGAGATATTTCATCCCGAGGCCACCCAAGGCCATATAGAGCGAGCCTCAAGCTTCGTCAGACCGAGCTCACTGAACAGATAATCTTGAATGGATTCTCTCACTATAATGCCGATATAATGCATGACAGGATAACGCCTAGACGTTTGAGAGGTCATCCGTCGTCCGTATGAGGCACTTGAGTGCTAACCGGCATTCACGATAGAAGAAGCATTCACCCTGAGGTAAACGACCGGCTTCCTCCTCGCACGAGTGTACACTTCTTAGAGACGGGAAGTTGTGGGCGTCTTCCTTCCAGAATTCGCCATTCCTATCCACTTGCGAATACATTCGGTCTAGGAAGGCGACACGAAGCTAGGCAATTTGGAACTGGGTTGGGTTGTACTACCACACCGGACAAATTCACTTGACCTTGCATTAACTGATTATTATATTTTTCGATAAATGTAACAAGTTTTGATGAGTCAAACTTTCTCTATTGGAAACCAGATTCAAGAGTTCGTCAAAAGCTTTTTCACGTAGAAACCAGTGGAATTTGGCTGGAAAGGCATCAAAGTGTCAATAAGTCATTAATGGGGAATATAATATTGTATAAAATGTAAACGTTCTTTATTTATTGATAAGCAAGAACGGAAATTATTTATGACACAACCTGATATTTCTATATTTTTATAACACAATCTAATGTTTTTGTCTTTTTATGACTCAACCTAATATTTCTATCTTTTTCATTTTTTCCATTCGAGATGATCCTTTGACATGGCCCTTTGGTTGCTATGCTAGTCTTACTGATCATAATTCATGAACCGCGCGTTTTATTTTCACTCTCCGTTTGCCGTTGTAAAACACCCACACAAATAAATCGTGAGGGCCATTTTTTTTCAATGATGTTTTCCATTGCGATAATGTTGAGGTTCTTAGCGGACACAAAGAAACAAACATCTGAACTATTTTATCGTGACACCATTATTACATCGCATAGGGTACAAGTAAATAACTAGCTCGAATGACAAAACACGCAACGAATTTATGTAACGTCATTTAAAGCAGAATAAACGGAATGTAAGTGTCTCTTCTTAAAACCTGACTCGATTGACGTAGAAATGGCATCTGAGGCCAACTGCCATGTACGTTCAGATAACATGTATTGCCAAATTTTACTCGTAATCTCGCTTTTAAGAAGATAATTGCTCTTATGGTGTTGTTCACGTGGGCGTCCGATACTACTTTCCTCCGGTTTTTTCCAAGTGAGGTGGGGAAAATATATTTTCAGAATATATCTCACTGGCAAGAAAATAAGCATTTCAGCTGTAGATGTGTTGCTTTTGTATCCATTTCTTGTACGACCGAGTAGGACACCACGGAATAATTCAGATATCAGATGGTGCAATGTTGATCTGCGGATGATCAAAACCAATGATCTTTTTCCCCAACTCAACCGATGTTCATACTGATTTATTATTTAGTTATTGTTATGAGTAAACATTTGATCAGTTACGAAGCAGTGGTTCAAAAGCTACTCTTCATTTCTTCTTTATATGCCCTCTACCCTCAGAACATAGGTAATCATGGTTCTCCACAGCTTCTCGTCCCTTGTAGCTCCTAATAAATTTATCTTTCTGTTATTTCTCTTAAGCCCTGTTCTGCCATTCATTTACTCAAGCTGTTGTTTCCCTCTGTCTGTCTTGTGAATATCAGATTTTCCAAGCCCTCCTTTCTCATTATGTGCCCCAGAAACCTCAACTGTCTCTTTCTCATATTAAATATTAGTTTCCTTTTTGTTCCAATTTTTTTTTCCAAAAATTTGTTGTTACTCACATTTTCGACCTACGGTATCCTCATTATGCTTCTGTAGACCCAGTTTAGTACTCTTTTGCTTATTTGTGGCAAAATTTTCCTATTTCTTAGTACTCTGTTTAGATTTTAGAATGCTTCCTTGGCTATCCAAATACGTCTTCGGATTTCAGTGTCACATCTTCTGTTAAAACACTCAGCAGATATTTAAATTTCAGCACTTGTTTGATTTTGGTACCTCTGATTTGCACTTTGTAATTTTGCTAACAACTATGTATTCTGTCTTCTTGCAGTTGATGTTTGGTCCTTTTTTCTCTCTTTCCTCCACTGCCTTCTGTCGGAATTTTTGTAGATTTCTTTCTGTGTCTGTTATTGTCAGGTTAGTATGATGACTTCCTCTTCACGAGAGTACCGCTATTGTAACCATTTGCTGTTCTTTTAGTGCGGGTGATTGAAGTAGAGCGAAAGTTTGCAAGAACGTCACGCTTCGTGTTCTGAGTTCAATGTTCACAGATAGTCAATCAATCAGGTCACGTGACAGGCAAAGCTCCAGATATTTTTGTGAGTAAATAGTATAGAGTGATATTGAAAAGCTTCAAAATTCTCATTCTTCGGTAACACTACATCTTGCTTGTTATACGGCGTCTTAAATTCTAACGAACACGTCAAGATTCATTTATTTATAGCAGATTAGACATTATATCGCAGTTCAGCAAACTTTTTTTTGTTTCTAATTATGTGACCCACTTTTTGTCGACTGCAAGATATTAAATTTTTGCACATATTTACTTTCATCTTCATAGTTTTTTAAATTCCTTTTTATCGCAACTTTTACTCAGGTCGCCATTTTACAACAGCGAGTAGACAGCACATGATCGGAAATAAAAGATATTAGTTGAGGTATTGTCAATCATTCATTATTCATTTTGACTAGCATTTACTTTCACCATCATTTTCACTAGTATTTATTTGCACCGTCATTTTTGTTGCTCTTCATTGAAACTTTTACTTAGGCCGTCATTCTACAGCAGTCAATAAAAAACAAATGATCGCAATAAAGGATCTTAAGATGTAGCATTGTCAACCAATTTTATTCATTGTTTTGGCTAATATTTACTTTCATTTTTCATTATTTAGTTGCTTTCATTACCCAACTCTACTCAGGCCGTTAATCTACAGCATTAAATAAATAGCACAGGACCTACTAAGTGACGGTCTATGTATATTTATACAAAATAGCAAATCGAAAATTCAGACGAATATCAATAGTAGTCAAAATTTAATAATAGTCTCTGGCAATGCTTTATCCGAGAGAAAATAAAATGGAGGAAGGAGAGAATGCCGAAGAAAGACAAAAGGCGTAGAATTTCGGTATCTGACTGAATATGACTTTCTCAATTTGTAATTTAAATTTTTGACTTTATTTCGTTACTTACCTTGTGACATATGGAGCTAAGCCTAATAGATATTATTATGAAACCCTTGCTAAGAATTAATAAAAAGTGTCTCTTGCGAATTATTACGACTGTAGTGATTTTTCTCACTTGATAATCAACGCTTGTATCCTTGTGCCAGGTTAATCTAAGCTCAATAGATATTCGAACACATCGTTGTGAACGAAAGGTTAAAAAGCGCGTCTAGTTTACCTGTAATGAGTTTGATTTCCTCTGGTTGCCTCACACTAATTTAATAGTGGTAATTATTGATAATATAATTTATTGAATGTTTTGCATTCTCTCCCCTTCCACATTTCTTTCTTTCTTTCTTTCTTTCTTCACATCTTCAAATTCGTTTCTTCTTTTCTTTCTCGGTTTTCATCTCTTTTTTTTTCTCTGTCGGTTTGATTCTTTAAACTTTTTACACACTCTTTTCTTGCTTTCTCATCCTCTCAAATCTTTCTTTGCTTTTTTCTTTTTCTCGTCCTCCTTTATTCCTCCTGTTTTTCTTTTCCTCATCCTCACTTTTTTCTATTTCTTCCTTTCCCTTCTTTTTTCTCTTTTTATTTTTCCTTTTATCATTTTTCTATCTTCCCAGTCTGATCCTTTTTTGTCACTCTTGTTTTCCTGTTTCTTTCTTTACTTATTTATCTCTTTTACACTCCTTCCACTCTACTTTTATTTTTCTGTCTTCCCCTCTTCATTTTTCATTATTTTTTGTATCACTTTTCATCTTTCACTTTTTCGTCCTTCTTTTTTTAATCGTCTATATTTCTTCCTTTGTTCAGCTTTATATTTACAGCCTCACTTTCTTTTTTTCTTTACTTTTTCTATTTTACACTTTTTCTCACTTTCGTTTTACAAGAAACAATGTTATCAAATTAAATTTTGTTGATATATTTTTATTCTTTCAACGTTTCTCAATGGATGCATGATCGGCGACTTTGCTTAAAATGCAATCCAAATTAGGAATACATTATCAAAAGAATATTGCTAATACTTTCTCAAATAATTTAAAACAGCCTTTGTAGTATGGATTTTTCGATATCTCAGTTTTATCGCTATTGTTTTGAGCTTGCATACTCAGTCAAATCATACCGGAGTAAAACTGTTTGCCTCGAAGCAATCATTTCATCTCTGTTCTAAGAAAATCACATCAGTGGTCCAGAATGAGAAAAATATCTCTGGTAGAGAAACTCATTTTCGTACAATATTTTTTATATTCTCTATCATTGATACTATGATGTTTGCCACTCGAAAAAAGAAAACAAAAAAATCAAAAAATCTTATTGGTTACATACTCAGTCTGCTAATCTATCACTTGCAGTATGTGTAATTCAAAATATTGATGGTAAAAGATATAAAATCAAAACATAGAGGATTTTCAAATTACTTAAAAAAAATATCCTCTTGATATGTTTGTAATGTGGCTTGTTTTTATACAAGGATATTCAAGAACAATCATTTCCAAATCGAAAATTTGCAAATACAAATCTATTACCATAACGGATCCGAAGATCAATGTTAAATTGAAAGATATTTGTGTAGATGGCGTATCAAGCAGTAGATGCAATTTGGTTGGTGTACTGTTCTTTTTTTTAGCTAGTTGGGGAAGACATGAATGTTCACCCTCTTCAATGACTCTATCGCTTAATCCAGCTTCTCGATAGAAAGATTGATGTTATGAAGAATCGAGATAAACTTACAGATAATAAAACACACACACATATACACTCCATTCTTTAGTACATCTGGCAACATTGCATATGCTTGGAAGATTAGAGTTTTTGGAGAGCATAGAATCACTTCTTAATTTTTCTTGTTTCCAGGTCCACTCTAACCTTGGGTGGTAGCACCTGTTAGGATCTCAGCTACGGGCAAATACTTAACTTCCAAACTGGGGTAAAAAAAACTATGAAAGTATAAAAATATTAAAACCTCTCACTTTTTTCATGAAAAGTAATGTTTTATTTCTAAAAATTAGTAAGAAACATCTCACTGAATGTATTGTCCATCTAGTTAGCCACTACTTTTTCCCATCTTTCTGGTAGCATTTGAATTCCACGTCGGAAAAAGGACACGTTTTTTGAGGTTAACCAAAACTTGACCTATTTTATGGCATCTTAATAAGATGAAAATAAATAAAAATGATGCTCAGCCAGACCATGTGCCATCGAATGATAATCGAACGGAGCAATGTTTGGAGAATACGGCGGGTAGGGTAGGGATTCCCATTTAAGCTTTTCCAAGTAAGTTTTCATCCGTTTTTGCAACATGTGACATAGTGTTGTCATGTTGCAAAACCACTTTACCGGGTCTCTGCTCGTATGGCGACCGTTTTTCCTTCAATACTAGTCTCAAACGCATCAACTGTAGTCGTTAATAATCTCACATGATAGTTTCAGTTGGTTTGAGCAGCTCATAATAAACTACGCCCAGTTGATCTCACCAAATGTAGAGCAAATGCTTCGAACCATGGATATTAAGTTTTGCCACCGATCTTGATGCACGGCCGCGGTAACCCACTCTTTTCTCACACTGTAATTCCCTGCACACTATTTGGAGCCCTCTGTCTTCCTTAGAGTGAAATGATAAAAAACCCTCAAACAAAAAACAGTGTTTAACATTGCTTTAATTGCTTTAATAGATATAATAAAGAAACCGCGAAAGGTAATTAGGGTGGCTTACAAGTCATGATTAAAATTCATTATTTTCATTACCGTTCAGTTAGTCAGTTAAGTGCCATACGTGATACACGCTTGGGTGATCATGTCTCTTTAAAGAGACATGACTGACTGGGAAAAAGATTGCCATTATTTTCTGCGGTAGATTGGTCACCAGCCAAGGCTATAAAACCTAATCTATCCTGTTATTTAACCCATAACTGGAGGGAAGAGACGCGTATTTGCTCGTAAGTGAATGCAAAGTTACACATTTTACTTATTAACTTCTATTATGCATTATATATCGTATATAATATTGTCTGTGATAAAAGTTTAAAAACTTAAAAGTTGTCACCTTTATTTTTACGGTATAGGCAAATTAAAAATAAAAATTAATTAAAATTGATAAATAATAATTAAATAATAACAAGACTGTGCCTTAGAAAATCAAGATAAAACATATATAATCTCATTGCTTTCTCATCAAGCATTGTGAAGGACATAGTTCTTGAAATGCTTTATTCTTGTTATAAACTAAAATCTCTTGATATAAAAATTATCTCCATAAATCTTGTAAAATCAACAGAAACTAAAAAGTAAGACAACATAAATAATCTCTGTAAACTAGACATATTAGTATCAACGAACTCAATAAGGACCTACAACTAAAAAGAATTTCTCAAGTACAAGCTTTTAAAATCAGTAAGAGTTAATTAGAACAAAACAAAATAAAAAGAATAACCTAAAACCTGAAGCAGAAATTTACAAATTAGACTGAAAATTTGCCAAGGAGGAATTTAAATAAAATATTATATGAACACGAAAAGGGGCTTTCGCAAAATAATGTTACTCAATGCATTAGTCAGTAACCATAATAGGTATAACCGTAATTTCGATTGCAAACAAAAAAAAGTAATTTAATAATTTAATATGATCATATATTGAAAGTGTAGTAATTTGTGAATCTTATGCATTAAATGTATACCCGATATTATGCAACATATCTCGTTTTCTGATAACACTAATTCCGTTACAATGAGAGATGTTTAAAAACAAAATTAAATTAAAAAATTAAAATGAAGAAAAAAAAAGCAATTACGTTGCACGTCGAGGTACAAAGGCCAGCAAACATTTTTAAAGTTTCAATTTAAAGCTTAGTGTTCCCTGTTTTTGATGGAAACTTGTAACTGGCGTCCATTGTATTTCTATTTTCAATATATATAAAACTGCCTCCACTGATAAAATCACTATTATCCTGCTGTTTAGTACTTCGACATTATATAATGGCTTACTCTTATCTCACTAATCAGTTAGTGAGTTCGATCCTCATTGAGTGCTCTTTATCTTCTCGACATTGTGCCACATCTAAGCTACATTTACTAAATCAATATTATCCTACAATTCATTCAAGAGAGGAAACACAAGAATTCTTTTTCTAATATGTTGTTACTTAAGTACAAAACACACACACACACACACACACACACACACACACACACACACACACACACACACACACACACACATATATATATGAATATACATATGATTATATATATGATAATATTTGTCAACAAAGAATATTTCTTAGTTTCATAACCGCTCCCGGAGTGAGGCTGAGTGACTTCAGTGGAATAACAATTGCTTGGGAACCATAGCTATGATTTTTGCTAACTATAGGTTTACCAAATCGCTGGAGTTTCAGTCATCACTGGAGGTTGCGGAGGTCAAAAAGGGAAGTCAGCAATCTGAGTAAAAAAAAAAGAGAATAAATTCCATGAGTATACGTGTGATGATTTTAAGTGAAAAACGCAGCAGTGCTTTGCTTTTCTCCGGATTGCGTAATGGATTTAAACAACGAAGGCATAATGGAAGCGAACACAGTCTTCTTATGTATTATTAAGCAATATTTATGAGAATTAGGAGCATACATTCACACGCAAGCTCCATTACACACACACACAACGACGCACAACTATACAGATCTGAGTGAACACGTTTGTGTCTTCTAGGTTAGGCCTGTGTTTGTTTGTATGTGTAGGTATCAGATATCAATATGTCAATATAAAAATAAATTCAAGATTCACGAAAAAATTCACAATTTTATTTTGAAAACTAGAGATTGAATACACAATTGAAAACTGTATTTTTTTTTAAAACGAATGCACTTATCAAATATATCTTTACAAAGAGTTTCTGAAATGTTCTCGACCCAATCTACTTCCCAAAACCTGATGAAATCTCTTGGAATATCCTTTACTGGATTAAATATTTTCCAAACTTTTACCATCCATCCCTCCCGCTTTCTCTCCCTTTCTCTCTCTCTCTCTCCATCTCTCTTGATATAATAATGAGGAGAGGCGGTGTTGCTAGTTTGTTTTTATATTTTGATTGGGTTTGGGACAATATGGCAGTTTTTTTGTACTCCATCATTCTCACAAAAGGGACGAATGTGAGAATGTTGAAATAACAGAATAAGAAATTAGTAATATTTTCATTGTCTATCACATTAACGAAAGAAAGGTTGCTGTCCAAATATACATTCATTATATATATATATATATATATATATATATATATATATATATATATATATATATATATATATAATACCCTATGCAGGACTCGGATTTTCATGACCGATGCAATCATCAGGTGTATATTATGAACTGACGGTTTTGAGATTTTAAATTTTGTAACTGAAAATAGCACCCCAGCATTATGATATATAACATATCATAATGCTGGGGTGCTATTTTTAGTTACAAAATTTAATTTAATTCACTTGAAACTAAAACTTAAATATGAAATTGAAAATAAAGCCTCAAAAGTTGAATTAATAGGTAAAATATTTTTAGAGCAGAGTGTATACGTTTTGTGTCTATCAGTCAAAGGGGATAACTTGTTGTTTTTACTTTCGGGGAAACACAAGAAATTAATAATAATAATAATAATAATAATAATAATAATAATAATAATAATAACTCCGATATTATTTTATAGAATACGTATTTATTTATATATTTATTTTTATTTATTTATTGATTTAATTTACTTATTTAATTTATCTTATTCTGATAACTCTATTTTTGACCAACGACTTTATTGAAAAAATAAATGAATATACAGTGGATAAACAAATTATTACATTTTTAATTTTAAATCTCACAGCACTAATAAACTTAAACGTATGTCAACTTTTTTCCATAATTTTTTTTTTAACAAAATACTCTTGTGTAGTGATGTTTTGTTTCGTTGAGCCGTTGTTACGTCCAAGTTTTTTTTTTAAACCAGCGTCTTTCCCTTTGAATTCCAATCGCGTCTATGTCAGCTGTTGCTTGGCAGCCCATTTAGGAGAAGGAAAACTCCGAACAACAACCCGCAACTCAAGGTGTTAATCGTGTCGAGGAGAGAATGGCTACTGCGTTATTGAGGTCACAAACGATCCCCTATAGGCTTCGGGACCCTGTTTGTTGCCGGGCAACTTTGGGTGGACTTTTGGACCCGTGCGTCACTCGTGGGAAAAATATGAGAAATACAAATAGAAATAAAAAGTCCAGTATGGTTCTTCCAGTGGATAAACCGGGAGCCCGTTCTTCAGGAGGGAACCTACCTGAGGTTGAAAAATCTGCCATAAGAACAAACTCCTACACAAAGAATGAATCTTCAGGTCCCCACAACCAGGATAATCCTAATGATGGTCCTGAAAATTCTCCAGCTAGATCTACAACCGTATATATATATATATATATATATATATATATATACAATTTATTTGTTTGAACATTATTTTTAATGGATATTCATTTTTGAGTGGATAGTCTATTTTTCACAATTATACAGTATATTTTTATATATCTACTGGCCTGAATATTCGAGAAATCTTATTAGAAAAATATGCATTCTCCAGCAGGATTCAAACCTGTGACCCTACAGACCAAAGTAAACCGTCAGTTGATCCGACGTGTCTTAACCACTCGACTACGAAGCAATTTGTAGTTAGACAAAGCTGAATAAAGCCATATAAATAAATTCCAGATTTTTCGTAATATTCATATCTGCTCTGTTTTCATATCCTAATGTAAACAAAGACAATATACGAAAAGTTACAGAAAGCTACAAAATTGAAATTAATCGACATATTTTTAATTTATTTGTTTGAACATATTTAGCTACAAATTTATTCGCGGTCCTTTGTTGGATATATGTTACATGAATTTGATATAATATGATAATAGTTGAGTATAAAATGTCTTATTCTAAGTTATATAACCTGCTATTATGTTTTTAATACACATTTAAACTAAACTAGCGTTTTGAAAATTAAGCATAGACATAAACGCCATTAATAAAAATGGCACAGCGAATAAAAGAATTCAAAAACTGAAATGCAGCACCGAATCATTTTTGTTCGAAAATTTCTGATGAAATTAAATAAATAACGAAACCTGTCAAGTGCATATATGATGGACTCTCGTCGTTTTCGACTTATGAGGGTTCAACAATTCAGCGCCTGGAATTGGCTAGTCAGAAGATTAGCGCTTATGATTTGATTCTGATGATGAATTCTTGGGCAGAACAATCCTCACTTTTCGAAAGATCTGAGATTGGTGCACATTTCAAGTTTCAAGATTCTCCTCCTACTAGACTGGTTGCCAAGGCTACAAAGCCCAGTTTCTCTTTAGCATATAAATGGGAGGAGTAGACTGGTTGCCAAGGCTACAAAGCCCAGTTTCTCTTTAGCATATAAATGGGAGGAGGTGAGTAGATACATTTTTCTAAGCCGAAAATGTGGAGCACCATGTGAAGATTGAACTCACTACTTAGTCGTAATTGATATAGAAAATCAAGCTTTAATAAGCCCAGGCTATACACTATATTTTGAAATGCAAAAATAGACTTTAATAATATTAATATGACCAGTTCCTGGGGAACGATATTGACACATCTCTACATTTCAGACAGGATGCCCAAAGAGCCGACTAGTCAAAATCGTGGTAAAAGAAAACAAGGAATACGAATATTAATCCGATCAAGAAAAAGATTAAGAACGTTTTCGTTCGTCTATTTTCTGTAAATGGTGCTTCACGCGAATGGAATTTCGAAAATCCATTTCGATTTTTACGCATACCTAATTTGTTTATATTAAAAATGAAACATCGTTAAATGCTTATGCTTAGATTTTAATAGTTGAGAAAGCCTTGGAATTTTGAATGTTTCAAAATACTCATAGGACTAAATTTAAACTATTTTTGTATTAAAGAGGCTTTTATCCGATTACAAGCATTTGCCACATTGTCATTTGCCACAGAGTTGGCTAATAGAAATGATTAAATCTCTGTCCATTTGCGCACGATTTCAGTAAAAATTATATAAAAAAGTTTTTTCGCCTCCGAAGAGGCATCACCAATATCCAACGGTTATAATTAAAAGTTCTAATTGATTCGAGAGAAAGAAAAATAATTACAAATTACTTGAGAAAATTGAACAGAGATTTTTTTGACTTTCGAAACTGTTACTTTCATCAATAATTTTATTATTTCCAAATCATACAAAGAAAATGACTATAAAAAGACATACAATGTAGAAAATGATAAAAATTAACAATTTCAAAAATGACAGTAGAAAATAGAATAAAAACAAACGAAGGAAACGACGAGATGAAAAAAAATCATTAATTATATTGTCCTTACGATGTTTGACCATTTACAAAATTATTAAATATGCTGGGTCAAATGGAACCATCGGAAATGACGTCAGATTTATTTTGCAGCACAATATTTTAAATGCCACCTGGTCTAATATCGAAAATTCTTACTTGGTCAATACTGACAGTGGTCAAAGGTTAATAAAAAATCTGGGGATATAATCAAAGTATACAAATATAATCAAAGTTAAAAAAAACTTTAATTTCTTTTAAAAAGTTTTGATTTTATTAAAATTAAGTAATAAATTATATGTGAAGTTAATGTATTGGCATTGGTCCATACATGATCCTGATTAATAACTTTAACTGATTTTTTTTGTCAATACAATCTATTAGCCGAGGCGTTTTTTGTCTTTCCACAAAGTGTCGTAACAAATAATGTTTCCAACATTTTTGGTATCTCGAAATTAGAAATTTGTATCAAATAATTTGGGAAGTAGTGAAAATACTAGGAAATTTTGAGTACATGATTAAAATAGTACTTTTTGCGATACATGCAGAAAGGTGGAGAATGATTGGTTGTATATAGAGTCACAAAAATAAATAAATAAAGATTTCAACTCAAGCCAGGCAAAAAAGCCACTGGTGTTTTGCCTTGCTTGGATAAGATGGATAAGAGAAAGATTGTAGCTACTAAAGAAGCATGTATATGGAAGGGAGTTGCACAGGCGTGAAGTGCGGGAGAAAAAACTATTAGAGTAGAAGTGACGGTTACATTTGACTATTTTGACGCTAAAAGGGTGGGATCTAGTTGCCAATCAAATAGCACGAGATAATGTATGTAGTCGGGGCACCAGGGAAAGAAGCTTGTGAGAGGAGAAGCCGTGATCAAGTTTTATAGAAAAGACAGAGAGAAGCCACATCCCGTTGGTGAAAAAGTGACTGAAATCGAACTGTCTATTCGGAATCGATTACATTGCATATCCTTCTTTGAATTTTGTCGAGAAGCCAGATATGAATATTAGGAGCACCAGATCAGGAATGGCAACAGTATTCAATACACGGACGAAGGGTAGATGTTTAAATGCGCAAGATGGATTCTAGCAAAAAGAAATTCTGGTCTGATACACTGACTCAAATTCCTTAGCAGTAGATATTGCTATTAATTCAATATAATAGTTCCATTTTACATTGGTTGAGAGACTGAGGCCAAAGAGGCGCAGTGAGTTGCTTTCTGGAAGACTAGCGTCGTCCATAAAGATGGGAAATAGGAAGGTTTCTCTATGTTGGTTAAGTGAGAGCAGCTTCATTTTTGAAGCATTAAAATTTATAAACTACTTCCTACTCCACCACATTGGAAGTCCTTCTCAAGACCAGTAGCGAGGTTTACTTTATTAGCTTTGGAAGATCTCTATCTAATTGATGGTGACCCTTGCACAGATGCCTATTTGGGAATTGATTACATCAGGGAGACCATTGAGAAAGTTCAAGAAAAGTGTAGGGCATAGAACAGAGCATTGAGGTACGTTCAAGATGACCTTCATTTCACGATTTGATAGGAACAATTAGATTAAATTGAACAATAGTTCAGAGATACTGTAGCCCTGTAGTTTGTGCAGAAGGCCAACATGCCAAACCCTGACAAATGCTTTCGAGATATCAATGGCAATAACTCGAGCTTCACCGTTCTTATCAAGAGCCTCGTATATACATTTAGTGGTTGCCGTTAACACTTCAGCGGTAGTTTTGGTGAAGCGGAAGCCATACTGCTTGTCAGAGAGTAGGTTGTGCGATGTGAGATAAACCATTTCAGCATTGATAGTAGCCTCGAGAACTTTGCCAAAGAGCAGTAAGAGGCTGATAGCTCTAATAATTAGAGGGATTAGAGGGCTGCTCAGATTTGTTAAAAACAGGGATTACAGACGAAGACTTTCAAGAAGCAGGAACACAGGAAGAAGTGAGGTAATAGTTATAGTTTGAAGAGGACAGTAGAGCGTTCAAGGGCACATTTCTTTAGGACGATGACTGAAATACCATTACCTCCGTTAGCCTTATGAGAATCAAGCTTAGAAATTATATTAGAGACCAAAGAAGGGTGATGTATACATCACTCTGTTGGACCTCGGTTCTCGGTGAAAATTTGGGTGTGGGTACTCCAAACCAATCAAGTGTGGAGATGGAAGAGAATTTGCGAGCAAAGCACCTAACCATGTGCGCTTTAGTTGTGAGGATCTCAAATTTATTGAATAGAGGAGGGATCAAAAGTTTGCTGTTGTTTAGCACACTTTTGCAGAGCTGCCAGTAGTCTTTGGAAACAAACTTGAGAGATGCTATACGCTGCTTTATCCTATCAGCAAACAACAGCTTAACATCATTTAGGACACGCTTGCATTGATTGCGAAAAGAGACAAAGAGGCACTTATTGTAGTCAGACGCGTAAGCCGGAAGAAGTGATTCCTGTTGGCAATGACGGTTGAGCAAACAGGTGACAACCAAGGAGATGAATGAGGTGTAAGTCCAAATTTTCTGGCTTGGATAAAAGCATCGATGCTGAATTTTGCTCAGGAGGAGACCTCAGATGCACAGTCTTCAACAGGGATATTAAAAACTTTGCTCCAAAGGACATCACAAAAGAAATTACGGAACGAATCCCAGTCCGCTCTTTAGTAGCATTAAGATATTCTGCTGGTAGTAGGTTCCTGGAAAAAGAGGAGTGGAAAGAGATATTAACGGAAACCACAGCATGATCAGAGTTCCAAACAGGGCAAGAGCTGCGTGTCATGGAAAGAGCCAGGGATAGAAGTGAAGCAGAGACCAAGAAGAGAAGCGTATCCTCCAGGGTTACTGGGAAAGCGTGTGGGGAAATTCGCCACATGCGAAGTTCAGAGACTCTAGCAAGATAAGTAACGGAGTTTTCCAGACGCTTGACACGGTGGGCATTGAAGTCACCGGACGCAAATATATTAGCGAATGAGTAAGAGGCCTTGTCAATATTATCTAACATGTTATCAAGTATGGAACACTAAAGAGAGTAAGGGGTGCGGTAAACACAAAGAAAATAAAAGGAAAAAAGAAAAAATAGCTAATTAAGTTTAGTAGAGATAGACGGAGGCACATATAAGAATGGACTGGATTTTCAAGAGAAACAAGCCTAGCATAAACTCCCAGGTTATGCATGTGGACATTGGAGTCCTTAAAAAGAAGAAGATAGCCAGGAATCGAAAAATCAGAGGAGGGGATTGTAGGGTTAAGGTTGGTTTCACAGAGAGTTAGGAGCTCAGGAGACCTTTCGTGGAGGAAGGATTCCACACAGAAAAAATTGGTACGTATACCACGGATGTTAGAAAAAGAAATGTTTAAAGGTTTAAGTGCTTTTGTTTTACTGGTTTAGTTTCATATTTTTGGCCAGGAATTGTCATGGTTAGCTTGTTTAGGAAAAGAGATACCTAAAATAATAGTAGCAGACAGTCATTAAATGTAACATGTGTTGGAAGAGAACTGGCGCAGGCTGCAGCATAATGTGACCTCAGGGCTGGTCACCGGAAGTGCTTGCAGGGACACTCATCCATAAGCGACATGGCACTGTAAGATATTATGTAACTGTTGAAATAGAAGAATTTATAGGAAGGTTCTCGTAGGTTGGTATGGTCGTTTCTGAGCATCACAGAAATTTCTAGTAGTTCTAGACAGATGTGAAGAGTACAAATTCAATATATTGAAAAAAGTTCTCGATACAAAATTCAGTAAGAAGAAAGTAGAGCAAAAATATTCTTAAAAAGTAAGTCCTAACACTAGACTACCCGGGTTTCTACCGTAATGTATCTTAGAGGTTCACAAGGCTAAAACTTCATATCAGGAACGCGGAAAAAGTGGAAAAATACATAAATTAAAGGAGGCGGAAACGGAACTCGATTCTTACTCCCCAGAGAAGGGAAGGAAAGAGATAAAATAAATAATGGAATTGGAAAAGCAAAAACTGACCCAGTCAAGATGGAAAAGAGGGGGGGAATTGGGGAGATTGGGAATCTTAGCGAGGATTATAGCCAAAGAAAACACCCCAGGAAACTAGCTAGAAACCACATTCACTCACATTAACTAGGTAAGCAAATAGAATCTATCTTAACCAGGGAAAGGTTCACAGAAATCCGCCCCATTGTATCAAAAGTGGACTTAAAACAGAAACTCAAAACTAACATCTTTCATGCAAACCAGACTCAATACAGTTCCCAACCCGCTAAAATCAGTCGACATCAAACGTTTTCCATCAAATCCGATCATCTTGAGCTCCAGATCCCCTTGAAGGCCCCATCATTGAAAGATAACCAGGTAAGCAAAAGTCAGGCTTACTGAAGTAATTCGCCGATGGCGTCTAAGACCAAAAAGTAATTGTCAGTTCAGGTCAAGGGCCCCGAAAACGCAACCCTTTTTAGGCACCTAATCGCAAGTCAGAATTTTAGGCCCCGTCAACATTTCGTACCGTTTCTGTACTATCTCAGTATCGCGACGGTACGACACGAAAATGGATACGTCATCGGCGTTCGCAGAAACCCTGGCTCGAGCCCCACCGGAAACAGTGATTCCGCTTAGGGTCTGACTATCCCTAAACCGGCGAAGGAGGAGCTCCAACACCAAAGCGTAAGTAGAGGAGACAGGGCTCAACCGCTTTCCGTTAACCTGTACCACAGCACCGAGGGAGCAATACAGCAGACTGATCCACTTGCAGAAGTCGGGCTGGAATCCGGCGGCCTGCAGGACAGCAGCCTGATACCAATGATCAACACAATTAAATGCCTTGGGCTGATCCAGAATGACCAGAGCGGCTTGCTTGTCGTCTTCTACGCTCTCTAGGATCTTGCGAATCAGATGCAGGTTTTACTGAATTATTCGTCTCTTCACAGCACAAGTCTGCTTGGGTCCCAACAGAATCGCAGCAACTGTCTGCAAAAACCCAGTCAGGATCTTGGCCCACATTTTTAAGTCTGTGTTTATCAGAGTTATGTACCTGTAGCCGTCTAATTTTTGACCAACACCCTTGACTTTCTTCAACAGCGTGATCAAACACTCCTGGAGATTAGATTGGGAACGGACCTCTGCCGAAATCAGTTGTTGAGCGCCACCATCAAAATCGACACAAGAATATGCGACTGCCTCAAATATAATTCATAGGGTAAACCAACAAGTCCCGGAAAGTTGTCACTGCCAATTAAAGTCAGCCAAATGGGTGTGAAACTCGTGCTTACAGTTTCCTTGATAAACCGCTTCTCGAAATGGCGCCGAAACGCCTCACACATGCATTTGGTCAACCTCAGAGTACACCCTTCAGGGTTATTGATCTCACGAATGACTCGATCGCCACCTTGACGGATTTCTTCTTTGCGCAATTCTGCGCCTATATTCACGGCTTGTTAGTCATCTTGTCTAACCTGTGCCTAATTACCTAACGATAAAGACTATCCGAGAAAGACTATTCTTAAGCGTCTTCACATTGTTAGCCTAATCTAGGGCGAGCTATTGGTTATATTCGATGGTGAAAGACATAATCCTATCCGTAAGCCCCTTCCACCCAATATTCTGAATAACTGCCATCACTAATTCCTGCTGTACTAGTTTAATTATCTGTTGCTGAAAGTCCCGCTTCTATATTAAGAACAGATTGATCTTCCAGTGTTCAGCTAATCTAGGCGTAGTACTTAATGCCATCCGGGCACAAATGAGCACTATTTCCCGAATACCTGTAGAACGTGAGGCAATCAAGAAAATTTATAACGATCATTCTCACTAACATTATATGCAGGAAGCCAGACACCTTGGTAGACGACCACATAAGAGCCCACGTCCACATTTTTCCTCAGAGTGATCAACCCAGTATCTAACGACGAGCCTAAACTCCCGATCAGATCTACTAGGCTTACAATCGCCTGACCTCTCGCTAGTTCCCCTCCCGTGTCTATTTTGGGGATCCATGACGGCATTCAAGTCCCATACTAAGACTAGAAGAGTCTACCAACTGTCAGAAAAAAAGACACACTACGTTTGGTCGTTGGACTCACAAACCGCAACGATCCGAAACGATTTTTGTTAACGGCAATGTCGGCCACGATCAACCGGCTCCTGCATCTACGTAGACAAAGTTCACCTTCTCATATAGGGTAATTTAACCAACAAGGAAACACCTCTGGTTAGGTGGTCCCCATATGTTGAATAGAAAACAAAAAATCACTAGACAACATCCGAGCATCACCTTCGCAAAGAAAGTGTGTCTTCTGGATCGCAGCCACATCTACCACGAAGGACAAGAAATCACGAAGCAGACAGGCAATCTTACTCCGATCACGCAAGACTCTCGCATTCAAGCTAGCTAGCTTGATTTCCATTTCTCAAGTCGGATCCCTTAGGTACACACTGGCCGGAAGTCTGCGGGAGTTAAAACCCCGACGGATTGTCCCAGACTGAATGTGCCAATCTCGTCCGTCGGGTTTGTAAGTTTTAGAGCCTTATACAAGAGAGGTGGAGCATTACCAGGACCCTCTCAGCACAGAGCTCTGCAAGCTTTTTTAGATGAAGTGACTTAATTTGAGCCATCCCCAAAACACTTCATACGCCATTGCGTGGTGATCACACAGTTTCAAATTTCTCCTGTGTTACGTATTAGGGTCATCACCCCGGAGGCGTCAGAGAATTTGTTGGGGTTAACAACATTTTTTCATGCACGGAAGACATTTTAAATAATGGCCTTAGGAGGGCTTTCCTCTGTGAGGAAATGTCCATCCCAAGAGCTTCTCTGTTAATTTCATAAATTCTTTTGCTCTTGTGATAGAGCTCTCATGTTTTTTTTCTCTTTTTTCTGGACAGGGCTTGGAAATGGTGTGGGAGAGGAAATTGAAGGCGCTTTTGAGGAAGATGAAGAAAGACTCATTTTCTTGACTGGGGTCTTTTGTTATATTTTCGCAGGCGAAGCAGGGACAGATGGGGACTTGACGGCTTCTATCGGATTTATCTTCTTTTTTCTTAGCTTAAGTTCCCTTTTTTCTCTTCCTATTTCTCCTGTTTCAGCGAAGTAGAGCGTGGTGGAGGCATTTCCTTGTACTCCGTCTGACTTACCAATTCTGGAGGCAACACAGGTTCTGGGTGATACTGCCGCTACCTTTTGGTGACGGTTTTCTTGTTGACGGCGACATTTTCTGTTCGACGTCTCGCTGAGGAGGAGAAGAAGCGGCTCTTTTTCCCTTCCTCACTAGCTTAGTTTATTCATTAGACGCTTTCGGACTGGACATTTCTGTCACCGCTACCACCTCATTTGTTGCTACAAATTTTGTCGTCAATTGTGTTACCGGTGCCACCACTAGATTCCTTGTCGGGCACATTTTCGCCAAGTGTTCGGCTGCCCTCTACAACTATGAACAACCTTCTTCCCCAACAGGGCAGTATGTTGGGAATGTTTAGAAATTCTTGGCAGTTCAGCACCATTTGCAAACAGAAATCTTCCGTTGGCGCTCCCGCCTTCCAGATTCACTTCTTCAACTGCACCAAACTGGGCCAAAAAGCCTTCCACATGGTCGCTGGATATATCGAGTGTCACACCATAGACGCTAATACTGGTACGTCTTGTGCCTATTTATACTGTTTGCAGTTTGACATTTTTCTAGTCAAAATACTGCTTGCCAGACTCTTAGACTTCTCTTCTGTTGACAAAAGCATGTCTTACTTGCCACGTAAGACATATTCGGCACAATTTTGAGGCTCTTTAAGCCCTTCTCTATGATTTCCCTGCTGAAAGTTTTATTCGAAACGGACGGCGCATGAGATACCATTGGTTCAATAGTTGACTGGAGAGACTTATCCGTTGTGGTCTCACAGCAGGCAAAAAAAACAAAAACAAAAATAATTTACAACAACAAGCGCAGAAAAAACAAAATGAAGACAATAACTGACAGAACAAATACACTTACTCGGTAACAAAGTCTTCTCGCAAAAATTACACTAAGTTTTCTAAAAGTGTATCGAATATAAATTTATCTTCTTTTGTTTTTAAATACAGATAACAATTTTTGATTATTACACTGCTGGTTTGCTATATTTCTTTAGTTTTATTTTTACTTATTCCCGCTCTTTTTCGAGTAGCGGTAGAATTACAGAATTTTTATTCTGTTCTTTTACCCCACAAGCTATTGTACATAAATATAAAATTCTTTTCATTCTGTTTTAAGTAAAAGGTAAACATTTCTTTTAATAAATCCAGTCAATCCCTAATTATAGAATTCGAAAACAACAGTTTTAGGACAAATATTGGATTTTAAAGAGAATTTTAAATTTTTCGTTTGCAATAGTGAATGACGAAAAAAGAATTAATACTCTAAAAATTATATAAAAATTTATTTATATACAGTAATTATTTTTTCTTTTAATTCGGACTTTTTAGGCTCTTATCTGGAACCAAAATGTAGATTAAATGAAGGCGTTCAAATGGTTTTTTAGTGTTTTTGAAGAAAGTCCGGTGATACCTCGATATCTTTCTAATCAAGCGCTGTTTGCTTTAGTTTGATCTTGAATGCACGATTGATAAAAATTAATGCAATCATATATAACGGTTTAACCGATTTCTCTTTTTTAAGAATATAAATTTTAAAACTGATTTTCTTAACATTTAGGTTCGTAAAAAGGAGAAGAATTAGAAAATTTAAAACAGTTTAAACTTTCTTATAATATTAATTCAATGAAGGTTGTTTAATCTCCTCAATGTGAAAATTTAAAGCTGCAAAATATAAAATGAATTATTGCTTTGTTCATCCACCTTTTAACTTTAAATGTTAAAATATACTGTAGATTAACAATATATACAACAAATACACAGGTTGTTTTTAAAATTTTGTTTGTTTCTTTTTTGTTTAACGTAACATTGCAAAAGACCGATAGGTAAGAAGCTTATGCTACATATAATCTAGACTATTAATCTTAGTGATTATACTAAAGGAGAGTATATAATTTTACTAAAATATTTAACTATAACCATCAAATATGCCTTTCGATTTAGTACAATTTACTACAGTCATCATTAAATCCTGAAGTTAAACTTTACAGGTGCTGAATTTGTTTTCTTTATTTTCATAAGATGTGACTAAAACATTTTCAAATTATTATCTTTATAATTTTATACTAAAGAATATCTGCGACTAAATTCAACTTGGAAAGTTGTCATTAGAACAGCGAATCAAATTTGTTCAGCAACAAGAACTGATTCAGAAATTTAATACAACAAAAGTTACAGATCTGATAGAGAAAATGGACACATACGCGATAAAGAAAAAAACAGAAACGACTTTGTTTGGTTATAAACATCAAGGAGAAAAAAACAAAAATTACCTTCACATAAAAAAGATGTGAAAAGTGTCCTTCAAAATGAATCATCTTAAATGTATGCGCAAAACCAAAAAGAGAAACGTAGAGATGGTCCAACAAAATAAAGAGAGAATAAGAATAGACGTTTTTTCATTGAAAAAAAAAATAAAAAAAAGACGGGAAAAAGGCTGCATTAAAAATCCGAATCAATAATGTTATATTGGGCATACGATTAAATACAGAAAGTAACGTGACATTGATATCCAGAAATTTTTAGAAGAAATTAGGAAAATCAAGTTTAAAGAAAAGACTGGTCTAATTAAATCAGTTTGACGGGTCTGTGATAAAAACGTTAGGATATTTTGAAGCATATGTGGAACTGAAAAATAATTAGTGAAATAATTGGTCACGGACAGAAAGGCATTTTAGAGAGGTTAAGCATAAATTAACTATGAAAAAGGGTGTAACTTGTAATGGAGACGTAGTGGTTTTGCCAGCAACGTAAAGGAAGAAAATTATAAAAAGTATACATAACGATGTTCATTGTGGAATAAGGTCGACGCAGGGAAGTTTAAGGCATTTGGACCAGAGTATTCTACAGATGTAGTGTGACACCTCAAGCCGGGTTGGCCGTCTGTCTAATGTGACGCTCGTTCTCGCTGACGGTCGTGACGTTCCCAGTTGTGATACTGCCACCCGGTTGTACGGTTGGTTTGGTCGCTGTTGCTGGTCGTGACGATCCCGTCCGATGATGTCGCCAAAAAAGCTGGATTACAAGACATCTGTTGCAACAACGGGCCACTGTCCCATGTTGTGATTAGATCCCTAGAGGTCACATCGTGCAATTTTAGTAGTCGCCTTCTTGAGCCAGCCCGGACATTGGTGTACACATGTAGTTTGAGAAAAAAAAATTACGGCACCAAAAAATAATTAATACGATGAATGAACGAAGTCGAACACGCCTGGAGAGTTACGTAGAATGTCTTTATATATATATATATATATATATATATATATATATATATATATAAACAAAAAAACAATGTCTTTCTTTTCCCAGGAATAAAGTTGTCAAAAGTGATATACAGTTGTTTAAAATGCTGGTTACAACAGAGGGAGAAAGTTCATTAAAAACATCATAGCTTCCAATCGTTAATTAAAGTGTTTTGTCCAAGTTTCGTTAGCGTTGAAATAAACAGATCTCTTCAAATTTTCACTAAAGTCTTTTCACGTATTTTATTAAAGTATTTTCAGCTATTCCCTATAATCAGGCTTGTCAATTTTCTATGTAACTTCTAAAATAGCAATGTCCTTTCGGGTTCTTGACGGAATCTGACGAAATGTGCCGAATAGGAGGCGGCCGCTGGCGGGGAATGTCGTGGTGTTGGTGGCGGTGGCTCTCTACCCCAAAATCTGCAACAACTGAGCTTTTCTTGTCGAGCATCCATTTTTATAACCAATTTCGATCCTCTCTAAAGATCCAGCCGGCTCACAGCCTTCGGCCAATGAAATCGTTTTTCCGCTCACCCGATTTGCAGAAGGTTTTAACTCGACGAATGAGATTTTGCTAACTCACATCGGACCTCGATTCCTTTCGGGTTCTCACGGACTCCTGTGTCCACCAACGGGCCTTGGCCTTCGTGTGACCTTATCAAATCACTATGACAATTGTTTTGTCTACGCGTCTTCAGTTTAGCGAAATCGACATTTCAACTCCAAAAGAAGAGAATTTTATATAAAAACATGAAATGAGAGAAATGTATATGTTCCCAAAATAATTAGATTTTATGCTCCCGGCTTTTAGAAGTACTTGATGGTACTAAAAGTATTATGTTTTTCCTAAGTTCACATCGCGTGACACAATAAAACATTAATAACATTGCCAGTATCGATTTCTCTCTCCATTGTTTTACACCAACCAAAGGAAAGGGAGAAGGGAAATATCCCTGTGGGAGATAGTGCCACAGTAGAAGAATACGTAAAAAGTTGCAAAACGTATATTGAAATAAGAAAATTCAGACAGACAAAAACGCAGACGTGGCCTTAAGAGTCCTAACCTTGCGACAGAGTTCTCATGAATCATGCTCATGTTAATGGAGTGGGATTAGTACTAATACTGATAGGTGCCTATTCACGCTGGCTAGGTCTCCAAGAAAAGAAGTTCGACTGTGAATCAAGCATTAAGAATCATTTTTTCGAGAAATTCTGCAAACGCTAATACCCGACAACACCCAAGAATTTTGTGACTGGGAACCATGCCAATGGTTGAGCAAAATTCAAGCAATCTATATAAAACTCCACCGTAACATTCACAGTAAAACGGATTAGCAAAATGAGTGGAGCAAACTATAAAAGATGGACTAAAAATATATACAGCGGAAAGAAGAAATTGAAACATTTCTTTCTAAACTGTTAAGCTATAGGACAATACCACATCGTGGAATATTGAAAACCTGTCAGCCCTCATTGACCATGTATTATGCCACTAACGATAAACTATGGTATAAAAATAGGGAATCTAATCTATAAGAAGCAAGATTCATAATGTAAAGTGAAGAGACCACTA
This sequence comes from Ascarosepion bandense, assembly GCA_037127315.1. Classification (NCBI taxonomy): domain Eukaryota; kingdom Metazoa; phylum Mollusca; class Cephalopoda; order Sepiida; family Sepiidae; genus Ascarosepion; species Ascarosepion bandense. The sequence goes on along the minus strand of JBBBDQ010001119.1, from coordinate 1,499,700 downwards.
TGATAATAGAAGAATGGAAATGTGATATTAGCGAATGCAGACCAACTGAGATTGTAACATGATAGTGATGAAGAAATTTAAAGCGAGCCTGAAACTTAATGAAAGCGAAAGTGTCATGTCAACGCAAAACAAGCATGACAGTGAAATTGAGGGCAACATTGACTTTGAAAATGAACAATTCTTAGAAGAACATTCCGATGAAAAAGAAAAATATCCCGATTTTCAATATCTAAACAATCTCTTAGGGAGAGCGAGGAAGTCAGCGTGGAGACAAAAGCTCCCAGAAGTAGTACCAGGGAAAATAAGGGGAATAAAACATCTTCGGCACAGGGAGATGAGGGGACTCATTTACATAGAAGTCATCAAGTGAACAAATAGCTACAGCTATTACTCATGAGACAGCATAAATAACGACAGAATCATGCAGAAACTATACCAAAATGCTATTTGAGAAATGCTCGTTCTTGGCTGTGCCCATGGGAAAGAAAGTCTGATGTCATGAAAGCCCGAAACTTTGTATGACTCCAAAATATGGAAACTTTCTATGATTCCATCTGAGAAAGCATCCTGGTGACCAATCTATGCATTTAAAACGAACATGCTGTATAAAATATTTGAAGTTTAATCAGAAATGTTACAAATTGTGTGAAAGTTAGTTATCTGAGGTCGGTTGCCACGAACATACGAAATAAATCTTAAATAAATTGCCAGGTCCAACTTTTTACTTAGCGACTAGCTTAAATAAATTGCCAGGTCCAACTTTTTACTTAGCGACTAGCTTAAATAAATTGCCAGGTCCAACTTTTTACTTAGCGACTAGCTTATTGAAACTGAAAAAGATCGTTATACGAAGAATAATGTCGTTATGCGAAGAATAATGTCGTTATGCGAAGAATAACTATACTTATAGATACATGTGCGATGGTTAAATTGTCGTGTAACTTACGCAAAAATGAAAATAATACTGACATTTAATTTTAACAGATATATTTAACAAAATTACACAAAAATATCTTGAAATTCTAAAGAGTAAATTTATTCAATAAAATCTCCATTGGCTTCAAGCACAAACTCCAGACGACATATGAATCTCTTGTGTCTCTTCTAGACTGTCTCCTTGTTTATATTAATGATCATTGCTTTCAGTTCATCTTTGGTGTGAAAAGTAGTTTTCTTGGTCACTCACCCGACTGTGCCCCATACATAATAATCAAGGGTGTTGTAGTCTAGAGAGTTAGATGGCCAGATGCAAGAGGTGATGTGGTCGCAGAAATTGTCTGATAGCCAGGACTGGGTTCTTTTGCTTGTGTGGCATAGCATATAGTCCTGTTGCCAAACATATGGTGTTCCAGCAGCCACCCTCTTGACCCTGGCAACATCATCATCATCTCTCTCTCTCTCTCTCTCTCTCTCTCTCTCTCTCTATCTATCTATCTATCTATCTATCTATCTAAATAATTGCATAAATAATCATCTATACTATACTTTAGTAAGTACGATAATGTATATAGTTATGTGGAAAAAAGTAACAATATTTGAAAATACTAGAAGAATACTGTTTAGCGTTATCCTTCCATGGTGTGGAAAATTTGCCTGCCTTTGTTAAAAAAGACTATTCAACATTTTGCCTTTTTTCACTGGGTTCCAATTTCGATTGTTGTTGTCTAGATATATATTATGTAGGTGCGAAAAGTTTTCGGAGTCTTCGTAATTTTTCTTATTAAAACAACGGGATTCCTAACTTACATTCTCTAAAAACCTAGCTTGCATATACACAGGCAAATACAAAAAGGAAACGTGTACAAAAAATACAAAAGAACACGTATACACATATACGCATAAACACATGCGCATAAAACCACACAGAAAAATACGTATACACACCTACATACAAATGCGTACACACACACACAAATATGCACATATATATAGATGCAACGAAATACGAAAACGTACGCATACATACATGTATGGATATATGCGTGTAAACACACGCATATATCCATACATAAGAACATACACTCATACAAAAAATATACACATTAAGATACTTGTCTATATTTCTGAGATGAGGTAGTATTTACACTATTTTATTTTTCGGACTGTTGTCGTCATCCTATTTGTCATATTCACGACGTTTTGGTTGTTGTACGCCTTCTTCAGATTATTGGAATTTTGAAAGGAAATCTTTATTTCGATCACCGAGGAATATTATTCTCGTTCCATGAGCCATGCACTTCCAGGTGTCATGTAGTTATCGTCCTTTAACTGAACTCTCTAAGTTGCTTGTTCCCCACTGCTGTAGCCAGGTATTGAACTCACAACTCTTTGGGTCAAGTCACTGGAACCAACCAACCAACCAATGCTTTTATCCACGAGGACATGTGTCCTTCAGTGCATGAATTGTTAAGGCTATGGTTTATAAGTCGTAACAATTCATGCATGTCTCAGTAACAAATTTTTATCAGTGCTCATATTCCAATCTTGAAGCGAATAATTTCTCTAGCACTCCGTATTATTAGTTTCCATATTGTATTCATTTCTCTGCTTGGCCAACTTAGGAGACTTTTGTGGCTTAGCATATCCGGTGATTAAGTTTTCGTAATTTCCAGTAGTTTTCTCTGTCTATTATTTCATAGCATAAAGATACATAAATACAAGTATGTATGCACAGGCAGAAAACTCACAGTCACACGCACATACGAATATACTTATATGTATCCAGATACGTATATATATTCAGAAATAAAAACAGATATTGAAAACAAAAAAAATATGTAATGAAAGATAATTTAGACAGTCATTCATTTTTTTTTTGCGAAAATCTCTGGAATCACAGCAGAACCGTACAAATAAGAACAAATTTTACACCAAATTCTTGTCTGTTTATGCCGTTTCATTAATGTTTCTTCCAAGTTTGAATTTATTTAAACTTATACTAAATTGAATTTTGACAATTGTTGTATGTGTTAATAATTTCGGTATAGGTAGAAAATAAGAAAATAATTTGTATATAAGGAACTATTTGAGTTTATCAAAAGAATTTTCGTTTTTCAATTATGCAGGGTTTCTTAACCTAGGCGATATCTTTCACCGTGAGCAATTTCAACAGTTGGGTAGGTGATGAGCAGCTGAACAGAAAATGGTGGACAACTTGAAATTTTGGTGGGTGATATAGAATTTTGAGTATTAAAAAGTATTTCAATATATGTTATACAAAATAAGAGATATGCAAAGAACAAAGGAAGCTAAATGGGGATAACATGGCCACATTCACAAGATATAACAATGAATATGTTGGTATTTACTATATAGTTTTCAATAGTCAATTTTGCTTTCGTTTTTTTTTAAAATATGTTAGTGGTGGCCTCATAAGTCAGTGCTATTTGATATCTACATTTAATATTTCTTTTTGCTACATTATAAAATACGTTTACGAACCAGTAACAAATTTGCTGTGCTTTTGAATATCTGCTATACTGGCAGTATTTCCGTGTGAAAGTGGGCGATGGAACAAAAAAGTTTGGGAATTCTTGAATTATAGGAAAATCTGGATCTATATGTAGTTTATCAACTCGGAACAAGAAATCGGAGAGCCGAGTTTGAACCACCAATTTACTTGTCGGTTGCATGACTCTAAAAAGACAGGAATGACTTTAGGGACTGACGCACAGTCTATCTCGGCTCATGAGCGGGACAAGTAGGAGAGTATCTTGGCCGGGTATCACGAGGTTTGTGTGTGTGCTTCTTTTTTTTCCCAGAAGTTTTAATGAGGAGATAGCCAAGGCGACTAAAAAGTTACATTTAGACACTTGGTAACACCATCAATTGAAGAGCGTCTGAGTAGATCGGTTTATCTGAGCTGCAAATAGGCCCTAACTGTAATGTTTATATCAAAACTTTTCATCATATCGTGCACATTTAGCTGTGATGCATTTGAATATATATATATATATATATATATGTTTGTATTCTAGCACTCGTTGGTACGCTCTATCTATCTATCTATCTATCTATCTATCTATCTATCTATCTATCTCCTACAAAACAAACAGCCATATGAGAAGCCATACATTCATTAGAAATTATATTGAACATATTCTTATCTACAAACTTCACAGGAAGATCAAAGAAAATAGTGAGAGAAATGTTTTCTAAAAACAGAAAAGATAAAGTTAATAAATCAGAATAATCGAATAATAGTACAGATTTGATCTATTTTACCTTGTTATTTAGTCTCACTACTAGCTTAGTTCACTTTGTGTTTATCGAGATGAGTGGCGAGGGACAACTTAACAACCCCTTCAGCCAAAACAAATAGATAAATAAAACATACAAACACATATTATCGTTTGTCTAGGTTCTGGATAAATATTGAACTCGCTAGGCTTCACAGAACACTGATTTAATGAAATTCTGTTTTTATCTTACATAATTCATGAACTGGCCACCGTCAAGTGTTTATATATACGAGGGTCATAAGGTGATTTTTTCGGTATAAGAACTACTAATACAGATAAAAGCTTACTTTTATTTTTAAATTATTTTCTTTACTTCCTTTTCAAAGGGATCTAATTTTTTTGCAGATTGAAAAAAAAATTGAGAATTTTGGAGATTAACAAAGATGTCTGACCAAGAATCATGCTCCAGTTATCAAGTTTTTGGTTGCTGAAGGGTGCAAACCAGTTAAAATTCATAGGAGAATGTAAACTGTGTATGTTTCATCTAAAAAATGTCTACAAGTGGGCTAAATTGTTTAAAGAAGGACGGAGCAGTGTTGAGGATGGGAGGCCTACAGAAGTGAGGTCTCCCTAGGTGATCGAATCAGTCAATGATCTCATTCAATCTGACAGAAGGGTGACAGTGGATGACATTGCAAGGACTTTGAGTGTATCTGTTAGGACAGCACACGAAATTGTCCATGACCTTGCCCACTGGAAGATTATCTCACACAGCAGCCCAAACGGTGCAGACCATCAACGAGGTGGGCTGTGAACTTCTCCCTCATCCCCTTACAGCCCAGACCTTGCCCCTTTAGACTTTTACCTGTTTGGTCCCTTGAAAGCGTTCACGAGAGGCACAACGTTTGAAAGTGACAATGAAATCAAAAGTGCTGTGAGCGATTGGCTGAGATATCAGTCCAAAGATTTTTACGCTGAGGGAATATGGAAACTTGTGCACAGATGGGAAAAGTGTGTGACACTGCTGGGAGACTACGTTGAAAAATGAAAAAAAAATGTAAGCTTCTATCTGTATTAGAAGTCCTTATACTGAAAAATTCACCTTATTTATTGAATGACCCTCGTAGGTTCGTATATAACGAAGGCAGGTCAGTAAATTCATGCTCCCAGTTTCATTCAACCACGTTATGCCTAATAAAAATAAACAATTCATAAGGTTTACTTAGTAAAGGCCCTAAAGCGCAAGTTTCGTGATGTTGCTAATTCGGTTAAGCCAATGATAATTCATAATTTCTGAGACTTAGAAAAGGTAAGAAAATATCGTGTGTCGAGATTTATGGCAAAATATCGTTTACTACGATCTAAGGTACAAATGAAACTGTTACATAACTTTTAATTACAGTATATTGACAATCACGGAACGAATCCTTTTAAAGGAACCTTTTTTGTCCAGTACATCTTTAGAAAGATTCATCCGAACAATAATAATCAAAATGGAGAAAAAGGTAGACACCGATATCCAAAAACGCATTGGAATAGAGAACGTTGCCTTCTAAAAACTAAGCAAAGTATTAAGAAACAGGAAAGTTTCTTTGAAACAAAGAAAGGTGTGTTGAACTGTTATGAAATATGATTCCTATTCTATTACAGTGAATGCTAGACAATCTCCTCACAGACGAAAAAGAGACTCGCGGTAACATAAATATATTTTCTACAGAAGGATTCTGAAAATACCAGGGACAGAGAAGGTGAAAAATAAGAGAGTTATGAGGAAAATAGAAACAAAAGACAATTGAAATTTCTAGGACGTATAATAAGGATAGCGGACTTGGTGAATCGAAGACCCATAGGAGATATTGTAGGTAAGAGGAATAAGGCGAAACAACGAATAATCTCTCAAGCTTATGTCCATGGTTAGCAGAACAGGTAGTGGAGGTCTTATCTATCAAATATGGATGAAGGTATTAAGCGAGCAGCATATTAATTTTGGAACGTTTCAGATTGGTCTACTAATTTTCTGACCTTTTTCTCTCCTCTACTTACTACATTTTTCTCTCTCGATATATATATATATTTTGGAACAACCCTATTTCTTTATTATATATATATATATATATATATATATATATATATATATATAATTTTCACAGCCAACATCCAACATTGCCTAATGACGAGATTCTATTTCGAAACATAAAAATTTGTGTCGCAGTGTACTTTTAATTTATAATTATATATATATATAAAGAGAGAGAGAGAGAGAGAGAGAGAGAGAGAGAGAGAGAGAGAGAGAGACAGTGTGTGTATCGAGGTAGCAGATAATTTTTTAAACATATATTTTTAAATATAACATATATTTTTAAATATAATGAATGTCTATTATGTTTAATCATAATCCGTTCTAAACATTGTATTTTAGCTTTAATTTCAGGTGAAAATATGGGCAAAAATTATACAACATTTGGATATTTTTAGTATGCTGGTTCTAAGCCATCTTCAGAGTGGTTATAGGAACGTTAACATAAAAACATCCACCATCAAAGATGATATTATCTTGTGTTGACTTAAAACATTGCTATGCGACGATAACAGTCACCGAATAGCAGACACAGGTCGTAAATTTGCAATGCGGTTCTATGACGTCATATTAGACAGATTTTAGTCTCTAACACAATAATACACACAACTACACACATTAAAAAGTACTTTCAGATATTGGAGGCCATCTATATTAAATCAAAGCAACCCGCACTCAATAAAATCACATTTCAATCAAGTCACAACACATTACATTGCATTTAGACATATGGATCTGGTAGCATTTTGGCCTCTCACGTTTTGTAACGTCTCCGATTTCTCATTCCGAGCCGATATCTATTGCACCACAACGCATAAAACTAGTCTATTACTACGCTTAAATTTAAAAAGTCTAGGTTCCATAGCGGAAAGGTCATCCTAACAATTGCCCTGAAAGCATTTCCAGAAAAGACACAGAGACGCAACCTTATGGCAGAAAGAAAGTGACTGAGGCTGATTCGCCAGGCCAGGGCTAATAATCCAGATTCTTCGTAGAGCTCAAGGAGCTAAAGATAAATAGCAGGGTCACTTGACCATAAATGACAGCAATATTCTAAGCATGGAAGAATGGTAGATTTATAGATATGCAAGATAGATCTTGGAAAGAAAAATTGTCTCTCATGACACAGTGAATCAACTTTTTGTAGCAGGTGACCTAGTAATGGATACAATATATTTTTTATGCTTCATGTCAGTTGAGATTATTAACCCGAGAAGGCGCAAGGAGTCAGTTTCCTGGAGGTTAGTATCAGCCATGTTAATGGAAGGCAGAGAGGGGTCTCTCAGATGATTAATGGAGATAAGTTTAGTTTTAGAGGCACAAATATTTACAAGCTATTTTTTGCCCAATTTAGCGACGGACTAGAGGTTATTGTGGACATTTTGATCTTTTCGAACTAATCAGCCTTACTATCGAGGCAGGAGTAAATAGTTGTGTCATCAGCGTGAATGCCAAGTTAAGAGATAACGTCATTGGGAAGGTCGGTAAAAAAATTATAAAATGTTAGACTAAGCATGGAGCCATTGGGAAAACCCATCGTAGTATGAAAAGATCTAGACTAGTGGTCACACGGTATAACTTTCATTTCACGATTTCAAAGGAAAGACTGGACACAGTTCAAAAATGTCTCTGGAGATACGTAACTTTTCGGCTTTTAGGGAAGGCTTGTATGCCAGACCCTGTCAAAGGCTTTTCCAAAAAGTCTAATGCTGCCGCTCAGGCTTCGCCGTTTTTTATCTAGAGCATGAAGTTATTGTCAGTTCATCAGCGGTTGACCTGGAGAAACGAAAGCCATATTGCTTGTCTGTGAAAGGCCACTGATATGAGAGATTATGCATCAATGCAGCATGGTTTAGGGCCTCTAGGAGTTTCCTAAAAAGAGGTAGAAGGCTAATAGGCCGATAGTTCAAAAGGTCGGATATCTCAGTCAGTTAGTTAAGTGTCATACGTTATACACGCTTTGGCGATCATGTCTCTTTCGAGACGTATGGCATGACTGACTGGGCAGAAGATTATCCCGCAGTAGGTTGCCATTGCTTTTTGCGGTAGACTGGTTGCCGACCAAAGCTACAGAACCCAATCTGTCCTGTTATATAACTCATAACTAAAGGAAAGAAACGGATTACTACCTTTACCAAGGGTATTTGTGCGTAAGTGAATGCAATGGGAGTTCTTAAAAACTGAAAAAACAGATGATGACTCCTAGCAAATATAAAATCTGGAGGCAGCGAAGCATTTATTATACAGTTTAGAGAGAACAGGAGCAACTTCTTAATTACTCTAACAAGACTACCATCGTGTCCATGCTGGTGTAAACCATGGATAGAATTGATGTTTCAGATGGTATTTCTGAGAAGGGATGAACGTGCTCATGCCAACTTTGACACAAGAAGAAACCTTAGTGGAGCAATTTTCAATTCGGAAGTTTAAAATGTCAGTCCAAGAAAATCACGAAGTGAGTTTCAGTCAGCACGCTGTTAACAGAAAGAGGTCTTATGAATAGGGGGTTCCTGTTTAATAGATTATTGGAGCGAAATATTAACTGCTACCATTAAGTGTTTCGTGTTACCAAGACGGCAGTGTTGCGAATCTTGGCAAAGGCAAGGAGAGGGGGTAAGAAATAAATCGAGAAGCATGTTGATCGGTTTTGCTAGTGAAACGAGTAGGGAAGTCAACCTTTTGAGTAAGGGATTGGGCAATAGAAAAATTTAGTTTTTGAATACCGGCAACATCAGTACCTTTAGAATGTTTGTCAAGTGTCATTAAAGTCTTCAAAGACAAAGATGTTTGCAGATGGATGGAGAGAAAGTGCCTTTTCTATACTGTTACCTATTATGTCTAATATACTGCAGCCCTGGGAAGATGGGTGGGGAGAGATAAAAGAAAAAGATAGTTAGCAGACATTATTTAGACCTTTTAGAATATTAACCTTATCTTTATTGTTATATTCACGACGTTTCGACCGTTCTACGCTTCGGCCTTCTTCAGGGGTTTGAAATTTTGAATCGAGCCCTTTATTTTGATCACTGAGGTATATTGTTGAGTTTAACTTCGACTCCCACCACCAATACAATGTAAAGAAAGTGATTTTCCGCTGCAAAATCATAAGCGTCGATCCAGAGACATATGAACAATAAATGAGTAGGATAAGCAAAATCCTAAAACATTACAGTTATCCGGGGTACATGACATCAGCTCCAACAAACGTGGAGGGGAGGGTACATAAGAAAACAGCCTCGGTCTGCCTACCCTACGTGAAGAGATTATCGGGGATAATACAAAGCATCTGTGGTCCAGTGATCGAAATATAGGGTTCGGTTCAAAATTCCAATAACCTGTAGAAGCCCGAAGCATGCAACGACCAAAACATCGTAAATATGGCAATAAAGATTAGGCCAACAGTCCGAAGACTATAAATAATGTAAATACTACCCCATCTCAGAAGTATAAACAAATACTAATTAAAAGAGTTTAGTAACTAAAGACGAAAGCACATGAAAGAGTTGTTTGGGGCCTCGGGAGAAAATTCCCTCACTATCAGAAGATTATCTGGGATGTAAATGTTAGAATATTTTCGGCAAACTGAAAGCTAGACTGGAACCAAAGGTTTATTGATACGAATAGAAGAATTTAAGTTGGTTTGAAAAAGGAAAATATCTGGCGACTTTTACAAGGGAAAAGATTCTATGCTGCAAATGTTAGAACAGGTGCTACGAATATGGGAGAAAGAAAGGTGGCGGTTTTATTTAGGTACCTAACTAACATGGATATATATATATATATATATATATCACGCCTGTCGATTGTATTTAGCATAAAACAAACTGTTACCTCTAGGTGTTGTCTTCAGTGTCCATTTTTATATTTACATACGCTCTATTCTTGATACTGAGAACTTTAATTCATATAGGATACCTTAAAATTATATTTTATTATATACATGCTGCGATGGATAAATTGGCATTTAAACTGCGCAAAAATGAAAATGACATCTCATTTTGGCAGATATATTTTATCAAAATTACACAAAAATATTTTGAATACTAACAGTAAATTTATTCAATAAAATCGCTACTGACTTCAGAATCTCCTTCAGCTCTTCTGGATGGTTTTTTTTTGTTGGAGAATGCTGCCATAATCCTTGTCTTCAGTTCATCTTCAGTTCATATGCTACCCACAAATAATAATCAAGGGAGTTGCAGTCTGTGAATTAGAGGGCCAGATTTAAGGAGTGACGTGGTTGCAGAAATTGTCTGACAGCTACTACTGGGTTCTTCTGCTTGTGTGGCATGGTGCAGAGTCCCGTTGCCATACTTAGGGTTATTCAGCAGCCACCCTCTTGATTAGGGCAGCACTATTTTCTCAAGGCTATTAATGCATCCCTCAGTGTTGACTCTGGTGGGAAGATGAATAGAGGCTTTATGTTAGTACCACTAGTGATCATTTCCATGACCTTCGTAATCACCATTAGGCTCATCTACCTCTTTTTGAATCCTCTGCACCGTTCTCAGAGTGACAACCATACACTCTGAGATGTTCGTATTTGAATTTTTGATGCCTACACCAAGCTGTACAGCATGCCATTTTCAAATAGTTGGTGGATTGAATTGTGTGACGGTGTTCTTTTTCTTACAGGCGGTACCCAACTGACCCTACTATACTGTGCAGTCGAGTAAATAAAAAAGAAACAATGTGCATGCGCGCAATTAAAATATAAAATGACGAGAATTTACCTATCGCACCCTGTATTCCCCTTCATATATATATATATAGTTTTATACCAAAGTATTTGGCTTCTACATTATTTTTCTCAAATTTTTTCTGTTTAATCATTTCAATTTGACAGCATCTAAGAGACTGCAAAATAGTTTAATTTAAAAACTTATAGTCTTCTGTTGCCTTCTCCAACGCTTCTGTATTTCTCGACTCGTATTTTCCCATAATCTCCTTTGCAAAATCGTTACAAATTTTCGTAAAAACTGAGCGGTGGTACTGAAAAGTTATGAGCCCGACCAACTTACATGACCAGACATTAAAATTATTTTTAATCCTTCTGGGTCAAGGCTAATACTTTTTAGGACGCTCTCGTATATATGATTTTAACATTATATATATATCCCCTAGTAACTCTATTTGCCTGTCATTTTTGTGAATAAAAACTTAAATTCAAAAAATAAAAACCAGAAAGATTAAAAATTTAAAAATAATTCAGTTGAAAAAAAGATGATAATAAGATCAAACACGTTACGATTTACGATGCAACTCCTTAGCCCCGAAAGAATTTCTTTGCATGCATTAATTTATGTTAATTTGCATATAAATTTGCTTGCATCTAAAATTTGTGCAAATATGCGGCGGAATTCTCGAAAGATACTTTGCTCCTCCCACTAACCATTTACGTACATGGTAGTATGAACACATCATCTGCGATTATTAATGCCTCAGAATCCAGAGAAAAAGTGGGAAGGGGGCAGTAAGGCGGCTATCTTTGGAGCTAAAACAGAGTGTGCTATAAATACTCATATGCATACCTTTGCACGAATCTATCTATCTATCTATCTATCTATCTATCTATCTATCTATCTATCTATCTATCTATTCTTCAGCCTGTTCAAATCTATCTATCTATCTATCTATCTATCTATCTATCTATCTATCTATTCTTCATCCTATTCTAAATCTATTCTTATCTATTCATCTATCTATCTATCTATCTATCTATCTATCTATCTATCTATCTATCTATCTATTCTTCAGCCTGTTCAAATCTATCTATCTATCTATCTATCTATCTATCTATCTATCTATTCTTCAGCCTGTTCAAATCTATCATCTATCTATCTATCTATCTATCTATCTATCTATCTATCTATCTATCTATCTATGCAAGATGCTTAAGCCGTTATATTATTATTATTGAGAAATAATCAAAAAAGAATACGGAGAAATCTTCGATCTCTTGTAGTTGTGTCATTATTATCATAACCGAATCAGATACGTGTTCTAAAGTTTATCTACTTTATATGGTCTTTGTTTTTTGATCATTTAGATAATTTCTAATACAGTGTCATTTAAGTATATTTGTCAAATACTTATTTACGGAAACTATTTTAAAGAATTTCAAAATGATACCTTTTTTCATTATACCCTTAACTCTAACCAATTTTTTGGCTCCTTTTATGAGAAAAAAAAACACTCCTAAGGAATGGCAATCCCTTACAAAGAAACATATCCAAAGAATGATAGTCCCATGCAGAAAAACACTTGCAAAGAATGATATACCCTTGAATAGAAACACTTACAAAGTATAACACACCCTTGCACAGAAACACTTGCAAAAAATGGTACTCCATAGCAGAGAAACACTATAAATAATGACAATCCCTTTCATAGAAACACAAATAATGATACTCCCTTGCATAGAAATACTTCCAAAGAATGATACTCCCTTGCATAGAAACACTTACAAGAATGACACTCCTTTACAGAGAAATAATTACAAAATGATAAATTCCTATTAAAATACTGGAGGCGATTTAGAATGAATTAGAAATCCAAAGAAGCGTTTAGATTGTAAAAACAGCATGGCTTTTGCTTGCTTATGCAAGAAATGTCAAGAAAAGAAAAGTGAGTGGATATTTGTGGAGAATACCGTCACTTAGTTTCTAGCGATAACTATCAGATAGCTGATGTCAACACGAAAATATTATTGATACTACTACTGCTACTACAACTACCACTACTACTACTAATAATAAACTGTAGTTATTAATAAATAAAGCCAGAAAATTTAGTTAAAAAAGAATTTCAAGTGAATGTGCATCAAGGTGTAATGAATATCGGCTTGGAATGAGAAATCAAAGAGCCGAGTTCGAATTTTAGTTGAATTCATTGTATTCACTTACGCGCAAATACCCTTAGGAAAGGTATTAATCCATCTCCCTCCAGCTATGGGTTGAATAACAGAACAGGCTAGGTTCTATAGTCTTGGTTGGAAACCAGTCTAACGTAGGAAGAAATGGCAAACTACAGAGTGAAAATCTTCAGTTTCGTCAGTCATGCATCGAAAGAGATATGATCACCGAGTGTGTATCACGTACGTTACCTAACTGACTTACTGAAGAAGTGCAACTAAATCACAATAAACCTACTGCAGTAGTCAGTCAGTTAAGTGTCATACCCACGTCTATTGAACAGGTGAAGAGGCTCACCCCTTGTTCCTTGTTTAGGATGTGGTTTCCGGCTTTCTCTTTTCCAATCTTTTCACTCTTACGTAGCCCCCTGCGCTTCAGTGGCGTTACCGCCTTGCTCGGGGTGATATGATTAAAAAAAATATGTGACACACGCTCAGGGCGATCATGTCTCGAAAGAGACATGACTGACTGGGCAGAAGATTATCCTGCAGTAGGTTGTCATTGGTGGGAAGATGAATAGAGGCTTTATGTTGGTATCACTCATTTCTGCGGTAGACTGGTTGTCAGCCAAGGCTATAGAACAATCTGTCCAATTATTTAACCCATAACTGGAGGGAAGAGACGGATTAATACATTTCCCAAGGGTATTTGTGCGTAAGTGAATGTGGTGAATTAAACTGGAATTTGAACTCGGCTCCCCGATTTGTCGTTCCGAGTCGATATCCACTGCACCACAACGCACATCAAACTGCAGTTGTAATGAACCTAAAAAAGAAAGTAAAAGCAAATGCTATGTATCAAATGCAGAAACGATGTCAATAACCATAGGCTTATCCTGACATAGTTTCTGCTCATACCAGACAAGCTGAAGCAGACAACCCATCAGTGATTACCTAGTGTAGGGTTAAAAGCTGAAAACGATGGTTTTATTCTTGCTGCCCAGGACGAATTTGTGTTGATCCCAAAATGTAGATTCTGTTATAAATATCTAGAAAAAGTTGATCATCTTATGTCAGGTTGCAGTATCGATATCTGCACTGGAAAATATGCAACTTTTACGGGAAGGAAACTTAAAAAAAAACTGTTATGAACTACAAAGTTAGGATATGTAATAATGTTATGTGATTTTACAACACAGATAGCACAATGAAAGCTAATCGCTCAGATATCTAGATCAAAACCACAAAAGAAGAATATGAATTCTTATTGACATGACAGGCTCTCCAGATTGTCATTTATCTTTGAAGATCTTCAAGGAACTATCAAAATACAAGGTTCTGGAAATAGAAATCTCAAAAATATGGCACATGAGGACATCAATAATTCCAGTTGTAGATTGATTGGAAAAGGGTCCGATAGACACATTGAACAGATTCCTGGCAGCCTATGTTTTAAAGAATTACAACAGGGTATTCGCAAGTACAGTTCACACATTACGAAGAGATTTAGATATGGAAAATTTGTGTTTTTTTGTTTTTACAAAAAATGATCAGAGGAAAAAGTTATGAATCCCTTTCTGACCTTAGGTCTCTGGTTGGGACCCGGAAAGAAATGTGTATACAACAGAAATCTAAATAATAATAATAATAATAATAATAATAATATGCGTCACCAGGTCTCATGACGTCTTATCTTAACTGAAGGTATGAACCTTCAGTTAAGATAAGACGTCATGAGACCTGGTGACGCATATTATTTACATATTTTTACTTGGTGAATTAAGAGGGACTAAAGTAAATTTCCCGTTTTACAAAAGGGGAAATTTGAGTTTGGCATATTCCCTAGGTGCTTGCACAATGTGAATCTTTGTTCATGTGTGTGAGTAGTCGAGAAATTCATAACCGTGCTTCGAAGTGCGGTTAAGTTTGAAGGCAACTTGTGAAGTAGCATCTACGTAATATCAATTAAAAAAATATCTTAATGGATTGGATTACTCGAACTGAAAGAATTTCCAACTGGGACTCTCCTTCAAGTTGTTCAAAACTTGCCACTTTATAGCGCACAATTATTTGATGTATGTGCCAGGTCCAACCTTATCAGACTGCGTGTCATTACAGGCTTCGAATATTGTACCCCAGCGTCACTTAGTTGGAGTGCTCAATAATAATAATAATATTAATAAAAATAATAAAAATAATAATATTTACGGTTATCAAAACGAAATTCCAAATTGGGCACCCGTGTTTGCATTGTAACTGAATTTCGTTGCGGTCATTTTGCAGTAAGGTTCTTAAAATGGCATTAACCACTCTGACTCAAATGTCGTAAATGGCGTCTAGTTATTAACAATCCACAATTGTTGACAGAAGATAATGTGAGTTTGGTCCTTTCCGTAAATCACTTTCCTTTTATCAGTAATAAACTGTAGCCCTTATTGTCAACGTTGACAGATAAGCTATATGTAGATGTGCATGAATATGTCTATTCATTGGTTATTAACACTTGACTGTATTTAATGTCGATGTGAGCTTGGATGTTTTCATTTTTTGTTCAAACGCTCAAACGAATTCGGAGACAATATTTTACAAGTTTGTCAGCCCAAAGTGTCAACTATGAATTGGAGATGCCAGAATCAAGCAAGGCGATAAAGTTTAACTGCGTGAGTAGTATAGTAACAAAACACAGAAATTGTAACACCAAAATCCGAAGATTCATTAGAATAGCGAACGACACATTCGAAAAGCTCTACAAAGTGATATGAAAATTTTGTTAGAAACTAAGAAAAGATGGATAAATTGTTATGCAATATCAATCTCTCCTATATAGCAGTGAATAATGGATAATTTCCTTACAAATGAAGAAGAAACTTTTGGTAACAGAAATGTGTTTCTACAGAAGAATGGTGAGAAGGAGGTTTTAACGGTGGCACTTTCAATGAGGCTCTCCCTTCGTTAAATGTCTGTCGGGACTAAAGTTCACCACAGACTTCAAGCAGACCTTGTATATATGGAAACAAAAACTACGCTTATACTTCGAATCAGAAAAAGAGAATTGAAATTTCATGAAACTTTTCGATACGAAACTAAGCAGATTTTTTCGAGACGTCTATGACGAGAAAAAGGTGAATTAGAAAACGTAACACTCACAAAACAAGGCAGGTAGATGGAAAAGGCAAGTAATCTATCTAACAAGTTTATGCAAATGGTGAGTAGACTAGGGACTGAAGGCAATTGTAAGAGTAAAAAACTTTTGAAAGAACTGGAAGATGTGGGGAGCGATGGTCCAACCATGTTCTGAAGGAACAATGCAGATTAAAGAAATATGTCTCGAAAAAGGATTACCAGCCAACATCTCGAATGATGATAATCAAATTTTATCAGTTTTAGATAAGCTTCATATTTGCTTCCAAATGAATTTTGAAATTCAAAAACCGTTATTAAAATGATAGATCCATGTTGATTTTTTTCAAAGAAATGTATTTACATTTAAATAAATAAATAAATATCCATACTATGTAATGTCAAAAAATACATACTCATTGCGCATATATGATGCAAAAATGTTTTTATTTTACATGAGGTATTTATTTTAAAGAAATGAATCTGAATATTGCATGTCCGTCTTGTTTGTATTCATGTGAAATGAACTTTTCTCCTGTTCAGAGAAGATCTTTGATACTCAACTTTGCATTTATGGCAAAATATCAAGATTATTTTTGAAAAATATCGATAAAGTGAACATGAAATTGACAAACCTAATATGTTGCTGCAGTAAAAATATAGGATAAAATATCTTGAACTTTCTGATTCGAATTTGCTTGACATTTAAACCACTATTAATAATTTACAACACATATACACAGATACATATATACATATATACATACATATTAACACACACACATATTAACCTATTAACAGTTATTAGTAATATAAAACATGCTCACGTACAAATATTGTAACACACACACACACACACACACACACACACACACACACATACACACACACACACACATATATATATATATATATATATATATATATATAATCATTTCACTCCAGCAAGGCAGAATTGCCACTAGCGTGCATGGGATTACATAACAGGTGAGTGATGAGAAAAAAGAACAAGGATGTCAGAGAATGGGTAAGAGAAGGATGTGAACACTGGAGTGAAGAGGGCTGCATTAGGGTAAAGTGGAAAGGAAGAAGAACATGATACAAGGGTTGTCAGGGAAAGGATGTGAGTCAAAGAGATAAGACATGGCAATTGACTACGTTTAAATTCTGTCAGGGAAGCAAGTGTACGGAAGGGAATTCTACAGACGGGAAGTGCGAGCAAAGAAGCTAATAGAGTAGAAGTTGCATTTACGTTTGATCGGTTTCACTGTAAAAGGTTGGAACCTAGCCGCTACACTAGTAGCTCAACTAAATTCATGCAGAGGGGGGCACCAGGGAGCTAAGCTCATCGAAACAGAAGCTATGAAACTATTTATAGAAGAGACAGAGAGAAGCCACACTACGTCAGTGAGAAATTGACTGGAGTTGAGCTACCAGGTCGGAATCAATTAGATTGCAGAATCTTCGTTGGATTTTGTTAAGAAGCCCGAGATGAATAGCAGGGCACCCGACCAGATGTGACAGTAGTATTCAATGCACGGGCGGATGGTAGATTTATATATGCGCAAGATAGATTTAGACGAGAAAAACTTCCTGGCCTTACACAGGGAACTAACCTTCCTCGCAGCGGATTTTGCTATGGATTCAATCTAATCATTCCACTTGAGGTTGGCAGATAGAGTTAGGCCGAGGAAGCGCAGTGTTTTGTTTTCAGGGAGACTAGCCTGATCTATTCTGATGGGGAATGGAGCGGTTGTCTATGGTGGTTAAAGGACAGCAGTTTCATTTTGGAAGCGTTAAAATTTACGAACCATTTCTTACCACCACAGATAGGATGTCCTTTTCAAGAACAGCAGCGAAATTTGCTTTGTCAGCGTCGGTAGATTTTTTCTCGAGGTGGAAGTAGATGGTTGTGTCGTCAGTTATTATGCCTAATTGGGATCTGATTACATCAGCGAGATCGTTGTTGAAGATCAGAAAAAGCGTAGGACTTAGAATAGCCTTGAGGATCACCCGGATTCATATGATTTTATCTGGAAGCATGCCCATTCAATACTACCTTCATTATGCGATTTGAAAGGAAAGACTGGATTAGGTCAAAATTCTCTAGTTATACCATAGCCCAGTAGTTTGCGTAGAAGGCCAGCATGCCAGACTCTGTCAAATGCTTTGAAGATATCTAGTGCAACAGTTCGAGCTTCGCCGTTCTTATCAAGAGCCTGGTATATATATTCTGTGATGGTCGTTAACATATCAGCAGTAGACCTGGTGAAGCAGAAACCATATTGTTTATCGGAAAAGAGGCCGTGGGCTGTGAGATGTTGAACCACTTCAGCATTAATAATAGCCTCGATCACTTTACCAAAAATTGGTAGGAGGCTGACAGGGTAATATTTAGAGGGTGTTTGAGGGTACTCCATCGTTCATAAATACGGAAACCACAGAGGAGGACTTCCAGCAGGAAGGGAAGCAAGAAGCAGAGAGGCAATAGCTGTAGAGTTTGGAGAGGACAGAGATTTCAGGGCACATTTCTTCATGAAAATGATTGTGATTCCATCATCTAAGCTTGATTATGGGGGTTAATCTTTGAAATTATATTAGAGACCAGCAAGTGATTAATATGAACGTCACTCAGTTGAGCCTTAATTCTAGGTGGGAAGTCGGGTGTGGATACCCCAGACCAATGAACTGTTGAGTTGGTGGAGAATCTGCGAGCAAAGCGTTCAGCCTTGTTCGCTGAAGGTGTGAGGACCTCAAATTCATTGATTAAGGGTGGAATTGAGATCTTTCTGTATTTTACACATTTTTACAGAGCCGCCAGTAGTCTTTGGAATGGCACTTGCAAGTTGCTATAAGGTGTTTCATTTTTTCAGCAAACAACAGCTTAGCATTATTTAGGATATATATATATATATATATATATATATATATATATATATGATTATTGTTTTTGTTCCTAACTAAATTAGATCAGTATACAGTTGTATTAAAGAGTGCTCAATACATATATAATATAGAGCTTTGGAATATTTTTAATTTGGAAAGGTTGCAAATGAATATATATATATATATATATATATATATATATATATATATATATATATATACTTTGCCTGCAGAGACCCGCGTGGTCCAAACCTAGGTAGCAAGTAAGTATGGTGTGTTCGGTTTATTGACATATAAGTATATAAATCTCAACACTCAATAACATATCTCAACACTCAATAACATCAACTACGAAGACGATAACAACATCCTTCGTTTCATAATACATTCCCCTACTCCACATGACATGACACCACTTACATTCTGTTTCAGGTAAAATGACATTCAACTTTGGAAATGGCTAAAAGTGGATAAACAAAACGTTTGGACAAATTTTATGTAATTTATGTCCTCAAAAACAAAAAAAAGGAAATCATAAAATCAAACGAAAAGTTACATAAAAACTTAACCATCTAGCGTTGTCTGTCAATTTTAATGAAACTTGCATATATATATATATGTGTGTGTGTGTGTGTGTGTGTGTGTGTAAATATTCTCCGATAATTTGATTAAAAATGAGACAAGGAGAAAAATTATTTTTATTTTAGCTGACGCGTTTCGTCTACTGACACTGACGGACTGTATCGAGGCCAAAAAGAAAAAAAAATGAATTTATTTAAAATAAAGGAAATAAAGTATCTATAAAAAAGTTGTTGGTTGCTGAAAAAAAAATGCTCATAGGTATTCATTAGGTCTACTGAAAAATATTAATGATTTAAAAAAACGTCATATTTCATACTAAAAAAGAATTATTAATGTGAAGTATTTTCTTATGGTATAAGATATTGAAATGGAGGAAATTAACCGTTTTATTTTTATTTTTTTATATATTTGTTGTATATTTTGGCTTAAGAAAGCAGCAGTTCTATTAGGAATGGTAAGGTTAAAAAAACTCTTTGTTTATAGATAATTTATTTCAAATAAATTCATTTAATTTCTTTTTACTCAGTAAAGTCCGATGTGTTTGTGCGTGTGTATAAAAAAGATGTAATGGATTCCTATTTATTAATCTGAAAGATTTTATCTCATTAAACGCTTATTTTTAGCGGATGTTCGTATTTGAGCAGACGTTCCATTTATTTATTAAGCAGTATATTTATTTTCCTCTATATCTGAATAACACATGAGTATCTATTAAAAATAAAGTTTAAAATGAGAAAATCTGCGATTTAATAAATAAAATCCATTACCTCTTTAGAAAATTGCTTTATTTACGTGTGGATGCGAAACTGAATAGATATGAAAATTTCGAGAAGTGTATGACGGGAAAACTTTTGCTTAAGAGAAGTCTTCTCTGATTGGTTACGTTCTTTGAAGTTCAGTCTATCTGTTGAATGTTGGCTCTAACAAAAATTTATTCTCTCCATGGGTATCTAAGTACGAAGCCTGACGGAGTGGACATATTTTTCTTTAATAAGATTTGTTGATTATTCAGACACGTAGATGAAAAATACACTGTTCAATAAATAAATAGAGCAACTACTCAAATACTTGTATAACACTATTTTGCATTCGGAAAAACATAACACTATTTTAGCACGATGGAGCGAAAGAAATTATTATTAGTTGTATTAATAATTGTGCAGATTATTTGTTCCAATATGAGTAGAGAGGGAAATAAGCCTAATAGATAATAAGATTGTTTATTCGGTTGCAATATGAACGCAGCTAATAAACTATGAGCAGAGAGAAAATATTGCAAAATGAAAATATTGGAAACTGGCTGAGTGAATTAAAAACACATTGCAGATGTGGGTCAGACAGGGCCATCGTAAAATCCTGAAATGATGTAATCAGTTGAATTAAGAGAAGAAAACGAAAAGAAATGATGTCACTAGAAATATGGCCGCTTCATTGGTTAAACCAAGAGAAGGAAGTACTTCTCCTTCAAAATGCAAAGGAGGAAATGATTCAATTGGCTAAAGATTTGATTTGCATGGGCACCCCGCGTGCGTCATGCCTCCCCTAAGTGAATTTGGGACATGCACAAAATGAGCCCCAGAGGGCCCAAATCAGTAGTTTTTGGATTTGCAGTCGAGATGTAACGACAAGGAAGTGACAGTTTCCAGCCGTAGAGACAGAGACGGTCGCCTCCGAATAGAGTTCCTGACTAAAGATGAACAAAGTCAGACATTATTGCCACGCCACTGGGTGCCAACCGTAAAGACAGAGATGGTCGCTTTTGACAGAATCCTGGTTGAAGATGTAAAGAAATAGAAAGAGTCCAGCAGGCCGACCGACCGAAAAGAGTTAAAGTCAAACAACGAATCAACCAGTTGTTGCGCTGAGCTAAGACAGATAAGTCGAATTACCGCCGCCGCTATCCTCAAACACAGAAACCAATTATCGGCGAAAACCAAACTTTGGTGAAAGGCTCTTCGAGCGCCATTTTGACACAAGCAAGTTAGTGCCTGGAAAAAGCTCGAATTAGTGTGTGTGCAAACACTCTTAGCCACTGGACGACCCGATCGGTTCCGTTCCGTTCCGGCGTTATACTTGTCTTCAGCAAAGAAAACGTTTAAATGATGAATACATTTGTGTATGTATGTGTATGCACACATATACATACACAAAATACGTAGATAAATACATGCCTGTGCATTTATTGGAAGATGCGCATATATACTTATATGGTTATACTGGCCTGAGAAGACCTCACGGTTGAAACCCGGATACCGGTGCTGGTTGGCATTTTGGTCTTTTGTGCTACCATTTCAAATTTTGACTTTTGTATTGAGCACATTTTTGTGGTTCATACTTTACGAGCGGCTGTTTTTTGCATTCGTTCTATATATATATATATATATATATATATATATATATATATATATATATTAGCTACACTGGCATCTACGCATCGTTCATTCAGCAATGAATTAGAACACTCTCAGCTATTGGGCATGTATAATGATAATATACATGCTAAAATGTCTGCATCCTTCTACCGAGCGGCCATAGCTCAGAAGTAGAATCGCCGACTGACGCCAATTCGGTCGGGTTTCAATCCTGGGTTAAAAGCAATCGGAGTCTAACCGTACAGATGAGCTGTGATACAGCAAAACAGATCTGTCTGCGGATGACTATATATATATTATGAGAGTGGGTGTGGAACATTTCTCTGCCCAACCAAGAAGGCTATACAAAATTATAATGTTTGGTTCTTTATTTAGATTTTAGGAGTTGAATAGTTCTTTTCCTCACACCACGCATATATATAGTGTACGATATTAATATAGCTGCGAATATTAATCAGATTTCAGGCAAAATATCGTTTGAATTCGAACCATGATACACAATTATTGACACACACATGCACACATACACTTATATATATATATATATATATATATATATATATATATACCCTTGCGCCAATTAATCGAAACAAAACGAATA
The DNA here is from genome assembly GCA_037127315.1 of Ascarosepion bandense. Lineage (NCBI taxonomy): Eukaryota > Metazoa > Mollusca > Cephalopoda > Sepiida > Sepiidae > Ascarosepion > Ascarosepion bandense. The sequence continues at coordinate 1,477,028 of JBBBDQ010001119.1, read as the reverse complement.
ATGTTTTCCTTGGATCATTTGGATCATTCACATTTTCCCTGATCATGTATACGTCGTCTCTTGGTGTTTTTTTTTTATCTTCCGACCTCATTTTCTTTACGTTTTGGACTCATGGATCCAGTTTGTTTCTTCGCTTTGATGACACGACTGACACGACTGGCAGTTGAATGGCTGACACCAACAATATCTAAAATTTCTCTGTAAGGCTTGCCATTGTGTTCGTGCAGCGTTATAATATTTGTACGCTTCCTAATCCACAGTCGAGACAATAGTGTCTGGGCGTGATAAAATCTGATACAATCACAGATGACACAATATTTTTCAAGGCCAAACAAATTTCATCATATAGCCCGAAATAAATTCAAATTACTGCACACTATTGCAAATGGCCTAATCTGGAGAAAAAATAGAAATCGATTACTCTCTGTCACTTCTGTGGGTCTAAAACTGACTGTATGGTGAAAGAAAGGAAACTAAAGCAGTTGTTTCAATTAATTTGCCCAAGCAAGTATATTATGTTCACCTATTTTTTATGGTGAAACACACCTATTCTATAGTGAATAGTAGTAAAAGGAACGAGGGTCAGTCGATGTCGGACGATAGTAGTCAACAGATAGTCGAACACGAAAGTAGTCAACGACCTGGCAAGATTACACTGCGTCATACATATTAAATAAAGTTCCTAACGTTTTGTACGTCGAACCTATTAGGACCGACTTTAGCACAAATACTAGCCCCCACTGCGAAAATAACTCCACAAAACTAATGCGAGGCCCAAAAGCCGCTCAAGGTAAGCTTTTACTCAGTGAGGTTGTTCTTTGAATATAAGAGAAGTAAGTGCATAACCCTTGTTGCGCTTTTAGGATGGGGTTTCCAGTACCTTCTAAAGTTTTTTTCACTATCAGTAGGCCATCTCTTTCACTATCAGTAGGCCATTGCACCTTAGGTGCATTATCACCTTGCTTGGAGCGAATAAATTAACAGAAAAAATATGAGGGTATGTAGAATAGATAAAAGTTAACTCTAAACTTGAAGATGCTAAGAATGTAGTGTTTAGGGAAGCGTTCTCTCGGGAGTCTGTTCCACAATAGAGCTATTCTCGGTAAGAAAAGCTGTCTGAGTGAACCACCTTTTAACCAATGTAATACGAAGGCAACCAGAATGATTCGACAATGAGTATATATATAAATGTATATGTCTGTATATATATATATATATATATATATATATATATATATATTTGTGTGTGTGTGTGTGTGTGTGTGTATGTGTGTGTGTGTGTGTGTGTGTGGGTGTGTGTGTGTCTGTGTGTGTGTAGGACCCCGTTGCAATAGATTTAAGTTAATTATTGACTAATTTTTGTGAAATTTCTATAGATCTTCATTGGAGTAAATAGATCTATCTATCACCCGGTTCACACTCCACCCATGTCTATTGAACAGGTTAAGAGGCTCATCCCTTGTTCCCTGTGGATTCCGGCTTTTCCAATCTTTTCACTATTACGTAGCCTCCTGCACATCAGTGGCGTTACCGCCTTGCTCGGGGTGATACAATTAAAAAAAAAATGTTATCCAATCAGCAACGTCATATAAAACGCGCGGCAGTCTTTGAGTTTCCAAACAACAATGTTTATCATCAACTATGAAATTTTGTAAGATAATTTCAAAAAATGATCAACACTTTTTTCCTACTTAAAATGGATATTGAAAAATTGTGAAAATATTTATAAAACTCATTTGTTTAATAAAATCTAATTTTTTAATATTATGGAGCCGATTTTATAAACATTGCTATTGCAGCTGAGATGGGTACGTATTCAAATTAGTTCCTAGACAAAAAAAAAAAAAAAAAAGAAAGAACAAACAAACAAACAAACAAACAAACAAACAAACAAACAAACAAACAAAACAATTATAATATCTCCATTGCTTAGTGTTGTAAATGCGGGTATAAATAATTTTGATGAGATTTTATAAGCTCCTGGCACAATAGACACGATAACAATTTTTGGTGATATCGTGTAAGTCGAAAGAAAAAATAAAACGTAGAATTTGAACGGTAAATTTTCGTTTTAGGTCCCGAAGGTTTTTCCCCCCTCAAAATTATCTAAAATAGCATTATTTCTGTGCAAATGTCTATGCTGAACTCAAATCAACAATTATTTATTGAAGAAACCTACCTTTTTTTATTTGAAAGTCCATAAAAAACGAACTATATCTCGCACTTTTTCTCTCCCGTAACTCTCACGAAATCATGTAATTAACTGCAGAATGACGTACTGCGTAGGACAACACATTTCGGTCGATTTTCGGTCGATTTTCTTCCTTTACTGAAACTTCCGGCGATTTACTTCCTGTAATGAAAGTAATAAGCGTAGAAATACAATAGCGTATTACTTTCATTATAAGAAGTAAATCACCGGAAGTTTCAGTAATGGAAGAAAATCGACCGAAAATAGACCGAAATTTGTTGTCCTACGCCGAAAGTCATTCAGCAGTTAATTACATGACTGCGTTAGAGTTACGGGAGACAAAATGTAGTTCGATTTTTTTCTGGACGTTTAGATAAAAAAAGGTAGGTCTCTTCAATAACTAATTGTTGATTTGAGTTTAGCACAGAAATGAGTTGATTTGAGTTTAGCACAGAAATAATAATGAGTTGATTTGAGTTTAGCACAGAAATAATACTATTTTAGATAAATTTGAGGGGGGAAAAGCCTTCGGGACCTAAAACGAAAATTTACCATTTGAACAAGGAAATATTAACAAATTTATTGACAGAACTTTTTACAAAAGAAAAGATGAAAAATGAAATGAAACGTGAAAGAATACGTCTTTTCGTTATGAAAATTCACCAAGAAAGAGAACGCTTCTTACAAATCTCGCGCCGCCTGCAATTACCGTCAGGAGGTGGTGATTTCCAAATCTCACCGACTGTGATTATCATCGGAAGACGGTAATTCAACAGTATAAACGAGCAGTTGAATCGGAATCGTTTAAAAGATGTTAAAATATAACATTACATAATTTTGATTTCTGTGGTGGTTAACAAACATTAGCAGTTGTAAAAACTCACATCTAAGTACTGAATAAATAACATAGAAAAAATAAACACCTAAACCAAATGATGGAAATTTAACAAAGAGGACAAAAAAACAGACCTTGCTCTTTAATCATTCATAGTTAAGAATATGCAATTGCAGTGTTTATGTCCAGGAGAACTATTTCCACAGGCTTCCATTGAATTCCATTGAATTTTACGGATAAGGCCAAGGAAAAGAGAACGTTTTATTTTCTCCTCTATTGCGCTTTTATTTTCTTCTTTTCAGCCTTGTGCTACGGCAGATTGGATCATGTATTAAAATAAGTTCTGTGTTACATTACACCTAGGCGTGTTGGTGTAAAATTATTATTTGAAATAACAGAATCATAACTGCATTCCGGGTTCTGGAGTGATTATCTAAGTTCAATGGTAAAGAGCTACCTTGAGAAACAGGTTTTCTGCTTGTCTTTTCCTACGAATTACTAACAATGGAGATTAAGGATGACCCCCCCCCCAATAAACAGTACCGACAATGCCTGTCGTTGCTAACTCCCAAAACGACAGCAGTGTTTATAGTAAAAGTGAGTGTTTTCTTTTAAGCATTTCTTAGCATAAGCGTAGTTATATACAACTGATAAGTTATTATGTTAGAGTAGCCAGAAGAAAGTCATTTTTTAAAATCAATTAGTAGAACAAGTAGCAGGCAACTGAAACCACGGGCAGATCGTTAGCACATAGTTATATTTTCTGATGAATCTACATTTTCACATTTTCTCAGTTTTAAACATTGTAAAATGTTGGTGAACTGAGAATTTCGGTTAAACCTCCAGCAACCCACTAACAGACATGATGACCCGTTGGCTATTGCGTTTTGAGAAATGTTCTGAAGAGTGTGAGGAAATAGGAATTCAGACCCTTGTGTGTGTGTGTGTGTGTGTGTGTGTGTGTGTGTGTGTGTGTGTGTGTGTGCGCACATATGTATATATTAAAATAAGCATTCGCTTATATATATATATATATATATATATATATATATATATTTTGATGACTTTAAACTTATGCAGCAAGAATAGATACTGAGTCAAGAGCTGATGCCACCAGAAAAGTCGTTGATGTTAGGAAAAGGGAGGTACAAGGTGAGAACTCTGGGAGACATCTGCATTTATGTAAAAGATCTAGAAGAGTAGTCGTACAAGAAGAGTTTCAATTCACGATTTGATAAGAAATATAGATTCAAATAAAAAATTCATCAAGAAACACAATAATACCTTGGCTCTTAAAGAACGCCATTATCAAACGTCTTCGAGATACGCAACAGACCGATCTTCATAATTCTTGAGATTTTTACATCAGCAACCGTTAACATATCAGCAGTTGATGTATAGAAGGGAAAGCCATATTGTTTGTCTGATAGAAAACCTTGCGAAACAATTTCAGATTTGATTAGAATCTCCAGTATTTTGTCGAAAATTAGTAGAAGAATAACTGGTCTATAGTTTTAGGCTCGAGCGATTTCTTAAAACCAGGAACTACGAGTCAACAAACCGATCATGTTTCCAACCAATGCCAGGGGGTTCTGTCTGATATGATATTTAACCTATAACTGAGAGAGAGGAGAATAGATGGATTCCTTTCAAAGGGCAGTTGTGTGAAAGCGAACGTAGCGAATTCGGTTGAAATTCGAACTCGTCTCGCCGATTTCTCTCTGTGACCATGTAACTCTGTTACTTTACTCATACATCCACTTATAATCATATCTACAAAAACTAAACCGAAAAGTTTCCGCACCATCCCACCAGGTTGGGCTGAAATGTTAATAGGCTGACTATAAAAGCGTGATGATAGAACACTGAAGTCTTGCATGTGTTAATTTTAACCCTTCTATTTAATAACTGCATTGTTTTTTTTTTCCAGGTAAACCGATATATGACTGTTTATAGAAAACTTCAAAAGTAACTAGTAGCGAATTCTCTTAACAATGAACGAAATTTAGCATCGTGGTATAATCAAATACTACTGAAAAAACTTTTAGCTGACATAGTTGATTCATTAGTTGGTTGATGGGCTAGCTTTATCAACAGTCCAAGAGTGGGCAGATGGATTTCACAGAGTTATGGGAAGAGTTATTAAGATTACCCCAAATCTGAACGTTCTTCAAGAAAACATTTATCTATATGGTGATGGATAACAGGCGATTCACTATTAATCAAATAGCCAATGCTATTAGCATGTTCTGTGAAAGTCTTGAAAAATATTTTGTCCAATGAACTTGACATGAAAAAAGGTTTCTGCTCTGCGAGTAGCACGTCTTCTCACACTTGATTAAAAGCGTAACAGGCTCATCCCATCACCTGAAAATCTGACATTGTTTGAGGCAGATAAAAAAGGCATTGTGTTTATCGACTATCATCAAAAGGGCCACACCATCAATGGAGTGCATTATCCCAACTTGATGTTGTGCGTGACTGTGGTTTTTAAATCGTTGATCAACCTCGCTATTCTCCTGATTTAACCACATCTTACTGTCAATTGTTTCCTAACATGAAAAAACGCTTGGCTGTGTACCAGTATCGCAGTGATGACGATATCATATGATGTTTGATGATGTTTTTGCCCAACGAGATAAAATCTTCTTCGCCAATGGAATCTAACCACTGCTACACCGATGGAAAGTGCGATTGGACCACAAAGGAAATAAACCACATCTTTTCAAGTAAAAATGCATCTTTGTTACATATTTAAAAATCACACACCATGTTATCATGTGTGTGACCTTATTTGAGTGAGAGACAATGAGACAATACATTTGACTCAGAGGTAAAGAACAATACATGCAGTAAAAACACCCTTTATCACCTGTATCAAACAAGCCAAACAGTTTCGATGTTTTATATCTATTTTAAACAGGTGAGGTTGAGTGTTATATATTTGTGCTTTTTCGTGCGAAGTTAAAATTATATCTAGTCACAGAAGTCCGTGAACTGCCGACTCCGTATCTGTTGCAAAATATCAAGATTATTTGGAAAAATATCGATAAAGCAAGCATTGAATAGATAAACATAATTTTTGTTTACAGTATAAAAATGGGATATTATATTTTGAACATGATGATTGGTTATATCAACAAATCACTACCAGGAAATATTGTGAGTATACAGGGTCAACAACAAGATATGTATATATCATACATATTAAAACCGATTTCGGAACTACTAGTAATCCTTGGAAATTTCGACAGAACACATTCTATACCATTATAGAGTCGCCACGACAGAGTCTACTGCAATTTTCTTAACAGAGGTGAATTTGGATGAGATTTGAAGTAATTGTCTCTTTCGTAGAGCTCTTAACATTATTGTCAGACGCCATTTTCTCTCGAAAAGCATAAATCAGTTCACTTTTTACAGAATGTATATCTCTTGTTATTTTATTACAGTAAAGCTCACCTGGCTAAAAGGCCATTTCCCCAAGACAAAGAGAATGCAGTGTTAATCTCTTCCGACATTAATTTCATTATTATAATTAAATTAAAGAAATAAACAAAGAAAAAAACAAAAAAGTCACAGACGACGAAGTTTCCTCTAACATGTTAATCCAGTGACAATAACATTTGGAGTCAAAGAATAGTCAGATTACAAAATATATTAACTGCTAAATAGATACACAAGCGCTGCGCGCGCGCGCACACACACACACACACACACACACACACACACACACACACACACACACACATATATGAATATGTATATAAAGTAACTGAGTTTTAATTATTTATTAGATAGATTTTTATCATTTTAAACGTTATTTTTAATGGATATCCATATCTGAGGAAACGCTCCTTTATTTTTTTACACGGTATATTATTTTCATCTGCTGCCTGAATTTACAAGAAATCTTATTAAGGAAGAAATAAGAAGGTGCATTTTTTTCAAATATTCAGATAAAATATAAATTTGTAAATAAATAAAAATCCATTACTTCTTTAGAAGTTGCTTCGTTTACGTTTCAGAATCGAAACAAGAGTTATAAACGGGAACGATAGGCTGATGATGCAATATAAATTTTTTTAAACGTCAAAAGCCTTTTTAACCGAGTCGGTTTAAAGCCCGTTGGATCTAACGACAGATTCTCTTTAAAGTGGGATGCAGGTTGGTCTCTTGATGGAGGGTGCATTTTTTCGCGTAATTTTCAGACTAGTAGACGAAAATAAAAATACATTTTAACAAATAAATGGAGCGTCTAACATGGTTATCCACTAAAAAAAAAAGTTTCCAGCAATTCTTCTTTCAACCACGTTTTGTTAAAAACAAGAAAAAATGTTTTTTTCCAAACACGTTATTTACTATTTTGGACACATTGACTATACATTTTCATTTTATTAGGTTGCGTCATGAATAATTCGCGAACTAATTGTAATAACGAAAGTATCATCGTTCTTAAGCTTTCCTTAAATTTTTCAAATGATTCAAAATGGGAGAATGGTGATATTGTGCTTGTAGCGGGTTCACAACGCAAAGCGATATACAGCAAGAACAACACGGGAAAAAAAAGAACTAGGTTTCGTCTGTTCCAACCCACCTAATAATTCTCCCCTGCTCTTGCACCAACCAAATACATTTTTGGATCACTGCTAAAAGCTTTGACGGGGAAAAACACTTTGTAATGAGAACCAGATTTATAAATTCATCAAACATTTTTTTCACCTCGAAACCTGCAATGTTTTACTTAAAATGTATCGAATGCCTTTAATTGGCAGCAAGTCCTTGCAAATAAACAATGGTAAATATATCAGTTGCCATACGTGATACACGTTTAGTTGATCATGTCTCGAAAGAGACATGACAGACAAGGCAAATGATTTTCCCGTAGTAGGTTGCCATTACTGCCGTAGAGTGGTTGACAACAAAGCGTATAGAAATCAATCTGTCATGCTGTTCAGTCCACATCGAATGCAACAAATTCAACTAGAATTCGAACTCGACTCTCCAGTAAATATATACTTGAATAAAATTCTTTTGTAAGAATAAAATTGATTTAAAAATGATGAAACAACCTAAAAATGCGAAATTTTTCTTTTCTCACTTCCATCCATAATGAAAACTCATATGGGTTGATAGATTCTAACAACACGCCATGAATTGTAATCAATCTATCTGAAAACAGTAATCGTATTTGCGAAAGCATATCGGTACATTAGAAAAACATTAAATAACACACACACACGCGCACACATAAACACAGATATACATATAGAATTTTTCATGATAATAAATATATATAGCTATATATAGTATAGTTATACTTATGCAATATATCTGCTTCAAATGCCACGTAATATCTATCGTTCATGTATAATTCACAGTAATCTTTTTAGTTGCTAAATATGATTTAAAATAAAGATGAATATGGAAACAAATCATTTTCCGTTCTGTCTTTCATCCCGTCTCTTATATTCACTTTCATTCGCTTCTTTCTCTTTAGAAAAAGATAAAGAAGAATAGAATTATTCATCATAACATTTTTGTCAAAATATTTTTGCCAACATTTGTAAGTTCTTTATTGTTTTACTAAATAGAATAAAATCTGTTTTTCAGTCTTTTTGAATTTTTTAAAATTATTAATGACATTTTTCCGAGCCGTATAACTTATATATCAACGACTTGAAAACAAAGAAAATCATCAAACAACGGAAGCTGGTCTTCATCTTTAATTTCAGGGATATCAAACAAAAATAAAATCGATACAAAATTAAACATCTAAGACTTGCATTAATTCCTAACCCCATAAATCTTTTTCATTTCAGGAAAGTTTGTAGAGCAAAATTTTAATAGTTCTCACTTCCCAAAATATGTAATTTTTGGAGTTTTATTTGAATATATATATATATATATATATATATATATATATATATATATATATAGAGAGAGAGAGAGAGAGAGAGAGAGAGAGCACGATGGATAAATTTTATAAATGACGCAAAAATCAAAATAACACTGACATCTTATTTGAACAGTTATATCCACAGACGACGATGGAATCTCCTGTAACTCTTCTGGACGGTTTCCTTTTTTAAGTTGGTGAATGCTGCGATGATTCTTGCCTTCAGTTCTTCTTTGGTAAGAAAGAGAGTTTTGTAGGTCACTCGTTGAACTGCGCCCACACATAATAATCAAGAGGGTTGTAGTCTTGGGAGTTACGTGGCCAAATGATTTTGTTCTCTGGTTTGTGTAGCATGGTGCAGAGTCCTGTTGCCAGACGTAGTATTTTACAGCAATCACTTTCTTGACCCATGGCAGAACTACCTTCTCAAGGCACTTGATGTAAGCCTATGTATTGAATCTGATGCCCTATGGGAAGATGAACAGAGGCATAATTCTGCCATCACCAGTGATTACTTCAAACACCGTCATAATTATCATTACACTCATCCAACTCTTTCCAAATCGTCTAAGCTATTCTTTGCTTGACCCCGCCCAACACTTGGAAAAATACATATATATATATATATATATATATATATATATATATATAGCTTTATTTCATCTGTAAATTCTGATTACATTTAGGGGATAGCTATTTAAACTTATCTGATAGAGACATGCTTTATCAACCCCAGTTGACCGTAGAATGAAGAACATTCTTGTACCGGAAACAAAGGTTAGTAAAAGAAAGAGTGAGAAATGTTGGTCAGGAAAACATCAAGAAGAGGAGAAAATAGTAGTAATTTTCTTTTTGGTAGTGGAAAGCAGGTAATTTGTCCATTGGGTCAGAGGTAATAGGTAGGAAAAACTTCAGATTCTCCAAATTTAAATTCTAATTCTTGTAAAAGACAAAACATATTATGAATAAATGGAAGGAGAGGATAATTAATGGATTCAGGTGACAACATTTGCTAATTAATTTGTAAAGAAGTAAATACTGATATTGAAATTTTAAGGGTTAGATTTACAAGGATTACAATTTAAGTCGAGGTAAAAAAGATAAAAATGTATATAGAAAAGAAAGGTAACGAGCTTCGTCCCGCTTTTTCGAATCTTTTCTCAATTGTTTTCCGTTTCAAACTAAAACGGAGCCTGAATATTGTGAAGATCAAAATAATTTTCTTTAAAAATTTACCCCAGAAATAAAAACAAAAAGAACAAATAAACACAAGAAGCTCATCCCCAATATAAGAAAATAATATACATAAAGAGAAGAAAAACAACTGGTATAAGCAATATGAAAATTTAGATTAGTTAGTAAATTAAATTAGAAATAAATCCAAGACGGCATCCATGCTTAAATAAAACGACTGATATAAAGAAACTTATTTAAAATTTGACAAATAATAGGAATTATTTTATAATAAACATATATAAAAATATATATACATATGAATATAATTAATGTTATATTGCTGATAAAAGGGGAACACCATTAACTAAAGTAATTCCGAATATTTAGAATTATTAGGACATAAATATTTGAATTTTTACTGAGGTCAAAATAAAATATATATAAAATATAGAGCCAGAATGAAAAAACAAAACTAAAACAAGAAAAAACAAAAAAACAAAAAATCTTAGAACTACAGAGAAAAGTGGCTATACGAAACGGAAGATATATTAAATATGCAATAGTGAAGGGCTAATAAGGGGAAATAGAAATATATTAGAAGTAATAAATTATAGATTAATAAAATTTAATTTGAAATTCAAGGCACCGACTAATATCAAACAATTAGACTAGAAAAGTTAAGAATTAAACAAGATAAACATATTATTATTGTAATTACTTATACTATTAAAGAAACGGAAACAACTATTTAAAGAAAATTTAAATTTGGATTATATCTAGTTTTTTTGTTTTATCTAAATATAAAATTTTAAAATTTGAATTTATGACGACATTTGCTTAAGAATTCTTTTCTTATGTATAAAAACAAATTTTACTTAGGATATTTTATTATCTTAATTTTTTCATTCAAACATAGATTGCATCTCTCGTAAAGGTTACTGAGGGTGTAAGCCGAACCCATTAGTCTCTAGCTCACTATTGGATTGAGTCCCTCCTCTTTTATTTCCATAAATCTTCGGAAAAAAGTAGTCTGGAATTTTAAAATGGGGTTGGAAAAGGGTTGTTTATGAGAGTAGCAACGTTGTTCAAATACTCCAACCAAAATTCCAGTGGAAACTTAATAATTCCTTTTTGTTATTTATGAAGAGATATTGGCTCGGTAGATTACTTAGGTAGAACAACATTTGCTTTTCACCAGACAGTTGTTGATCGACCTACAATTGCAAGATAGTAAATTACCAGTTTTAGCATCAGCCCTATTTCAATTCTTTAAAATTGTTCTATTGCGGGTATTAATAATACTGTTCATATTGTGTGTACAAGGATAAATAAATTTAATAGCAGTTCCTTTTTATTCCTGAGCTAAATTTTTTGCGTAAATTATTATGATTTTAACAACATTCAGGCCCTATTTTGGTTTGAACGGAAAAAAGTTTGGAAAAAGTTCGAAAAAGCCGGGCGAAGCTCGTCACCTTTGTTTTTTATATACAGTTTTATTTTGTTCTGATGTATCAGTCTCGATTTCCTACACCTTCATTTGCCAGCATTTCCTTCTACCTAACAATGTGATACACTTTTTCTTTCCTCGTTCTTCCTTTTTACATTGCTCTTTTTTCTTCCTTTTCTTCTTTTCCGTTTTCCGTTTTCTTTTTCTTTTCGATACTCTTACTTTCGTTGTCTTTACCCACTCACGCACTCAAACAAATAATAGTATTTTACCATGAAGGTTAATATTGCCGATGAAGCGAATTTCACTCGTTGAAATGGGCATATGATCTTGAAAAATTTGAATTTTTTATATGTAATATGTGGCCTTGTTAGAGCCAGAAATAAAGACACAAAGAAGGAATAGAGCTAACAAATATATTTAACAAAGGGAGTAATACAAACATATACCAATGACAAATTATTAGCGTGTCTGTTAGTCCGGCTGTCTGACTTATCTGTTGGAATCGATTCCGCTCTCCCTTTCTACTCTCTACAAAGCAGAACTGCAGAATTTGAAAGAGTTCATGCGTCATATAGATAAGTCACCATAACATCCGCCTCCTAAGTGTCAACTCCGCAGGAGTCTTAATATTTTTTGTCTTTTTGGGTTCACGACAAAAAGTTTGTTGTTTTTTCTTTTCCTCCGTAAACGGCGCTGTTCCAAGGACGCTTGCGAAATTGGCATGACAAAAGTATCATAAATGACATCCATCACTTTTTTTCCTTCAGGAGGACAGCTGTCAGTATCGTCTGACAGGCGTTTCTTGATTTGATTTAAATATCTTTTGTGACTGAACTGGGGACTTTTAATTATATAGACCATATTTCCTACTCTTTTGTCTATTGTATCCATTTCCAAGAAACATTTATTATCCCGGAACACCCGGAAAAAATTATTTCCGAGTTGGTAGCGTTTTGTAGGTACCGTGTTTGTTCGTCCAGGTTTTGTTTACTTGGGAAGTAGCTTGTCGAACACAGACCTGATTTTATGCGCAAACATTACCTCGGCTGGCAGTAATGATGATAGTGTGTTGTCGTTGGGCATGATTTTATACACCTGAATGAACTATTATAGGGCTTTTTCTGTGAGTGTGCCCCTAGCTTTCTTCAGAGCTCTTTTAAGCGTGTCAACGAAGCGCTCGGTCTGTCCGTTGATATGGAGCAATCGTGATATGATTGATCTGGAAGGATAAAAAATCCTTAATTTTGCTGGACGTAAATTATGTCCCATTGTCTGACACGAAACAATCGACTACCCCAAATCTGGCAATCAGTTCGTGTAGGAAATTGATTATAACTTATGTAGTGGGATTTCTACAACAAAGAACTTCAGGCCACTTAGAAAAACTATCTCCTACTATAAGATAGTAGAATTCATCAAGCGAACCTGCAAAATGTACATCGATTCGATACCATGGTCGATCCGTTTTGGGCCAAGGACAATATTTGATTGGAGGTGCCTTAGCTGCTAAGGCACAGCCTTTACAGGATTTTGTAATATTTTCGATATCCTTATCCATTTTCGGACAGTATACATAACTGTGCATAAGGCCTGATGATCCCTGGATGATCAGCATGGAAATCTTTCAGAATTCTTCTTTGTAGTGTTATGGGAATGATGATTCGCTCACTATATAGCGGTACTTCATAAAGAAAAAATATCTGAAGTCTATTTGTTCACTTCAAAAATTTTGATTTTGGTTTGCCTGATAAACTCATCGTTTAGAGCTTTTTGTTTAATTTGGTCGAGGGTTACAAGGAGTTCTCTTACTGCGTTGCATAATGTAGTTTTACATTCTCCTGTTCGAAGAAAAGTATTCACAGTTTCTTCAAGGGGTTCTCTGTGTTTCGAGATTAATCTGGACAGTCCGTCGGTATGACAGACGTTTTTAGACGGTAGGAACTCCATTTTAAACTTATAATGTAAAAGAATTGATCGCCATCTCCGCTGTATGTCTTCTGTAGGCAGACCTTTTTTAGAACCGAAGATTATCAGTCACAGTTTATGGTCCGTCTGCAAAGTAAATTGTCTACCGTGAATGTACCAGTGAAACTTAGTTACAGCGAAAATTATCCCTAACGACTCCTCAATTTGCGAGTAATTCTTTTCTGCAAGAAGAAGTGTTCTCGACGCATGAGCAATTGGTTTGTGAGATCCATCTGGCATCTTGTACAGAATACTTGCTCTAATGCATATATGAACTGGCGTCGCTGGCAACTATAATATCTAGGTCTAGGTTATAGTGGGTGAGAATTAAGTCCGACGTCAAAACTTCATTTATATTGACGAATGCTTCTTGGAATTCAGGTTTCTACTCCCAGTTCTTGATTTTTTTTCAAAAGTTTGTTTAACGGAGCACATAAGTTGTGTATATTCGGTATAAACAACTGGCAGTAATATGCCAATGCTAAAAAATATTTGCAAGGTTTTCGGGAGCTGGCATGTTCTTGATTGCTGTAGACCGTCCTGGATCTGGTCATATGCCCTCTTTATCGATAATGTATCCTAAGTATTTAATTTTTTCCATAAAGAAGTCACATTTGGATTTTTTCAATTTGGACCTGTACTCCTGAATTCTTTCGAAGACTTTATGTATGTGTTCCTTACGCTATTCTACAATCTGACTTATGATTAATATGTTGTCCAAATATGCAACCACGAAGTCAGTCGCTCAGCATAGTGTCCATTACTTGCTAGAAAATTGCTAGCGCAACCTTTACCCCGAACGGTAGACATTCGAACTTGTACAACCCACGATGTGTTGATACAGAGAGATTAGAATATTCTTCTTCTACCGGTATCTGAAGATACACCTTACTGAGGTCGATTTTTGAAAAAATATTCACTCCATTTAGTTTCATCCGGTCTAGGTAAAGAATAATCATAGTCTTTGAGTGCCGCATTAAGCCCCGTCGAGAAATCAGTGCAGACCCGGATCTCGTTTGATTTCTTCACATAGACGGTTGGTGAAGCACATTGAATGTTCATAATTTTCGACAAGACACTGGTTCGTTTTAGTCTGTCGAGTTCTTTTATTTTTGGTAAAGAGGCAAAATGAATATTCTCTTTTAATTAAACACTGGCTACATATCATCTTTTAACTCGAATTTTGCCATCATCTTATTACACCGACAAAGGCCTCCAGAAAAAAAAAACTTCCGACAAAGTTTCTTTTAAGTATTTTATTAAATTATTTGCCTCAGTGGTCAGGTTTTCGAGTTTTGGGCAAAATTAATTAATGGCAAGTCCCACAACTTAAATTTTTCCATCCAGTCGACGTCAAATAAATTTTCTGTATTTTTTTTATTTTATTACGAATGATTTTAGTTTTAACGTCCTTCTTTGAAATGTTACATTCGTGATAAGTTCTCCCATAAACTTGATTTTCTTCCCTTTCAAGGACCTGGCCATTTTATTAGTTCTTTTTTTATTAGCAATGTTGGTTTTTTTAAGTTTTTCTACGTATATAGATTTATGTTTGTTAAATCTGAACCAGAATGCAACTGCAGTTTAATATTTTTATTTAAGATTTGTACTTGCATGTACTTCCTAATGTTTAACCCGTCTTGTTCGTCTGATTTTTTTATTTTTTACGTAGCTATTTTCTCGCTCGACAATGTGAGCTATGGTGCCCGATACAGCTACAATTTAAGCATTCTTTCGGTAAGGGCAGTCTTTATATCAATGTAATAATCTACAACTGAAACACGGGTTAGGAAACATTGTTTTGTTTCGTTTTTGATTGGTTTGATCTAGAGGGAGAATTAAAATGTTTTTCTTTCGGCGTACTTTTCTTATGCCAGATTCCTTGATGTTTTTCAAATCTTGGCGTACGCTTACGAATCTCGGAGAATCCTCCGCTATTTGTTAGAGATTAAGGTTTGACTCATTTTCCAGTTTATTTAGAACTCTACGTTGAATTTCTGCGTTATTAGCTGAAACGAGTTCTTGAACAAATATCAGACACTTGAAATTATTTACACTTAATTCTGACAGTTTGAAATCGTCACAATGCTTTTTCAAGACCGACGCGAATGTAATGAAATCTTCACTACCCTTTCTGGTTAAGTTCATGAACTTTAATGAAAAAGTGTAGTTTTAGGACTAAAAAGTTCTGTAAGAAGTTTAACTACCTTGGTGAATGTCAGTTCGCTTGTTTTATGGGGTAAAATATAATTCACAAACTTGGTGTACTCTGTGGCACCCAGTTTTTGAAGAAGAAGGCAAACTTTATTATAATTTATGCAATCTGTGAATTTTCTAAAATAGGAGGCGAAACTTATATTCTCGTCCGGAAAATATGTAAAAGTGTCTATTGATCCTCAGATCGTGTTTTATGAGAACGGATTTTTGTTTTCACTAAGTTGTCCCAAATTTGCAAGTTTAAGCAAGATTTTTGCTCTTGTTGAGTTTGAGGTAGAAATTCTTCGAATTTTTTATGTCTAACTTCAGTTTTTTTTCTTTTTCAGGTTGCTTTTGAATTTTAAATCACTTTTTATGTTTATCCAGCTGAAGTTGCTCTATTTTATTTTTACTGCTCAAGTTGATTTTCTTGTCATTTAAGTTCCAGTTGGTTTTGTTTCTGTTGCCGTTTAAGCTCCCGTTGGTTTTGATGTTCAAGTTAGAACTTAAGAAAATCTAGCATGGTGGATTTAAATTCGTCCGTGTTTATCCGTGTCTTTTTTCTTTTTTAGGATTACCGGAATACAAATTAAATTCAAATGAAAACTTTTCTTTGAACGAAAAAAACTTTCGTGAGGACGAAACAAGCATTTATATATATATATATATATATATATATATATATATATATATATATATTATTTTGAAAAGAGTAACTAGAAAAATTAATTTGAATGCACAAAAAGGAGGTACCTATACATTATATCGTTTTTTATAAATATTAATCTTCTTAAGAAGACTATTGCTGATTGTATGTTTTTTTAATGACCATCACTTTTGAAATTTATACTATGGTAAATACTAAAATTGGTATAATTTGTCATTTCGGGATTTGATGTGATATTAGTTTGCAATTCCATTCTAAATATGATAAGGTTTTCATATTAATTTCTTATTGCGTTTGATCTAAGTAACATATTTATGGTATATAAAATATCATATTTTCACAATCAGCCCCTCTACACACACAAATACACACATATCAGCCAGTTAAATGCCATACCTGATACACGCTTGGGCAATCATATCTCGAAAGAGACATGACTAAGCAGAAGATTACTGCATAGTAGGTTGCCATTACTTTCTGCGGTAGACTGGTTGCCAGCCAAGGATATAGAACCCAATCTGTCCTTTTATTTAACCCATAAGAAGAGAAGGATTAATACTTTCCCCAAGGGTATATGTGCGTAAGTGAATGCAGGGAATTCAATTGGAATTCGCACTCAGCTCCCCATTTCCTGTTCCGAGCCGGTATTCACTGTACCACAACGCACATCCACACACACATATATTATTAGAGCGTTAAGTGAATTAATGTGAATTTTGTCCCTTAGCAGTATCATTTCAGTTATGTACTTTAAAGTTGCGTGAAGGCATTATTGCAATGTCTTCTCTCTTCAGGATTTTTGATTCTCCTGTAGAAAAACGCAAAAACCTTGAAGAGTAGAGCAGAACAAACCAAATGAACCAGAAGAGGGAAGACATTTCAATGCCTTGACGAAACTTCAAAGTCGGCATGACTGAAATAACACTAACTTCTTCATATTATATTCTGTCTGTTTCTTTCCCTTCTCTCTCTCTCTCTCTCTCTCACTCTCTCTCTCTCTATATATATATATATATGTGTGTGTGTGTGTGTGTGTGTGTGGTGTGTATGTTTGTGTGTGTGTGTTGTAATTTATAAAGTAGGTAATGTCATTCATTAAAATAACTCGGATAAGAAACACGGTGTCTCAAAAAATGAGATAATTTAAATTTTCTGTAGACTTTGATGAAAATATAATTGCGTTTAGTTTTGATATATAAAAGACAATTTTGGTTTCATTTTTTGATCTCATTTGTATTTCTTCATATATTAAAGTCCCGCGTAAACCGGTGCATTTTTTCCAATTTGACTGTAGTAGACTTACATATATATTTAATCTATAGAACGTTTATTCATTTTAAAATAATGCAGTTATGAAAATATATTGATATAGGAAATGCTTGATGTTATTTAAATGTGTGCTTTTCTAGGAAAAATGAAAAAATGCTATGATTAATTTGCAAGAATTTCATGAAAAAATGTTTTCTGAAAACTGTTTTCCTTCTCTTTTTCTGTTATTCTGACTCGGTGACATTAACTCTTAAATTATGCAATATCTTAGCCGTGGAAAAGATAACGTAAAATTATTAGTAGTTACAAACTGGTTGTTACGAGTATATTGCTGAAAGTCAAGTGTCGCGTTTCATTCATTGGCCTCATTAATTTTTCTTTTTCTTTTTTTGTTACACTTGTTGCATGACTAAAAGCAACAAATCGATTTTTTTGTCTTTTGGATTCCAGATGAGTTCTTGGAGGATGCTGAAAGTTTTCAAGTAAAACGAAATTTCTTTAGTTAAACGTTTGCATTGACTACGGAATTGTACATTGTAGTCACATCTCTTATACACTTTCATAGGAATAAGAATGCAGATGTAGTACCGGGTGTATTTGTCCTCTATATCAAACGGCAGTCAGAAATTGTTCTTAGCAAAATAAACCGAGAAATTTGATCAGTTATTATATTTTTACATTAGTAATTTTGTGTGGCTTTCAAAGCGATACTATTGTACAAATATATACGAAGCCCAATATATTCCTACGGTATACCAGGTACATGCATCATAGCCAAACGAGCGTGATATAGTGACAGGTTTTGATAAATGTAGCGAATGTGGGCCCGGTCTTCATTTGAAGGTTTTCCAAAGTAGCTACACGTAATTTTTCAGTTACCGCATCCTTCAAACATAAAATCAATCTTCTCAACACTCAGGCATGGTGCTCTCCCACAACTCGCGCTTGTGAACTGATGCATAGTGCGTCAGACCTCACGGATCATGTCCAACTGGTTAAGGTCAGGCAATTGACATAGACTTCGGAGCTAGATTTACTGGGGCCCATTTTAATTTACCAAGACGAGACATGTTAAACTGCTAATCAATTAATATTATAAGCCATGAAAGTTCTTCTTGATGTGGCATGGTTATTATGATGGGATATTATTATTATTATTGATTTTATATTTATTGAATAGATAAAACAGTAGTATATGTTGCTTATTTCTGGAAATCAAGTGACAGCAAGTCTTTTCAATAGATCTGCAATCTCATCAGTATATGCACGAATGAGTGATGAAGCTTTTCTCTCCGAGTTTAATCAAGAGATTTTCATACACAAATACCCCATTGCTTTCAAACCGTAACTTTCTTTCTTTCAAACCCAAACGTGTTAAAAACTTCAGGAATAAGCCTTAAGGAGTAAATCTGGAACCGGTGTAAGGAAGGCTGTTCACTGTTGCACCCAAACTTTGTTCTGGCAACTGTGACGACACTAGTGCAAAATAGTAATGGCCCCTGGGCATCCATTGGACAAAATCTGTGGCGTGGACAGCGGAGACGCACTTCACGCGCAGCTGTCAATCTTCCCTTAAAAATCCTGCACAGGAGAACATCCAAGCGTCACTTTACCTACATTCGATTGGTAAAACTAACACAAGTCGCATATGCAAGGCGCCATGAGATCGATGGATGTCACACACACACACACACACACACACACACACACACACACACACACACAAATATATATATATATATATATATATATATATATATGTTCCGCATATTAAACCATATATATATATATACATGTTCCGCATATTAAACCATCTTTTACACCAGCTTTTATGCTTTATGAAATTCTGTACAGAGGCATTTCACTGGATTTGTCTACGTAGAGGCTCTGCTGATATTTACCGGGATCAAAAAATAAATGTGAGCACAGGTAGGCGATGGCGATTATTTCAGCAGAGGTAAGAGAGATGTGCGTTACATGTCAGTTTTCAACTAGTCCGATGCAGCTGCCAATCATCAAAATGTTGTGTGATGTGGCTATGCGTAGGTATGTGGGAAAATTGTTTTCTAGCTAAAAAAAAAGTGTTTCCGTCAACGGCGTTTGTAGTTCTCTCTGTATTTGCTGTAGTTTCCGCGGAAATAAACAAGAGGCATTACATTCGGAGCATCCCTCTTGCGAATATGTGTAAGATAGATACGTGTGTGTGTGTGTGCGCGCATGTGCGTTGATTAATAAAATAAACAAACCTTTTCAGCAGCTGTATTTTAAAGTCTTATTTATCGAGAACAAAGTAACCAGATATTCAATTACTTTTGTGCCGTCAACATATTGTACTGACGTTCCTTCTTGCTTTATTAGTCAAAGCATCGAATAGCCGAGAAGACATACATCTTCACAGGGTAAAGGCAGCCGCCACCTGACGAATCTCTGAGATCTTTTATAAGGAGGCGTAGCGGAATGCTGTTCGCTGGAACACATTGTAAATCATACATTAACGGAGAATATAAAGAAATTTCATATCGTCATTTCTAATTATTACTTAACATGGAGGAACTTTAAATCAAAATCCTAAAAGAAATTTGGCATAGTTTGATAGAACCTGTTTGTTGCGGGCTCAACCCCATTGAGCTATTGGGATCATCTGTGAAGGCGCATATAAAAAGGCACTATGCGCCGAATAGATGGCGCAGCAACCACCTGAGGGGGAGTCGAAGGTGGAGCACAAACTGAGATATATCGAAAGTTCAACTGATGATGCGATTCCGATAACTACCATGCCCAAGTGCCTCGCGTAGTACAACCATATAGTGCTGTATTACTAGGGGTACCTCGAAGGTGACGATCTCCCAGTTGGTGTGTAACTATCCCATGATTTGTACATTTCTTATTGTTTTTATAATAAATTTAGAATGATCATATTTTTTTATTAATTTTATGGGCGAAAGATTAATTTGAGGAGTCGGAAGATTAATTTGAGTGGTCGGAAGATTAATTTGAGTGGTCGGAAGATTAATTTGAGGAGTCGGAAGATTAATTTGAGTGGTCGGAAGATTAATTTGAGTGGTCGGAAGATTAATTTGAGTGGTCGGAAGATTAATTTGAGGAGTCGGAAGATTAATTTGAGTGGTCGGAAGATTAATTTGAGGAGTCGGAAGATTAATTTGAGGAGTCGGAAGATTAATTTGAGGAGTCGGAAGATTAATTTGAGGAGTCGGAAGATTAATTTGAGGAGTCGGAAGATTAATTTGAGGAGTCGGAAGATTAATTTGAGTGGTCGGAAGATTAATTTGAGGAGTCGGAAGATTAATTTGAGTGGTCGGAAGATCAATTTGAGTGGTCGGAAGATTAATTTGAGGAGTCGGAAGATTAATTTGAGGAGTCGGAAGATTAATTTGAGTGGTCGGAAGATTAATTTGAGTGGTCGGAAGATTAATTTGAGTGGTCGGAAGATTAATTTGAGGAGTCGGAAGATTAATTTGAGTGGTCGGAAGATTAATTTGAGGAGTCGGAAGATTAATTTGAGTGGTCGGAAGATTAATTTGAGGAGTCGGAAGATTAATTTGAGGAGTCGGAAGATTAATTTGAGGAGTCGGAAGATTAATTTGAGGAGTCGGAAGATTAATTTGAGGAGTCGGAAGATTAATTTGAGTGGTCGGAAGATTAATTTGAGTGGTCGGAAGATTAATTTGAGTGGTCGGAAGATCAATTTGAGGAGTCGGAAGATTAATTTGAGGAGTCGGAAGATTAATTTGAGTGGTCGGAAGATTAATTTGAGTGGTCGGAAGATTAATTTGAGGAGTCGGAAGATTAATTTGAGGAGTCGGAAGATTAATTTGAGGAGTCGGAAGATTAATTTGAGTGGTCGGAAGATTAATTTGAGGAGTCGGAAGATTAATTTGAGGAGTCGGAAGATTAATTTGAGGAGTCGGAAGATTAATTTGAGTGGTCGGAAGATTAATTTGAGGAGTCGGAAGATTAATTTGAGTGGTCGGAAGATTAATTTGAGTGGTCGGAAGATTAATTTGAGGAGTCGGAAGATTAATTTGAGGAGTCGGAAGATTAATTTGAGGAGTCGGAAGATTAATTTGAGGAGTCGGAAGATTAATTTGAGTGGTCGGAAGATTAATTTGAGGAGTCGGAAGATTTGAGGAGTCGGAAGATTAATTTGAGGAGTCGGAAGATTAATTTGAGTGGTCGGAAGATTAGTTTTAGAAGGAAAAGGTGTAGAGACGAATACTGTATGTGATTAACCGGTGCATTTTAAGGAAAATAGTAACTACAAAAGAACTACTAGGTTTATTATTCAGATTATATTAGCAGAATTCGGACAGATGTGCTGAAAATATAGTGCTTTCTTATATTAGTCGACAAAAAGATGGCATTCGGAACATTTAGTTTTTAAGTAACATCATTGAAAACATCAGTTTTGGTTGTATTAAAACTGTTATATCTACATAAATGTTTTAAATACTTGTCAAAATTGGTGTATTTTTGTTTAGTAATGGTAATACTGAAAATGAAAGGAAGCTACCAACATTTTCTAAAAATGCTGTTTTTTAAGAAAGGTAAAAATGCAACACAGATAAAATAACTGTAAAGTTTATAGAAAAGGTGTAATGAATGATAAACTGTGATGTTTTGAAGTTTTGTGTTTTGGTAAGTTTTTGCTGCACGATGCTAGATAGATAGATAGATAGATAGATAGATAGATAGATAGATAGATAGATAGATAGATAGATAGATAGATAAAATGCAAATGTCTTTCAGTTTAAGCTACATGGCAAGGACAGATATTGCTGATGATCTACGTTTTAACAGGTTGTCAGTTTGTTTTGCTTGGAGTTAACTTTTCCATTGCTTTGGGAAGAAATGCATCAATGGTATTAAGCAAAACCATCGGTCTATATTGATTCAAATTTGCGAGAAAACGAGATCCGCGTAGTGGTTCTGCACTCAAGTTGTGTAATGTGTGTAATAAGTCTTCACTAACGGTCATTTTTTCGCGAAAAAGAAAAGAACAATAAAATATTGATATTCTGTTTAGGTCGTAATCCAAAGAAGCCGGTGAGCATTAAACGCAGTAAAAATACTGGCAACTAAGGATTAAGAAATTATCGGTCAATTTCGATCCAGAAAATCGTTAATATGATTAAACTTTAATACACACCTTACAAACACAATTGCAGCATCTGTTTATTCAAGCTAATGCATCCTTCTCAAAAATATCAAGCGAAGCCACAATCTTATCCACAGTTCACACCGACCTGTTTTGTCTCTATAGCCCACAGGAATCACTTCCAGCGTGATAGTGCTGACTGCAAAAAAGAAACCTATTTGTGTCTGCCCGTATCAATTGTAAACGTGTCTCCAAAGAGGCCACGTCTTTTTTCCCCGAATAGAATGAGACGCCTCAAAGTTTAGAAGTTTGACACACGTGACTATTGGCGGCTCTGTAATATGCTCTTCAATAAGAGTAAATCTGTTATTCCTCCTATTTTAACTTAATTTGTTAACTTCTTCTATTGATAAAGCAGAATGTTTTGCTCATTAATTTTCTTCAAATTCTACTCTTGACTGATCTGGAGTATCTTTCTTTACCTGACTTTTCATTTAGAACTACCCCCCCCATTGAGCGATATGCATATAACTTTGTTTACAACCTCTAAACTAGAGCCCTTCAAAGCGTGTGGATTTGATGGTCTCCCTGTAATAGTCCTTAAGAAATGGGCTCTCGAATTGGATCCTGTTCTTTCTAAACTAGCAGTGCCTTTCTGCTTCTTGCTTTCCTGCTTGTTGGAAATTCTCTTCTGTAGTTTCTGTCTTTAAAAACTCAGGTGAACCATCTGATTCTTCTAACTATTGGCATTCTATTAGTATTCTACCTCTTTTGGTAAAGTACTAGAGTCTTTAATTAACTTCAAAGTGGTTAAGCATCTCACCTCGCGGGGTATTCTTTCAGATAAGCAATATGACTCTTGCTTTTCTAGGTCAACTGCTGATGTGTTAACGTTTATTACCGAAAGTGTCTGTCAAGCTTTAGATAAGAATGGTGAAACCTCTGCAGTTGCTTCGGACATCTCGATGGCTTTTGACAGGGTTTGATATTTTAGTCTTTTACACAAGTTGAAAAGTTAGGGTAATTTTGGATGAATTTTTTTCAACTGGGTCAATCTTTTTTATCGAATCGTGAAATAAAAGTTATCTTGAACGGCTACTCATCTAGATATATTTGTATTAGTTCAGACGTTCCCAAGGCTTCTATCCTTGGGCCCACATTTTTCCTAATTTTCACCAACGACCTTTTTGATTACATCACTTCTGATAACACAAGCATTTATTCCTATTTTAATAGTATATCTAAGTTGTTCGTTAAGGTCAAATTAGCAGCTGATCTGAAAATGATCTGCATTCTTTTGTCAGCTGGGGCAAGGAATGTTTTTTTTAATTCTAACACCTTCAATGCGAAATTGCTCTCTTTTAATTGTATGAGAGAACCCTTTTTACCATTCATCAGCATAGCTTATGCTAACTTTCAGGGGATTGACTCATTGCGCCTTCTCGGAATCATGCTAACATGAAGTGGAAAGATTATATTGAATCAATTACTATGTCTGTTAAATAAGTTAGTTCTCTGATATGTGTCAGAGAATTTTTCCAGAATCTATAATACATATTTATATGTCTACCATTCGAAATTGGCCTTGAATATTGCTGCCACACCTGGTCTACTGCTTCTGTTATATATTAAGAAATTCTTGTTAGAATTCAAAAATGAATCAACAATATTAGTGGTTCTAAACTAGCTTCTCGGCGTCAGTCAAATTTCTACCGCCATAATGTAGCTTCCCTGTGCTTTTTCTATTAATACTTCATGGTAATTGTCTTGATAATCTTTTCTCTTTGGCACTTTGATTTTACGAATTTAAGCAGATTGGCGGCAAGTTTTCATAATTTTATAAATTGCTATATGTAACCGTAAGTTCTATGCTAACAATGTCTTCTATTGTATTTCTCTCTTTTGTAATTATCTTCCGGCGGCTACTTGCTTCCCAGTTAACTTTTATCTTCAATAATTTAAATGCAATGTCAATCGTTATCTGCCATCTTCATAATACTTGTTCTTTTATTTTTCAGTCTCTTTCACATTCTCTAACACTGTAATCTTTCGCCTTAGTTGTTTTATTGCTTTGCTTGTGTTGAAATGATTGGAAAACATACGTACATGCATACATGGTAATTACCACATCTTAATCAGATAAGAGTCACTACCCGTCATATCCCTTGTAATGATTTCAGTCTATTTTCGGCGTCCATATGATAATTAAATTCTGTATCTTTGTTTGAATTGATTGGGTCTGCATGGCCTCTAACTGTTTTGCGTAATACTATGTGGCTCCTCTGTACTGATGATGATGATCTGCAAACACCACATGTATTATTGGTAGAGCGATAGGGCCGATATGACGATCATTAAGATGATTTATATAACCTATCGTTGACAAAACCATGCTCTCACATACACTACATCTCCAAGACTGCATATCAGTTGGTAAATCAAAGTGAGTGTCTCTTCGGCAATCATGCTTTATCTGAAAATTCCTCAGACCCATCCACAACGGCATTGCATCCCTCCTTTTAAAAGTTACCTATACTTTGTACGATTTAAAGTTAATTCAATGCTGCATATCCATGTGTAATCCATTCAGATTAAACTTCAAATTATATTGAAATCTCTTCCTCGGTTTGGTTGAGTGCACGTTTTTGTATTCAGTTCTCTGTACAATAGATAATTTGGAATCCAGTTAGTCCCTATTCTCACAACTTGATATTCCCATCAATTTGGTTGTAGATTATTATTGTTTTATATTGTTTTCAGATTATTGAATGACAATAGTATCAAGAATTAAATGCTGCTGTTTGATGATAAGGATGCATCTCGCATTTTTTGGTGGCAATGCTCAAGCCATTTTATATTCGTTTGATAAGTTGTCCATGTTTCAGAAGAGTACAGCAGGCATGTTACGATGCAGGCAGCAGTATATAGACTTATTTTAGTATACTGAACAATTTATGAAATGCAACGCAGGGGTGAGTGATAAAGTCTTTTAATATAGTACTTCCAAGATATAGGGAAGTGGCAACGATCTCTAGTCTGGTATTTTAACAAGTATTGTTGGTTCTTTGTAAATAGAGGGGTGAACATTACTTTTGTCTTCCTCGTTCTAATTTACATCTAAAACCATCAAAAGAGCCAGAGAAACAAAGTTGCAAATTTTGATAAGAAATATTCACTAATTGCATATATATACACTACCGGCAATAATTATTAGGCTACCCCAATTAAAAAAAAAATGTTGTATTTCATACTATTTTTTAGTAAGTATTGTCAAGTGAATAATTATAAATGAAAATAGAATGGTTCTTTTGTTAATATTGCACAGTAACATTTGCATCAAATGATTTTATAAATATTTTATAATTACCTATATTGCAGTTTCATCAATAAAAGAATGAAGAAAATTTAAGGTGATTCGGACGAGTTCATTTTTGGTTCCTTGCCTTGTAAAATTTTGCAAAGTAATAATAACAAAAGAACCATTCTATTTTCATTTAGAATTATCCACTTGGCAATAAATATTAAAATAATATGAAAGACATCATTTCTTTTAAAAATCTGGGGTGGCCTAATAATTATGGCCGGTAGTGCATATATATATATATATATATATATATATATATATATATATATATATATATATATACACGAAACAGATCTGTCTGCGGATGACTATTACGCTCTAACACCCTGATTGAGCACCCTGGAAGAATGGTAGACTTTGAAAAACAGTAGCTACTCTGGCATCTACGCATCGTTCATTCAGCTATGAATTAGAACACTCTCAGCTATTGGACGTGTATAATGATAATATACACGCTAAAAAGTCTGCCTCCTTCTACCGAGCGCCCGTAGCTCAGAGGTAGAATCGCAGACTGACGCCGGGTTTCAATCCTGGGTAAAAAGCAATCGGCTGTCTAACCGTACTGATGAGTGAAACAGATCTGTCTGCGGATGACTATATATATATATATATATATACGCAATCTCCCCACTCTCTCTCTCTCTCTCTCTCTCTCTCTCTATACACATATATATATATATATATAGAGAGAGAGAGAGAGAGAAAAGAAAGTGACAGACAGACAGATAGACAGAGACTTACATTATACAGATTTACTTTTGGACAAACGGTCGAACTCTCTTGTATTATATTGAAATGACATTGAACATAACTTTGATTTTTCTAATTTTAGTTAAATTAAAAAAGAACAAAATCTTTTAAGGATAAATTATTTTGAAACCATATAAATAGTATTACTACTAACTATAAACAACCGTTTCAAATATTATATGACTTCTAGTGAATACGAAATAAAAAAAAACTCTTTTTTTTTCACTGTTTTCAAATTCGCGATCTGTATGAAAATTTATTTTGATTAATAGAATAAAGAATTGACTCTGACATGAAGAAAAAAAACAAGGCCATTTACTTTGACCATTGAAAAGGGTGTGGCCTACAAACTGAGAAAAAGTAACGAGCCGATGTCAAATCTTTTTATATAAATAAGCAGAGAAAGTTGAATCAAGCGATGAGAGAAAGAGATAGAGAGAGAGAGAGAGAGGGGGAGAGAGATGGGGAGAGAGAGAGAGAGAGAGAGAGAAAGAGAGAGAGTCCCATACATCTGAATAACACCAGTGTCAAATTATAGGCTGACACATTATCAGCCTCTAATGAAAGCAGGGGAATTTCAAAGAACTCTATCCAACTCCTAAAGTATATATATATATATATATATATATATATATATATATATATATATATATATATCTTGAAATATATCTTTTTATCCATGTTGAATACAACTGTATAATTTCTATATAAGAAACAAACTCTCTCAATTTGTTTTTAGCATTTTGGAATATTACTTCGTGTCCGATGATTTAATAAGAACATTTTCGCTTCTTGACAATTCTTTTAAACTACGAATATTTAATGTTTGATTACTTGTCCTGAAACAAGCTACTGAAGCATCAAATGTGCAAATTTGTAAATAAATGCCTTATCTTGTTTATTTAAAAATAGTATGTGTGTTTCTTCGTCATTATTTTTACATACTTTACACTTCACTATCTTTCTACATATCTATATTTCATGAATCTAAATTATATCCACCAATAGATATAAATAAATAATATTTCGATATTTTATTTAAATAATTTCTAATGTTCTCTATATGCACTATATTCGGTATTACAGAATATAATAATATATTTTAATGTATAAATTTAACAAAAAAACTTTGGAAAAAATTTGGTTTAAAATGATAATAATATGATTAGACTATTGTGATATGAACAATGTGTTTATTAAAGCTTCTTCAGAGATCTGGTTAAAGACAAGAGATGAAAAATTAAGGTTGTTTTAATAAAACAAAGAGTCAGATATGTGTCACGTGTTATTACACGTGACACATATCTGACGATTATTTTAAGTGTAAGTGTATGTATGTACAGGCACGCCTGTTTCATTACATATATGTGTTCGTGATAATAGTAAAGGGCAAGAGATTCTAGTGAAATATAAAAGAGAAATTTTCTACTTAAAATATTGCATTCAAATTTTGTTTTTTCATCGGAATATGTTAAGTAAGAAATTTCTTATTTTTTACTTCACTAGAATGTCTTGCCCTTTACTTTTCCAGTTTTAATAACCTGTCCTGTTATTTTCCAGGTTTAATGTTATCTTAACAATATTACTTAACATGCGCACATTTTTCCATGTAATCCATGGTTTTTCCAGGCATTGCTAATAATTAAATATAAATTTAATGCTAGAAACCGCATTCAAAAATATTTTAAAAAATTATATGCAAGTAATTAAAAAATACAATAAAAAATTGATTATTTATAGTTCGTACTGATAATCAATTCTGATAAAATGATAAGTCATAAGCAAAGTTTGATAGACAAAAAAGATAAAAGATATCATCAGAATTTAAATGTCGAAAACCGCATGCAAAAAATATTAAACAAGTTATAAAGAATATGATTTATTGAAGCGTTAGTTACTCACTTATGTACTTATGTAGTTAGTTTCCTTTTCGGACTTCCCATATTTTAATGTAATTTTTTTTCGACTGAACAAAAATTATTTTTTGTTCAAAATCTTGCTAAGAAGGTGTCCTATCTAATTCTGTAAACTGTTTAAAATTTGGTTGATGAAGCTTGAAAGCTGCCCAGATTCACTCAATGTCGAACTTAAGAATATATTCAGCCACTGCCGTGGTTGAATGATTATGTCTTCTGTTATTAAATATTATTTTAATTTATTATTATTGTTGTTATCATTTTTCATCATGTTTTGATTTCTGCTGTGGTCGCACTACCAACCAAGTCTGCGGGAAAACCTAAGGCAGGTCGTGGTGTGTTGTTACTGCTCCATTTCATGTTTTTCTATCTACCCTATCATCCCTAGCGTTACATAGACAAAGTTCTCCCCAGCGTGTGGGCTGTACTTAACAAGACAATCTTTTGTATATCTCTTAAGCTGGGGTTTCCAGGAATTCTTTCAATGTGTTGTTTTGTTCGTTTTTTTTATAATTCCAAGTGCACCTACTATCACTGGCATGATTCTTGTTTTCAATTTCCACATTTTTTCTCTTTCAATTTCCAGGTCTTTATATTTTGACAGTTTTTCGAATTCCTTGGTTATGGTTATGGCTTGTCCAGCGGATTGTAACGTAGCAACGTTACAATCCGCTGGACAAGCCATATCAATTAATAGACAAGTTCCTTCTTTCTGGTTTTTAACAATAATGTCCGGCCTATTTGCTGCAATTTTTCTGTCTGTGTAGATGGTGTAATCCCATAGAATGGTTACATATTCTATTTCTGTAACCAGTGCTGGGTGATGATCATACCAGTGTTTGTTTACAGATTTTCCATCGTCCAATGTAAATATTGTTCCACTCTATCCTGACGATTTTTATATTAATTTGGGGCAAGTACAGAACAACCTGAGATTAGATGATCTATTGTTTCTTGGTGTTTATCACAAAACCTGCATTTTGGATCCATATTATTATGTATAATATTTGCCTGAAAGTTTCTAGTGAAAAGACTTTGGTCTTGCGCCTTCAGTCTTAGACTTTAATCCAGATGCACGTAACCATCGATGAGTATTAACTTTATCAACATTGGATATATTGGCACGTTCTGGATATC
Organism: Ascarosepion bandense; assembly: GCA_037127315.1. NCBI lineage: Eukaryota > Metazoa > Mollusca > Cephalopoda > Sepiida > Sepiidae > Ascarosepion > Ascarosepion bandense. The sequence goes on along the minus strand of JBBBDQ010001119.1, from coordinate 1,447,097 downwards.
GGCCATGCAGAGGTTTGTCTTGCTAGCGTTGTTTCATCTGTTCAAGAGCTTTATACTTGGCTTTCATTTTCATATTTTTTGCCGCAATAGTTGGTTCTTGGCTTCTGTTTTGCTTTTCTACAGAATCTACTAACTGTAAATCTTGTTTATATTTACTGCCTTCTTTTATTATTGAATATTTTTTCTTTCTTACTTCATGTTGCCTTACTAATTGTATCATCCAGTCCTTTGTTGTTTCTATGTGTGTTAGTAAGCCAATAGTTGTCGTCTTGTATGACAATTCTAGCTGAATAAGACCTCTTCCACCTTCTTTACGGGGTATGTATAGACGGTCTACATCAGCCTTTGGATGATGCATCTTATGCTTAGAAAGAAGCTTTCTTGTTTTAGAATCCATTCATCTGATGTCGTTTAGAGTCCAGTTTAAGATGTTGAAACTATATTGGACAATTGGGATTGCAAGGCTATTAATGGCCATAATTCTGTTCTGAGAATTCAATTTAGTTTTTAATATCATTCCTAGCCTTCGATAATATTCTTTACGCACTATTTCTTTCATTTTTTTATGGTGAATGTTTTCACTCTCATTTACACCTAGGTATTTATAAGCTTCTTCTGGTTTCAATACTTTTATTGTTACAGTAGGGTCTAAGCTAATTGAGGATGTTTCTTGTATTGATCCACGTAAAACTGTAGCTTTAGCACATTTATTCAAATTGAATTTCATTCCAATGTCTTCGTTGAAGAATTTTACAGTTTGCAGAAGACCTTAATGCTCATTATCATTCTTAGCATACAACTTTAAGTCATCCATGTAAAATAGATTGCTTATTTTCTTTTGGCCTATTTTATAACCGCATTCTGTCTTATTAAGTTAACTGGTCAGTGCTATTAATGATATGCAGAATCGTAAGGGTGACAATCACCTTGAAATATACCTCTTTTGATGTTTATTTCATCAGGCGTATAGGTTCCATATTATTTTATTATCATTTATTATATTTTTCTTCCATTGATTATATATTATTATATATATATTGTACGTTATCTATATTGCTTAATTGTAATATTGTAATGATATGATATGGTACTTTTATAATTACTCTCATAATATTAAACTATATACTAATTTAATGTATGATTTAATATTTCTGTATATTACTTAATTTTAATACATAGTTATTTAGTATTTCAATATATTATATTTTTTTTAATTTTTGTCATTCACACACATACTAATCTTAGCGACATATCAACACACTTAATTCGTCTATAGTTTAAATATCCTTGACACATACACTTGACATACATACACTGATATTTAAAATAAAAATCCATTGTTTTTTATTACAAGTGGTATACGCGTATAAACAGACGTACTTTTTTCTACATTTAAAAAAACATCTCAAGAAGTTTGTTAAAGTGAAACATGTTAGATTAAAGACACTTTTTCCTACCTGTTCTTTAATTTATTAAAATATATTTTCGTAATAACAATTTACCGTATATATATATATATATATATATATATATATATATATATTAGGTTCCTACACTAAATCACTGAAAAAACAGCATAGTATGAATAAAAAAGGCCACAAACTTAATAAACATGAAATTTTTATATGAAAATGTTTATGGTATTATTAAGAAGAAAGATCAAAGTATTTTTTAATTAGCTTTTAAATTTTTTTAATTCCTTGTAACACGTAACACGTTCGAAATTTTAGTAAAAATCTTGTTTTAATTTTAGTTACGAGAGTTTTAATTTTAGTTACGAGAGTTTACAATAGAAAACTTAATATTAGATGTCAGTTTTTTTCCGGTGACAAACATATTAATTTGGAAATTCTTGTAAAAGTCAAATAATTCTCATATTTTAAGGAAACTTTGAGAAACATTTCCAAATGAATTAAATTATTTTTAAGTTTATTATTTTAAAAAATATTGGTAATTTTTTTTTTACATCCCACCTTCACTTAAATTCACGAAATTTTAAGAATTAAGTTTTGTTGCGAAAATTGGTTTTATTAGTTAAACGCAAGACTCATTGGGAAATGTAAATCATCTATTATTTTCTTTAAACATTTTGCCTCTATTTCCGAAAATCTGCTTCAAATAGTAAAATAAACAATACAATATAACTCTGACATTATTTAATTTGATAAGCTTTTAATTGCTTTAATAAATAGCATTTTTATAATAGAAGAATGTTATTACCGAGCATTATTAAGATTAAGTTGTTGGTTATTTTGGTTATTGATCAATTCTTATATATATATATATATATATATATATATATATATATATATATATATATATATATATATATGTCAGTTAAGTGTCATACGTGATACATGCTTGGATGATCTATGTCTGACTAGGCAGAAGATTTTCCCGCAGTAGTTTGCCATTTCTTTCTGCGGTAGACTAGTTTGTAACTAAGGTTATGCAACCTATCGATGGAGGGAGAAGAGATGGATTCATACCTAAATTATTGTGACGAATTCAACCGGAACTCGAACCTGCTTCACCGATTTCACATTCTGAGCCGATATACATTAAACCACAACGCACATAGCGCACACACATACATACAAACACACACAGCCATACATACAAACACACACACACATACACACACACATATATATATAGTCAATATTAATTCATTCAAATAAGTTTTATTAAACTCAACCGAAAAAGATAGTCTCATGAAATTTTATTATATTTTCCTTATTAAACAATACATTTTTGCACATTCAGCGAGAAAATGCCCAAATTATTTTTTTAGTTCGAGTATTTTCAAACATCTCTGACCATTATCTGGAATATTAATGCTGGCAGTGATATAGAGATGAACGTTTTTGTAGCTTCATCCTAACATTCCATATTTCAATATGACGTCATATATAGAACGCCTTCATTTCATAGAACTCGACCATACCAAAAGATGAAGGTATTATCAAATATTTTATATACATTTGAATTATTTTCGTAGATATTTAATGCAGGTTGCTTTCTTTAATAAACTATTCTACGTATGAAGCCATTCATACGATACACGTTTATTTAAATCTAAAACGTAGCGTTCTTTACAAATCTATATATAAAAGGCAAGCTGTGTAAAAAAGAATGAGCCTTTATATTTAATTTTTATTTCGACGATGCTTATTTTTTCTTCTTTTTTTAATATAAAATATTTTAGTCGTTATTGACACGTATGATTTGATTTCTATGACGTAATTCAGCAACCATTTTAGATCTTAGATGTTTTACAGAGAAAATGTAAAAACCGTGTCCATTGGCCAAAATGTGCGAAAGGGAAAATTGCTGAAAAGCTCAAAAAGTATGTGTCGACCTGGCCTCCCTGTAGATATGTGTCCCTAGAAAGTTTGAATGGCGTAGCTTAAAAAATGTAGGAGTGTATACGGAACAGTTACACACACAATCACAGATTGCCTTTTATATATATAGATGAAATATCTATATATATATCTATATATATATATATATAAAAGGCAATCTCGCAGCGGGATCCGTTCCCGAACCAGCGAGCAACCGAACCAACCAGCCAGCCAGCCGGTTATTTATGCTAACGACCATCACCGAGTATATATACCAGGCACTCGACAGGAATGGCAAAGCCCGAACCGTAGCATTGGATATATCTAAGGCGTTCGACAGAGTTTGGCATGCTGGCCTTCTATGTAAACTGCGGAGCTATGGTATAACTGGACATTTGTTTCAACTAATCCAGTCATTCCTCTCTAACCGCACAATGAAGGTGGTATTTAACGGACATGCCTCCCAGAACTACCATACAAACGCAGGTGTCCCCCAAGGCTCCATCTTAGGTCCTACACTCTTCCTGATATACATTAATGATCTCCCTGATTCTATAAGAGCCGATGTAGGTTTGTACGCCGTTGACACCACAGTTTACTCTCGCCTCCTACAAAAATCTGGTGTAGGTGTCAAAGCTAACCTCGCAGCCGAGATTGAAAAAGACCTCCAATCCATAGTGGACTGGGGTAAGAAATGGCTAGTAAATTTTAATGCTTCTAAAACGAAGCTACTCTCAATTAACCATCATCGACAATCTCACCTACCTCCCATTAGCATGGACCAGGCTTGCCTCCCAGAGAGTAAAACACTACGCTTCCTTGGTCTCACACTTTCAGCGGACCTCAAATGGAATGACTATATCGATTCCATTGCTAAATCCGCTGCTATGAAAGTCGGATCTCTGTATAGGGCCCGGAAGTTTTTTCCGTCTAAATCTATCCTGCACATATATAAATCTACCATCCGCCCGTGCATTGAATACTGCTGCCATATCTGGTCGGGTGCCCCTGCTATTCTTCTCGGGCTCCTCGATAAGGTTCAGAGGAGGGTCTGTAATGTGATAGATACCGACTTGGCAGACCGCCTGCAGTCTCTCTCCCACCGGCGCGACGTCGCTTCCCTGTGTCTCTTCTATAAATACTTTCACGGCTTCTGCTCCGATGAACTTAGATCACTGGTGCCCCCTAAATACGAATTTGAACGAGATACTAGATTAGCAAATAGATCCCACCCTTTTACAGTGAAACCGATAAAATGCAATCGCAACTTCTACTCCAACAGTTTCTTTCCTCGCACTTCCCGACTGTGGAATTCCCTTCCACATGATTGCTTCCCCGACGGCTACAATCTCCAGGAGTTTAAATGTAAGGTCAATAGACACCTCCTAACACACTAACCTGCTCCTATTCTATCAAACACTCTTCCCATCTGCCCAACCCTCATCCTCGGTATCCTTACTCATCTGTCACCTTCCTCCTGACATTCCCTATGTCTAACCACTCCTTCTCTTTACTTTCCCTTATGTAGCCCCATGCGCAATAGTGGCAGTGAAATGATTAAACAAAAAAAAAAAAAAAAAAGAAAAAAGTCATCTAGTTGGAGGACAACATTGATTTTTAACCAACCTAACTATCGTAACATAGACATAACCACTGATGACTGTTACGGTTGCAATATAAGTGCCTAATGGGTTTTCGAACTCTTGGTCGCGAATATATATATATATATATATATATATATATATATATATATATATATATGTGTGTGTGTGTGTGTGTGTGTGTGTGTGTGTTTTCTTAATCAGTTTTTTGCCCTTTTAGTTTCATACTAAAAATTATGGTAGTACATAAAACGCCTATAAAAATATTGTAGTAATTTCTTGTAATTCTGCCAGTCAGTTTTTCATTTTCCTTTACTCCTTGGCAAATTTCTTGGATCGAAACTGATCACTTTGCGAAGCCAAGAAGGTAATCGATTATCGGCAGAAACATATTCCAAGTGAAATTTTTACATTTTCAGACATCGATTCACCAAATAAGCAAAAATAGTTTTAGTTTTATGCGACCAACACACACACAAATGCACACACACATTTTATTAAACACATATACGCACACATGTTCATGCACAATATACACACATGATCACACACACACAAAACACCTGATCACGCACACACACACACACATACACTATCACGCGCAAGCATACATACACACGATAAGACACATACACACACAAATTTTGTCAAATTTTAAAACAAAACGTGAATTAATTTTTCGGTAGTTTTAACCAGTTTTGCTAAAGATATTAGATATATTACAAAACCTGCAGTTTGAAGTTAATATGCAGATTAAAATCATAGTAGTTTAAGGCCTCTGAAATCTAATAAAAACAATGTTTTAATTTTTTCCATAATATATGTTGAAATATATGTAAAATGAAGGATCTTATAAATGCTGAAAACAGAAAATAACTAAATTATTGAGTGAGGGAATATTCACTGTGGAGATATCAAAAAAATTTCGCAGAAATCAGCGAACGATAAAGAAGACTGTTGAAAATATAACTAAGTGCAGAACTATAAGAAAATAAAAAGTCTTTAAGAACTTGTCTCCTTCAGGAGGGAACGTAAACGAAAACGAATTCTATCGAAACAACCACTTTTGGTTAATTTTGATTTTTGAACAGAATGATATTGAGGAAGACAAGAAGAACAAAATATATAGAATAGTTTGCAAATTAGAATCTGTCAAGAAACCTCCTAAGCAAATTCCTCTCAGTAAAGCAAATATGTTAAAGCGTCAGAATTTCGTTAAATACATGAATATTCACTTTTCTAGAGCAATATTCTCGAACGAATATCGAGTAACACACGATGGATCTGATGGATATGTATCCGTGACTAAAAGATGGTAACAAGGTGGTGGCAGAGTGAGGATATGGGCAATACTCGTCGATCAAACCATTATTGTACAATTCAATGTCAATGAAAGAGTTAAACTGAACAGTGATTTGACAAGAATATCTTTCCGGTAGCAGTTCTACAGAAAAATAATTACAATAATAATTGTTCCTTTAGTAAAATATTCATCAATGCATTTATACATATAATAACCTTATGTTATCAGACAGCAATGACTGTATTCCCTCGCTTCTGTGGCATGCTGTTAAGTCCTGTTGCCGGACATAGTGTCTCTCCTGATCCAGGGCAACACTCAAGGCACTTGATGTAGGTCTCCGTGTTGTCTGAGATCCTATGGGAAGATGAATAGGTGCATAACGTCTCCATCACTACTGATCCGCTCTAAACATCTTCATAATCATCATTAGACTCAGCCAACTCTTTCCGAATCTTCTTCACTGTATTCAGATTGACAGCCAAATTCTCTAAAATGTTCGTATTGGGATTTCTGGTACGAATGGCAAGCAGTAGAGCATGCCATTTCCAAATTTCTGTGAAATTACGCCATGATGCTTTTTTCCTCACAGACGGTGCCCAACTGATTTTACTATATTGTGCAGTCGACAAAATCAAAATAATGCGCACGCACGAAATTTGAAATGTAAAATGGCTTCAATTTACCCATTGCACCCTGTATAAGGATTAATATTTTATTATATAGCAATCCAAGTCTCTTTTCTTTGTAACAAAAACTTCCTGTTTTCTTGTACATCACTTAGTTTTTCTCTGCTTCCTTTGCTATTTCATTGCGCGTTCGGATTTAGGTCTCATATTTTTTATCTTCTATTAAAACTTTCCTAATCTTAGGTCCTACGCTTTTCCTGATCTTCATCAATGATCTTCCTGATGTCATCAGTTCATAAGTAGAAATCTATACAGATGACACCATCATTTACTTTCGTCTCAATAAGAGATCTGCCAAAGCTGACAAAGTAAACCTCGCTGCTGCGCTTGGAAAAGAGCTCCAATCTGTGATGGATTGGGGTTTCTTGGGGTTTCGTAAATTTTAATGCTTCCAAAACGAAGCTGCTCTCCTTTAACCACCATAGAGAAATTTTCCTACCTTCCATCAGTATGGATGATACTAATCTCCTAGAAAGGAACACACTGTGCCTCCTTGGGCTCATTATCTCAACCGAATAACGAATATTAATATTTAGTCTATTTATTTCCAGATTCTAATATTTCATGTTCCTATTTTTGTTTGTTGCGAACAGCCGCTAGATAACAGCTGTTGTTTATGAGTATACTTACCGAGCAAAGAGATCAGTCCCAATGAGCTTCACCCACGTACGCTGTTATTACTTATATTCCTATTGTGAACAGATGACAGTAAGTTCTCCAGTGGACTTTATCTCTAATACTTATGTTGCTTCTTGCTACGATTCTTCTTGAGATTGATATTAGAAAGGTTTCCTGTTGTCTTCACTTTTTTTATTGAGACACCAACTCTAGTTAATTGTCCGTTGACTCAGCTAGAGTCCTTCAACCCTTTCATACGTTTTATTTTATGTCCTGCAGAGTTTCTGACGACACTCCTCGCGTATAGTAGAGTATAGAAGACAATTCAGTCACCCATCATCAGAGAGTTGTAAAATTTTCTATATTATTTAGAAAGAAAATATATCATACCTTGATTTATGTTTTCTGCTTATACTGTTCTTCGTCTATTTTCAACCTCTATTGTAGCCAAAATTATGTAAAACTACATTCGAGGAAATTCAAAACTTTATTGAATTCCAATTGTTATTATATGGTCAGTTGCGGCAATTTATCTTAATTGGTTGTCGGTGATGACATTCATAGGTTTTCCTCGAAGCTCATTTTGAATATTCTCATCTTCAGAGAGAAACTTCTGAAACCATCGTTGTATTATTTAGTCGTTATCAGAGTCCGGCAAATGACAAATTGATATTTCCTCTAGCTTTTGTTACATTCTGTCTTAACTTCGTTTCAGATAATAAATTTAATCATGTTTGCTTTGCAGACAACATATTTTCAAGACTGAAAAAGAAACTTTTAGGGTGAAGAAGTAAATTTTATTTAGTTTGATAGTCTTTATCAAGTTATATTCTCAAGTTATATCAAGTTGTATTCTCTCTATAGGAGAAATAAGAAAGGGTGGGTGCTGAAAAGATCTTGACCATGAAAATGATTTACAGCCATGAAATATTCATATATTTTTCAACAAACTTGTAGCATAATTTTCCAAATAGTTAGGTCGTCGAATTACCGATTCTGGAATTATTTTGGTTATTTTCATCAACTCCTTGTAAACTTTTATGTAAAGATACAATACTTAACAGTAAAATTGACTCACTTTATTGTGCTAGACAAGTATTTTTTCATTCTTACAAATTTATAAGCCTAACATTCGTCCTTGCTTTGAATATTGCTGTTACGTCTAATCTGATGCTTCTACTAGTTTTAGAGATTCTACATAAAATACAAAGAAGAATCTGCATTGTTGTTAGCCCTGACCTAACATTTTGGCTTTACTCACTTTCCTACTTCTTTAACGTAGTTTTCTTGTATTTTTTCTATAAATATTTTCATAGTAATTGTTCTGATCAATTTTTATCTTTGTTACCTAGACTTTATGAATTTAAATGCAGTACTAGACTAACAGCAAGATCTCATCATCTTACAGTTGAAATTATTATATATAATCGTATGTTCTATGCTAACAGTTTCTGAAGATGTTTTCGATGCCGTAATTTCATAAACTCACGCTGTCACAACAATATCTCAATATCTCATGGTATTACCAGATAATTTTAGTCTTCCTTTACGTTACATCCATGTCAGAGGAGATTAGTTTTATCTGATATTTCTTCTTGTATTTACAACGTTCCAGTCAACTTTCCAATCAAATTTTTTATGTGATCTTATATTTTTTTAATTTCCAGTGTATAAATTATATAAAATTTATCCGAATGTTTTATTAATCCAAGTGCTTTCGGCTATACTTTTAGCTATTATCAAATACTAGCAGTATAGCCCGGTGTTGCTCGGGTGTAATGAAAGCTTTAAAACTAATCCATGATTCTGGAGCTCAGACTCAGCCTAAAGAATATTTGTGTGAAGTTTCGTGAGAATCGGATAAAAATTGTGGATTTGTATAAAGGATATACAGACAGATAAACAGACACACACACACACACACACATCTTGCCGTTTATATATATATATATATATATATATATATATATATATATATTATCGATTGTCAGCACTAGTGTAGGAACTGCAACCTTGGAACTTCTGAATATCGTTTCTTATGTCTTTGTCTATGATTGTATCAAATTTGATTTAGATCGGACCACTCCTTCTATAACCCGATTTTTTCGATTATCGATTTTCGATATTTATCGGGGGTACCTCAGCACCAACCTAGCTAAGAATACTCGCAGACGCTTATAGTACAACTGTGTAAATTTTCAAGAAAATCGGTTGAGCCGTTTCGGAGTCTATAGTTAACGGACACACACACACACACACACACACACACACACACACACACACACACAGACAAAGTTCTATTTATAAATAAGTTTAGATTAATTTTATTTTACTTTTAACTCAATATATAGATTGTTATGTCTCTAGAGTTATAGGAATGTTTTATTTTCCTGGTAAATCAAAATTCGTAAATAATTACAATGAATATGCTACATGTTTAACAAGAAGAATCCCGTTACATATCTCTGATCATAACTCTATTAGTTCTCATTCAAATACACATAGAAAACCACCAAACTTCTGTCCATAATATACTCGTCGATAATACAAATATAATTGCATCTTCCTCTTGTAAAAGATGGATGAAAAGAATAGAAGCATTATGAATAAAAAAGAATAATCCAATACTCAATAATATCAGCTATGAACACGGCCAAAATATGTTGACCATGTTTGGAAAATAAAACATTCCTACAACTTTAGATACATACATAAACATGTATACATTCAGTTTAAAATAAAATAAGAATAATTCTCGATAATGGCTAAAAGTATAGCCGAGAGCCCTTGGATAAATTAAACATTCGTACAGTTTTATAATTGACAAAAAAATGAAAAGATCATGTGAAAAAATATATAAATAACTTTACCACAGAACCTTATTTGTTAGTTCTAACAAGAAGATTTATCAAATCATGATACAGGATAATATGGGATCCAACTTTCATATTCGGAAGCAACAAGAGACACAATATCTAAGGCCATAAAAGGGACATAATCTCCAGGAGCCATAAACATTACTCATTCTATCAGAAACAAATGATAGCCTCGCGATAGTAACAGACAAATGAATGCTTAAAATAACCATTGGTTTGGGAAATCAGTAGTTTTAGGATAAAGATTGGGTGAATAATTTAGGAACTGAATTAACTGAGCAGATGGCTGGTCAGTTAAATATCATTATTATTTTTATATTCATAAACTTCACGAGACATCATGTTTCTTGTAAAACTCACATTCATACCCGATATTTTGTTATAAAAATAAGTAAGTACATGTAACGGGTGCTAAGAATATCATAGCGTGGTTTCGGATAAGTCACCAGATTATGGGTGAGCTATTGAAGAAAGCGAATATTCTTTCATTTATATACTTACCACTATTATTAGCACAATTATATTCATCATATAATAACACTATATTTCACGTCGGAATAGAATAGTTGGAAGAAAATTCACGACAAACATGATTTGTTCTCATAGTTTTATACTGCGAAATCATTGGCAAAATTACATTTATTCCACGCCGAGAAACTGCAATATATATTTACACAACAAGCAATGTAAAAAGAGAACAAAAAGGTAGGTTCTTACTTATAATAATTACCATACAGGAACTGGATCAGATTCTTATTTCTTTCTGGATATGTCCTATTTAGTATTTCAGATTCGAACGGACCGGAATTATCTGCTACCTCACTAGCGGGAGCATATTTCCCTCAAACAAGGAAATAGCGAATCCTGGCTTTTTTTCTCTAATTTAAGAACTATGAGTCGAAGATAGTTTCTAGATCTGGTAAAGATATATTTCCTTAGGAAAACGGCGTCATAAGTTAGTAAGTTGCCTGGGGGATGCAGATTTAGCCTCATCTCTAGACTAGAGTCCCGAGATAAAAAACAAAAACAAAACAAAACAAAACAAAAAACAAAACAAAAAACTGCTCAGTTTGACTCCTGGGAGCTGACTCAAGGGCAGAGTATTTTCGTCACTCTATGAGATCATCTCATCAAACAGTAGTAACATGACCCACGTGTCAAAGGGAGAAAATCACCTTTTGTATCTACATTTGGAATGAAATTAGACAAAGTTTTAGCAAGATATATTTTTGTCTTGAAGTGACCTTATTCCTTTGGCAGTCTCTGTTGAATCATTTAAATATTCATGGATGGTAAGGATAAGAGAAAATGTGTTCTGCAAGAGTGGACTAATATCTTTACTGTATTATATTCTCAGTGGCGAATTTCCCATCTTTAGCATTCTGAAAACTGTGACTGTAAGTATTACATTTTTAGGGTACAAGGTCACAAGTGTGGAACATTCAAGAAGAATCAAACTCACTACTGTAGTAACAATCTGCTTGGTCATCTGCCTAACTTTATGGCAATATGTTCCCAAATTATGTGCTATATACATGAATTTTCTTCTTTCACACTGGTTGCCAACCATAGCTAGAGGTCACTCTTTGCCTTCCGAAATAGCCATAGCTGCGAGGGATGGTAAATACATAAGGTAATTTCGAAAAATCTGACATGTATCGCTGCTGGGCCGCCATGTTCCAGACCTGTCAATAATTGAGTTGCGTTTGTTGGATACATTTACAAGTAATTTAACGTTCCATAAAAATTCAATGGAGTTTAAATCTGTCCATCAAATTGGTCACTGGAGTCTGTGGAATTCGACCAAATATTCCTGAAATCGGCTTTATATTCTTTATATTCTTGTAAAATGTGAGGAATCTCCTTAGCTCTGTTAAATCTGCAATCAGGAACCATTTCCCGTAAATCTGGTTCTCTTTTGATTGCATCACGGGACATTTCCGGAGCATTGTTCATGCTTGATTTTGTTTTTTTATTTTTTCTATCTGAGCAGTTTCCTTGTTTTAATAAAACAAAGTTTTCATTTTATAGTTGTGAAGGAGTTGTCAGATATGCTTCTCACTTTTTAGTTTCTTTACGTTTTATTACTTCAGTCAATTTATTTATAACTCTCATGTCCAAAGGATCTCTATTTTCCAAAGCAAAGGCCAAAGTTGAATAGCTAGTCGTTAGAAGTGCACACAAACTAAAACTTATAACTAAATTTAAACATGATTACATGGAATAACAGATGTGGTTCTAATGTTTTAAATTTCCATTTTTTTAATAATTTCACTCTAAGCAAGGTAACAGTGCCACTAGAACTAACACCAGTTATGTTGATTGTAGGCAAATAAGTTCTCTGTGGTGATTAAATGGAAGCAGTTTTATTTTATAGGCGTTGAAATTTACAATCCATTTCTTACTCTGTTAAGCACTGATTGTAGGTCCTTTTCAAGAATAGTTTCCAAGTTTACTTTGTCGGATCAGTTGAATTTTCTACTAAGGCTACTAAATAAATGGTAGTGTGACCTGCATCAATACCTAGTTGGAAATTTTAATTGGTTATCTGTCTATTTTAATAAAGTTATAAAGGGGTAAAAATAATATGGAACTTAGGAACTTCAACAGAAGATATTCTATAATTTAACAAAGCCATGATTAGTTTGGATAGCATCCGCTGAATGGTCAGTTTAATAACTGCATCCAAAAGTGTTGCAAATGGGATTCTTCTGCTGACTAGACAACACGGCACCAATCTCCAACAGTCCAGTGACGATATTTTATGGACTAGCTAAGACGTATTAACAAAATATTCATTTGATTTTAGAAACCAGGATTTTTCATCTCAAACAGGTTCTTTGCGCAACATACTCTTCGTTCCTCGCAATATTCACCTTGTCCTTTTTATGTAATAACCTTTTTAAATATTGATAAGAATTAAATATTGATAAGAATTTAAATATTGATAAGAATTTGTATAACTTGTGGCCTTCATCTCATTTGAGTAAGCTGTGTATGACTATTGGGCGCAAGTGAATGTTTGAATCCCGGTAAAAAGTTAAGAATTCCAGTCGTGATTTTGAAGGTACTCCAGATATTCTCAATTGATTTATCACAATCTTACTAATTTAATTACATCTTCACTTGGTTTTACAATTTTTTGATGAGTAGATTTTTTGTGGAATTACCGACTTTGGGGAATTTACCATCTTTGAATTTGTTTATTACGTATTTCAATTTTCGAAATACCGACTATATTTTTGCACCTTGGGTTATTGACTGTAGAATTTTAATGTATAATTTATACGTCTTTTTCATTTTTCCTTTTGTTGTGTGTTCTTCCTTGGGGTCGAAATGGATGACTATTAAACATAAAAAACTGCCACTAATTGTTATCTTTTAATGACTATTGAAGGGGTTAAATACAAACGAAATGAACTTCTATGTGCCATGTCTCTCCAGGACATAGACGATCATGGCCTTCCACATCTCCCTATCCCTGGTGGCTCTTAGCACGTTTTCTCCTGTTACCTTACTCAAACCCCACTCTGCCATCCATCTGCTCAGGCTCTTTAAATATGTTAATTGCTGTGTTTGTCTATATTTATGAGATGAGGTAGCACCTGAAGAAGGCCGGAGCTACAACGGCCGAAACGTCGTACAAATGGCAACAAAGATTAAGATAATAGTCCGAATAATGTAAATATTGTAAATGTTATCCGCCGCCTTTCCCCTGTCTCTTTTTCCCGCTATCTGACCTGTGCGTATCAGATTCTTCAAGCCATTCTTCCTCATCACATGTCCAAAGAACTTCAGTTGTTTTTTCCTGGTGCTCTTAATTTTCTTTTCGATTCTATCCTTTCTAAAACATCATCATTGCTCACATGCTCAATCCATGATATCAACCTTCTGTAGAATCACATTTCAGTTGCTTCAAATTTTTCCTTCATCTTTGATGATATTGTCCAGCATTCACTGCCATATTGAAGAACAGACATCACATAGCAATTCAGTACTCTTTTTGTTTTTTAGCGAAATTTTCCTGTCTCTTAATACTCTGATCAACGTCCTTGGCCCTGCCAATTCGCCTTCGGATCTCAGTGTCACACTTTCCGTCTTCCGTTGGAACACTTGCCAAGTACTTAAATTTTTGTACTTGCTTGATTTTAGTACCTGTAATTGGCATTTTGGGCTCCTCTGTTTGCTGATGACTATGCATTCGGTTTTCTTGTAGTTTATTAGTAGTCCTTTCTTTCGACTTCCTTCATCTATCTTTTTTAGGAGGTCTCTTAATTTTCCTTCCGTATCAGCAATCAACACTGTATTGTCTGCGTATCTTATGTTGTTCAGATTGTGCACACCAATGACGAATCCTGGCATAACTTCTCAGGTCCTCAGATTAGTCTCGCTGTACAAGTAGAATAGATACGGTGAAAAGACACATCCTTGTCTTACGCTACTTTCTATCGTTGTATATCTACTGATTTCGTTTTCGTTCTGTATGCAGGCAGTTTGCTGCTAGTAGAGGTTCTTGATTATTCTGATGTCTTTGCCAAATATGTCGAGGTTGCTGATCATTTCTATCAATTCCTTGTGCCATACTTTGTTGACGGCCTTGGCATAGTCTACAAAACACAAGTAAACTTCCTTTTTTATTTGTATCACCCTTTATGATAGCATCCTAAGCATAAATATAGCATTCATTGTTCCAGTGTCCTTGATGAAAATGCACCGTTTTTGTCTTATTTCTGGCCTGATTCTGATTCACGCTCTATTCATCAGGATTCGGACAATCAGTTTCGTTATGTGGCTCATCAAACTGATTGTTCGGTGGAGTTCGCATTCGTTTGCACCTGGCTTTTTAGGCAGAACTATGAAAATTGATCTGCTTATGTCATCTGGTATTACACGATTGTTGTGGATTTCATTTATTATTTCCGTAATTTTCTCTATGCCGAAATCATCTAAGGCTGTCAGTATCTCTATTGCAATTTTGTCTAGTCCACCTGCTTTGTTCCTATTCAGTTTGGCCATTGCGGCTTTTACTTCGGATTTAACTATTTCTGCTCCGTCAGCATCTTTGTTTTCTATCGGTTGCTCTCTCTTGTCGTGGAAGTGATCTTTTATTTTTCCCATCATTGGAGTATTTTCCCCTTTCTCGTATATGATCATTCTATCCTTGGATTTTATACATCCTGTTGAGGAGCATGTTCTTTGTCCTGTTAATGCCTTTATTTCTTCATGCATTTCTCCTTTATTAGTCTTGCTCAATCTTTCTACTTTGGCACATTTGTTGTTGAGTCATTCCTCTTTAGCCTTTCTGCATTTGGTTCTTATTTCCTTTTGTAGTTTCTTGTATTCACTTCCATGTCTTGGCATAGTTTTCTGTCTCCTTTGCATCATGTCAAGTATCTTTTCAATCATCCAGTTTTCTGCGTTTGATTTCCTCTGGGACAATGTTGTTTGCTGATGTCATTTGTGATCCCTTTAGTGAGTTTCATTTCGAGTTTCCTTTTCCAATTTGTTTTTCGTATTTATTTTTACACTGTTAGTGTATTTTTTCTGAAGGTTAAGGTCATTTAGAAGCGTGTTGTATTGCAGTCTGGGCGCTGCCCTAACCATCTTTAGTCTCTGAATTAATGAATGAAAGATCGCAAAATATTAGATATGTGAACATGTCAGGAACATTGGAAATGTTGATGTTGAGAAGAGAAGATTTTGAAAATTGTTAGGGAGCCTATAATCGAACGGGTGCAGTTGATATTAATAAAGTCTAGGATAGTGACCTAATAAGTTTGAAAGTTCAGCTCAATATCGCTATCCTAAGAATAGCTTGCAAGGGATCTTTCTTCGTGGCTTGCTTTGGATGTTCAGAGGGAAATATATTTAGCATAAACCTCACAGAATTATTTGAAACGCAAAATTAATACACATGTATTAACTTGTTTCACAAGGTGCATTTTTCCAGACTGAATATATATATGTTTGCATGTAACAAATATTTGATTTACAAAGCACATTCATAGCAATTCATTTTCTGAACTGATAACAACATCGGCCAATCTGTTATTTATTATAGCTGCAGCATATCTCTATTCTGCCATGTTTGAATCGATCCCTGACCACATTTTTCTGATTTTCAATATATTTACATAGTAAAATTATTTACAATGATTACAATATATGAAGTTAAATTTTAAATAGTCGATTTATTGTATACATAATGATACTTATTCCGTCAGTAATACTACTGGTCAATTAAACCTTACGCTGATTTTCAGTACATCTCTATGATAAAATCAGTCAGTTAAGTGCCATACGCGATACACGCATGGACTTTCGATCCATGACTGACTAGGACGAAGATTTTCTCGCAGTAGGTTGCCATTTCTTTTTGCGGTAGACTGGTTGCGAACCAAGGCTATAGAACCCAATAAGTCCTGCTATTCAGCCCATAGCTGGATAGAGAGGAGATGGATAGAATTAATTCCCTGCCAATTTCTTCCTAATTTCCAATGAATTTCTTTAGAAAATCATTAGCAAATTATTTAAATTAATAAGAACTCCTGACTACAGATAACCACTTTTCCTTTTTATCTAACCTAATATTTAATATGTTTTGCAAAACATTTACATTCTATGAATAATTGAGCTACTAGGTCACTAACACTTGTCTTCATACTGGACTTTTTGCAATCTTTTTCCTTTTCAATTTCAACTTTTTTCTATGTAAGGTCGTTATGAAAACAATTACTTTATAAACATAATAGCACTCTCCTTTCATCAATATTACTTTCTGAACATTAATAATTCCTTTTGGCCTAATCCAAAATACATTTGTGGTGAAGTCATTAGTAAACACGTATAATAGATCGGTTGTGACTATAACAGTGGATATCATTCTTTACGACACTGGCTTACGGTCACATCACGTTGAAACAACGGTTCCCGGACAATCGACTTCTTATGCAATTTCGATCCTGGCCAGTACCTAAATGGGTGACCCTTTAGAAAAAAACAGCTGCTGTAAGTTTGAATGTGCAGGTGGTGCAGTAATCAATGACTACGAGTTGTTAATCGGAGTTCGTTTTAATCATTTACGCGCAAATACTCTTGGGAAAAGGAATCGATTTGATCTTGTATTACTATAACTATTATTATATTAAAAAAATTAAATTTCAATCAAATTATTTAGATTTCAGCATTAAATAACTCATAGAAGTTGATATGATTCTAAACAAAAACAACCAACATTATTTTAATAGCAATTATTTTCTTCCTGGTCGCAAATTCATTTTTAATGTTACGTCTTGTCACCGTATGTTAGTAGGTCAATATAAATACAGAATATACTTAAATGACCTTCAGATTCTGATTCAAGTATATTAAATTCATCTTCTTGATCCATGTTTTCGCCCGAAGGTAGAACGAGATATCTTGTTTTTGTTTTCAGGCAGGACGCAGAATAATTTGAGGTGTGACTCATCACATGTGTTCTGACCCTGCGGCATCACGGCCCCATAGCACTTACCCGAGAGGATCTACCTATTCTGAGGCTTTCATGGAAATACGTATTGAAACTTGGCAATATTTGCCCTTGTCTATAGACATATTGCTACCTTGAATTAAATAAATATCTGACTTTCGTTCTAACTCAAAGGATATCAGATAGAAATAAATAATAACAGAACAAAATAGACACCCAACCAGCCAGAAATACGTATCTATCTATCTATCTATCTATCTATCTATCTATCTATCTATCTATTCTAAATGATCTAGATAATCTAGATATTCTAAATAATCTAGACATTTTAGACAATCTAGATATAGAAAAAATACAAAGAAGAATTTGAAAAGTTATTGGTGTTAAATTATTTTCCGTTGTCGTAGGGATAACTTAATTTTGGCGCCTGTATCGACTAAAAAGTCATATCTGTGATACGAGTCACGAACGTAAAACAGACAATTTTTCTTCGAATATCTGCATGCCGTCGTCATCTTTACTGGTAGGAATATACGTTTCCCTGTTTTAGTGGTGCAAATGTACAGGGTTTTATGCACTTTTTATCATTAGTACCAAATTTGTGATGATATCAACTTATTCCGTTGTTGAGCACGCGGGATTTTGAATTGTGTCTGCCGCTACGTCTATTTTAGCTGGAATGTCGCCTGTGATAAAAAAAGTATTACAGGATGTAGTGAGAAAACCGAACATTAAACATCAACTGCAAGAAAAGAGAATGCATAGTTGTTAGCAAAAAAATGAGCCCAAAGTGCGAATTGCAAATCAGAGGTACCAAAATCAAACAAGTACACGAATGTTTCTATCTGGGTAGTGTTTTAACAGAGAAATCTTAAGGCATATTGGTATAGCAAAGGAAGCATTCCAGTAGCTAAGCAATGTAGTAAAAAACAGGAACATTTTGACCGGAAAAAAAGGACGAAACTGCTATGTGATATTTCTCCTGTATGGCAGTGAGTGCTAGATGATTTTTACAAAGATGAAGAAGAGATCTGAAGCAACAGAAATATGGTTCTACGATGCTGACGATACCTTGGACCAAATATGGGAGCAACAAAGAAGTTTTAGAGAAAATAGAAACAAAATAGAAACTAATATCAGGAAGAGACGAGCTTTCTGAGGCACATAATGAGGAAGGAGAGCTTAGAAAATTTGGTACTCACAGGACAGATAGAAGGCAAGAGGGACAAGATAAAACAATGCATATTATATTTAGTAAGATTGAGCAAATGGATGGCGGAACAGGTCTTAATAGAAATAATAGACAATTTTTATAAGAGCTTCAATGGAGAGGAAGTTGTGGAAAGCCATGATCGCTTACATCCTAAGGGTAAGAATCTGATGCATAACTTGCCTACTCAAAGACAGGAATTTGTTAAATGACAAAATAACAACATTGTCACATTTCCTTACAAAAGAAAAGGAAGATAAAGTTCAGCGTGTGTCAGATTTTTACGAGACAAAATATTTTGTTGCCAAGAAAAATTGGGTTGTTGTTTTCATCTAGTGAGGGACTCGCGGGAATTTAATGGATCAGATGTTGCCAAATAAATTGTCTCTAGCGTTACTCAAGTTCGATAAAAGAGATGTTGATTTATCGACTAATAGCTAAGAAGTGGGTAGGTGTTGCGACAGACTCTTCTATATAGTTTTTTTATGATGCCAGTTAACGTAAATAAGTTCATGATTTGAAATTGTTATGAGCTGTGCTTTGATACGATATTTTTGATCAGTGTAATTCATAATCAACCCTTGTTGCATTGATAAGAAAAAATATTATGTTGAAAAATAAATATTTATTTTTCTTTATTAGGCTAAGTAGTTATTGATGTACGTACATATTTAGTCGACGATTCATTTATTTAAACTGGTGAGTGCATATTTAACGTTAATAAGATTTCTCGAATATTCAAAACGATAGACGAAAATAAATACATATACTGTTTAATAAATAAATAGAGCGTCTACTCAATACGGGCATAAAAGTAACATTTAAGGAATAATTACGTGATATGTTATGTGAGAGTTTCAAAAACGATAAAATCTCTTATTGTAAATCGCCAGAAGACAACGAAATGTAGAAACCTGGGTCTCCAAATAACTAGTTTCTAAATGAAAAATATTAAAAAGATTATACAATATAATTGTGTTGAACACTTTTAATACAACTGTGTACTGGTCTAATTTAAGTATGAATAAAAATTAATTAATTAACTAATTACTAATATATATATATATATATATATATATATATATATATTATTTAAGTTTTAATTAACATATTATTTAATTAATAATTAATAATTTATTTACTTGGAAGTTACTTCGAAGATTTATATTCAATATAAAATGTGCGTTAAATAAATGATTATTATTTAGCATATATACATTTGCAGACAATTAAATTTCTTTACCTTGAAAGATGATGTCTTTTTTTTACTAAGGGGCATTATGCATTGAGGTGGGGAGTAGATATTCTGCAATAAATTTCTCCTGTTAACTTGTGATGCTGTAATACGGTTTATACGAAGATGTACCAAAGACCTGAATAGGATTTAATGTCAATATGGAAACTGTATTCTCATAGAGGTTGATCTGCGGTGACCCTAAAAATTACTGGATTCATCCTTAGACTTCTGAAGTTAAGTTTTGAACTTGAGGTCATGCCATGCCATCAAAATAGGTGATTCAGAGTATTGTTGTAGGATTAACCTTATAACCATCAAGTGCATAATCGGGCCTCAAAGTATGTCAGTGACTTCCCTGACATATAAACAAGAAGTCAATCCAGCTAAACTTAATATATTCACACACACACACACACACACACACACACACACACACACACACACACACACACACACAAAAAAAAAAAATACACTGGAAAAAGCTTATATAAACACCTTGCAAAAAAGATTAATGTTCAAAGAAAGTCCCCTTAACTACACATCATCCCGCTAACATTATTTTGACAATATCTAGAAAGTAAATAATTTAAATTTTCATTAGACGTTACTAAGATAGTAACATTTGCACCAATACATATACATTAAGTAGTGGCACATAAGGATCGACATGGTGAAATGTATGGTGAAAGACCCTAAAGCCACGGAGTATTTATTGGAAAGTAGCAAGTGAATATCTGCTGACAGTCATTCAGTAAAAAGTATTCTGCCTTAGAAACACTTTTTCTGTGTTGTAATAAAACAAAAGTTCTGTCAATTTTACCTTTCCGTAATGTGGAACTCATTTCCCAATTACGGAAGTTTTCTTGAGGTTAATATAGCTAAATGACTGTAAAAGCAAAAGAAACCGAATGACTGCAAAAGCAAAAGGAACTGGACTAATTTAGCATTACCACATGTACATATACAAAGCTGGATCTCCACGTTGCAACCTTCTCGCCTAATCTAAAATGCATTTGTAGTGGAGTCATTTTCGATACCATTAGTATATAGATCGGTTGTGTCTTTAACAATGGAGGTGATTCCTTTACTGACTTTACGGCTACATTACGTTAAAACATTGGTTTCAGTACGATCATCGACCTAATTAATAAAGCAACAACTTTTAGGCAAAATTCGACTTTATTCATCAACATATTCTCCTTCTAGGGTGATACAATGATTCCAACGCTTTTCTAACAATTTGATGGCTTTTTTGTAGAACGATTTCTCATTAGCCTCAAAATACTCTTCATTTTCAGATATCCCTTTTTCATTGGATCCGAATCTCTTTCCCTAGGGCATTCTTTTGAGGTCTGGAGGCTAGATCTGGAGAATAGGGTGGATGCGGAAGCAATTCAAAGTGTAATTTATGTAGTTTTACCATAGACTTGTGACACGGTGCGTTGTCTTGGTGAAAGATCACTTTTTCTTCTTCATTTGTAGCCACTTTTAGAAGATTTCTTCCTTCAAACGCACCAATAATGCTAAACAATAGTCGCTATTGATGGGTTTTCCTTTTTCAAGGTAATCCATGAACAAAGTACATTGAGCATTTAAAAATACGGAGGCAAAACCTCGCCTGTTGATATCTGCGTCTTTGGTCGCTTTGCTGCTGACCCATCAGCCGACTGCCAATTTGACTCCGAAGTGAAGTGATGGGTCCATGTTTCATGCATTGTTACATATTTAAACAAAAACTTCTTGTTGCGTTGAAACATTTGCAAACAACTCTCTGAATCGTCGACGCGTTGTTGTTTTTGATCGACTGTAAGCAAACGCGGCACCCACTTTGAACACAGCTTACTCACTGACAAATGTTTATACAAAATGACGAATACACTGCATTCTGATATGTTCAATTCCTATGCTATCTCACGCAACTTCAAAAAGCCATTGCTTTCTTTGAACAGTATTTTTCTCATCAGAAAGCAATGCTTTATCATAAGTATTTTTTTTATTAGTGGCCTCATCTCTATGTCAGGTTCAGGACTTATATGATAAGTATTACTACGTCGCAAGATGTCCGATCGATTGTTTATATATATATATATATATATGGTGCGATGGTTAATTGTTGTCATTTTAGTTTTTTTTGGTGCATACACTTTGTTTTTGATTTTGTTGACTGCAGTGTGTAGTAGGGTCGGTTGGGCAAAGTCTGTGAGAAAAAGAGCACCATAATGCAATTAACCAGAAATTTAAAAACGTCATAATGTACTGCTTAGCGTTAGCGTCGGAAGCTCCAATACGAACATTTCTTAGTGTTTTGGTGTCAATCTGAGAACAGTGCAGAGGATTCGGAAGAAGTCAACATATTGGGGTTTGGAGTGGTCATTAGTGATGGAAAATTTATGTCTCTATTCATCTTCCAACAGCGACCTGCTTCAAGTGTCTTGAGGAGATAGCGCTGCCCGGAATCAAGAGGGTGACTGCTAGAAGACTCAATGTCTTGCAGCAGAACTTCACCATGCTACACAAGCAGGGGAACTTAGTCATGGTTGTTAGACAATTTCTACGGCCACATCACCCCTTAATTCTAGCAACACCACAGACTGCAACCCCCTCCCTTGATTATTATGTGAGGGGCGCAGTTGAGCGAGAGACCAACCAAAACTCTTTGTAACACTAACGATGAAATAAAGGCAAAGATCACGGCAGCAACCTGAACAAGAAAATTGTCCAGAAAAGCCGCAGGAGATTCCGAAATCATTTGAGGGACGCGTGGTTGAAGCAGATGGTGATTTTATTGAATAAATTTACTGTTTAGTATTTTAAAATATTTTTGTGTAATTTTGGTAAATATGAAATGTTAAAATGAAATGACTGTTTTTTATCATATTTGCGTAACTTATACGATAATTCATCCATCGCAGTCTCTCTCTCTCTCTCTCTCTCTATATATATATATATGTGTGTGTGTGTGTGTGTGTGTGTGTGTGTGTGTGTGTGTGTGTATGTGTGTGTGTGTGTGTGTGTTAAGACACACAAGCCCCTTCCTGATATTCCCTGCTATTTACAGAGAGAAAGACTACTCAAATACACACAATATATAAGGCATTATCTGTTTGTGTTTTAGAGGATTATAACAAGGTAATAAGCGTCACTTTCAAAGCCATTTCCGTAAATTGCATCTTTGGTTCTGAATTGTTTTTTTCCCCCGCCATTATCATTCTATCTACTTACTCCTTATCTTCGTTTCTGTGGTGACACGCAACTGTTCTTTCAGCCAATTACCCGCCACCACATTTCACGCGTTACCGCTACTTCATCAGCCAAGCAGCAGGCAGAGAAGCAGCCAACCATTTACCCTGAAACCCTACCATTCGAAGTTACGTTCTCATCGATTTATTCATTAGCTGAGGTTTTCTCTTCCCTCTAATATTTTATCTACACATAGAAATAGACACTCTATTGTTTTACGTCCCTTTTTTCAATGTTGTAAGAAATATGGCGTCTATGCGAGCCCATTTTCACAAATATTTCAGTAAATCATTCTTGTACGCTTTATGGGCTATCATACCTTAGCAGCCATGCACATAATTGTTCTAAAGTTTTAATGTTTTTTTCATAGTATAGAAATAATGCGATCTATTCGCATCATTGTTTTTGCCAACGATTCACAAGCGTGTGCCTTTTCTTTTTATTCAATATTCATTGATATTTCTACATAGGAAGGTAATGGAAATCATGTGTATTTTTCATATTTTTAGATGTAGGACTTTCAAGATATCCATTGAATTACACATGTTTTACGTTTTATTTATCCAAGCGCTTTATACTTTAATTTTAATTGAATATATAGATTGTTTTATGTATCTAGAGTTATATGCTTTATTTTCCAAACACGGTCAACTATTTAAATTCACATTGAGGCCTATTAAAATATCCGATAATATAAATATAATACAACCATCCACATGTAAAAAAAAAGCTAAAAATAATTGGAGCCTTATTAATAAAAAAGAAAAAGGCAACACTCAGTAATATCAACTATGAACACGACTACAATGTGCTGACTAAGTATTGTGGGGACCTACCTACAAATGGACACGTTTACACCTTTATAATATGGCTAGCAACTCTGAGTGGGAGTCACTGAGTAGTAGACTTGCCTCTGCTACCATTGACACTGTCAGCTCTCTGCCTAAAAAATTTTACAAAAAAAGGTTACGCCATAACACTGGCAAAAAAAAAAAAAAAAGAAACGGACACACCAGCCGAATAAACAGGCAACGCAAATACGAAAAAAAAAGAGAGATTCGGACCGTCGAATATATTAGAAAGAAGAGAAAAGCATAGAAAAAAATAATAACCCAATCCATATATTTAAAACCAACATCTCGAAAATACTTACGCGTGAAAGCTGTAAGTAAGATTTTTTCTTCTCCCTCGTTGCTGTAATCAAAAGCATTTCATTGATCTTCGCTTCCCTCGACCACACAGGAAAAAGGAAGAAAAATATATTTTCTGTTTTGGTTGTTTATCCAAATTTTTTCCTCTTTCTCAGAGAAAAAAAAAGAAGCACCTAAACTGTATTTGTAAAAAAAGTTTTTTTTATTATCACCAGCCAGAGCTGAGAAATAGTAAGGAAAGGAATTACTTTTCATTTTCACTTAAAGAAGAAAAATTGTCTAAATTCCGTTTTTTTCTCTAAAAACACGTATTTGAAGGCATTATGGAGGACATTAAAGCAATCATTGTTCAAATGATGAAGGCACAACCTGATTATCAACAGTAGACAGAGGAACAAATGTTGGAAGAAAAATTGCTCTTACAGTAAAAAAGAACAACAACAGCAGGGAGAGCAACAACAGCTTTTCCTTGAATTCCAAACACAAGAAGAATTACTTCTAAAAACATTACGTAAAAAAGAATTTAGTGAAAATAACACTGCATTTTCTCACAGCACAATTTGAAATTTTATGGAAACATTCAATTATCTTCCTGACGAATATAAAACATTTGAAGCTTTCTATAGAAGATACGCAAATCTTTTTACGGTAGACTGTGAGGATTGGTCGAACGCTAAAAATGTTCACCTACTTTTGAGGAACAGCGTTGGGAACAGCGGAACATAGTAAGTTCGTCGATTACATTCTTTCGAAGAAAACAAGTAAATTAGGGTTTGATGAAGCAATAAAATATTTGTCTGAGTTATTTAGCCCTAATACAACACTATTACACAAAAGATGGAAGTGTTTTAGCTTGTCGAAATGAGATGACGAGGATTATCTTACATTTGCGTCCATTGTAAATAAGTACTGTGACAATTTTCGATTGGCAGAATTGTCAGCTGACGATTTCAAATATTTAATATTTGCCCAAGGTTTAATCTCTGAAAAAAACTCGGAGATAAGACGGAGAGTTCTATCAAGACTAGAAAGCGAACCAGGTTCTCACACTGAAAGAACAAGCTGAAGATTGCCAACAAGTAATCAGTGTTAAAAACGATTCCAAAAAAACATCGAGGAATCAGACATATCGTCTGGGAGGAGAATTAAGTACAAGCCAAAAAATTACTGCCCTGGAAAATTAGATAAAGCAAAGCGTATGCCCATTCACACTCTAAAAGTAGACGATCCTTTCAGAAACAAAAATTACCCAAAAGTCCATGCGGGCGTTGTGGTGCACAACATTGGGCGGCAGACTGCATCTGCCGAAGCAAGATATGTAATAGTTGTGGCAAAATTGGCCACAAAGGGGCTCACTGTAGAAACAAAAGGCACAACACAAACAGAGTCAGACAAACTAGATCAAATGAAAAAGTAGATAAGAATCTACGAAAATACGTTGTATTCAACATTTAAAACAAAACAGTTAAGCTACAACTAGATTCTGGTTCGGATCTCTCAATTATTAATCTTCAAACTTGGAGGAAGTTAAAACAACCAACGACGAAAAAGGCAAGGAAAACAGCCCGTGCAGTAACAGGAGACAAAATAAAATTTGAAGGTGAGCTGACTTTACCTGTAACACTAAATGGCATCACAAAGAAAATAAGTTTTCGTCCATAAAAACTCTGAGACTTTGTTTGGAATTGATTGGATGGAGCGGTTTAAGTTGTGGGACCAACCAATCAACAATTTTGCCAAAAGGTAGAAAATATGACAACGGATGCCAAAGACCTGAAAGACGAATTAAAAGAAACATTTCGTGAAGTTTATTTTTTTCTACTGATGCAAATGGGACATTTCTTTTTATTTTGAAAACGGTTTGAACGTTTTCTTTCAGCTCGAATCTGGCTTTTGTCTTAGTACATTTTCCTAGCCCCGCCGACAAAAGCCAGATTCGAGCTGAAAGAAAACGTTCAAACCGTTTTCAATATAAAAAGAAATGTCCCATTTGCATCAGTAGAAAAAATAAACGAAGAATTAGCCCGACTAGAAAATGCCGGTATACTGTCCAAAGTGAGTTTTAGCGAATGGGCTTCCCCCGCTGTATATGTAAAAGAAAAAGTCCAACCAAATCGCGTCTGTCTGTGCGGATTTCTCAACGAGCCTTAATGCGGCTCTAAAAGATTACCATTACCCCCTCCCCACACCGGAGGAGGTATTTAATAAACTGAATGGTGGGGAAATATTCTCCAAATTGGACTTAAGCGATGCATACCTTCAAATCCATGTTGAGGAGGAGTGCGCAAAACTTCTATGTATCAACACCCACAGAGGTTTTTACAAGTTTGATAGATTGGCATTCGGGGTCAAGGTTGTACCTGCAATATTCCAGCAGGTCATGGATACCATGCTGGGCGGCCTTGACTTCGTGTGTGCTTATCTAGATGACATTGTAATAGCAGGAAAATCTACCGAGGAACATCGCAAACAGATCCACAAGGTTTTTGAGATAATTCAGGATTTCGGGTTCAATATAAAAGAATTGAAATGTGATTTTTATATTAATGAAATAAGTTATCTCGGGCATATCATTGACAAGAATGGAAGACGGCCTGACTCACAGCGGGCAGAAGCTATCAAAATATGCCTTCTCCAAAAAAAAAAAAAAAAAGCAGAGAGGTTTGTGGATACGTTTAAAAGAGCATTTTAAAAAGCTCAACATAGCATTACAGCAGTTTTTACAAGTTTATCGCATAACGCCGAACCCGAATACACCATCAACTGGCTCACCGGCAGAAACCATGTTTGCCAGAAAGGTGAGATTCTTGTTTGACAAATTAATTCCCAAACAGTCAAAGATACGTAAGGCCGAAAAAGTCCAAAAAACAAAAACGATTTCTCCTAGGTCAGAAAATATTCTTTAAGTTTCCAAAAGTATATGCCGTTCTGGGAGGAGGGCACGATCACTAGAAGGATCGGTGAGATGGTGTATGTAATACAAGGACCAAAACATAACCACAAAAGACACACTAATCAAGTTAAAAAACGGCATGAAATGGATTCTAACTGCACACATGATGAAGTGGAAGAACCCATCAAGATTTTACGACACATTTGACCTCTAGGCCCCGCAACATACGCCCGAACAACGAAGGTCGGGGAGAAAGAGGAAATTTACCGAGCCTTTAACAATCAATCTCAAAAAGAAAAGGTATTAAATTTCAGGAAAAGAATTCTTTCACACAGAATAATAACTCTTTATAACTCTTTCACACAGTACAAGGCTTAGGAGGGGGTATTGTGGGGACCTACCTACAAATGGACTCGGCCACACCTTTATAATATGGCTATCAATTCTGAGTGGGAGTCAATGAGTCAGAGTGAGTGAATGGAGGCCTGCGAGAGAAAGTACTCTAAAGTTCATGTTTACCTTTGTACTACGTTTTCCGAGAAAATACTATTCAACTTTATATTCGAGTCCGTGTTATCTTTCTATGGCCCTTCGGTCATAACAATAAGGTATTGAGTATTGTGCTCGAAATTGTGGATAAACTCTTCGATGTTTACTTGTTATTGCTTTGTTCAAGTACTTTCGATCGTCTTAGTCGTTTTTAAGAACCAATGTGGTGCCTGTGTGGTAAGCAGAATTTATTGGTTTACTTCTCATGTTTGAAATAGTCTTCTAGATACTACACTGATTCTTCGAAATGACAGAGACTATCGAAAGTACTTGAACAACACGAACTTCGGAGGGTTTATCCGCAATTTTAAGCACAATAAACATTTTATTCAAAAATTGTAAAAATAAAAAATAAATTAAACAAACAGTCCTTGTCGGTTCTTTTGAAACAAAATTGTTTGAATGAATACTTGCTGCTTATATATATATATATATATATATATATATATATATAGTGTGTGTGTGTGTGTGTGTGTGTGTGTGTGTGTGTTGCTTTGTGCCAAGATTGCTGTCTTTAATCAGTGCCTTGTTGATTAAAATACATTTTGTCAAGCAGTTTTTTGTCATAAAGTGCTCGATATTGAGACAGAGATAGAGGATTAATAGAATTAATGAGGAGAATTTTGTTACTTAACTGAGCAGGGCCATGCCGACTTCGAAGCTTCGTGAAGGCACCATTATGATGTCCTTACTACTCAGGGATTATTTTTTCCTCTACAGATGAAAAAATCCTAATTCTGCTAAGTTAAGTGAAAAACTTCTACACATTAATCATATATATATATATATATATATATATATATATATATATATATATATATGTGTGTGTGTGTGTGTGTGTGTGTGTGTGTGTGCTCTCGTTACGATTGAGCTCTCTAGAAATGAAGACTTTAAAAACAGTTATCACTTATGGGATTTAAGCATTACTCTTCAGTAATGATTTGAGTTCTGCCGGTGGCTGGCTTGTGTATACTCCGCATATATATAACCTGCTAAAATTTCCCATCTATCATTTCATGCGCTTATGACTTAGGGAGTAGCGACTCCCACTGATACCAAATCGGTCGAGTTTCGATCCCGGCTAGAAGCAATTGGATGTCTAGCCGCACTGATGATCTGTGATACAGCGAAACAGGCTTGTATGTCAATGACTAATAAATTGATATACATATATTGAGAGAGAGAGAGAGAGAGAGAGAGAGAGAGAGAGAGAGAGGGACTCATGCACTACGTATATGCATGATAAATTGTAATGGCTTTTTCTAATATAATTTTGAAAACATTTGTCAGAATTTCTCGTTTATTTTTGCGAAACCATAGTCGTTCTGTATAGAAAAACAGAAATTGTGGTTTTTGTACCATTTCTATTTATAACTGTTTAAATAAGTAGCGACCCTTTTGCCGTCATAGAATTGGTCAAAAAAGTGATAATATCGAAACCCAGCAAGAAATAAGAGGGTTAGGACCACACGTTCTTCGGGAAAAGTGATTACAATTCCATGCTGAGACCAAAAAGTAATCCTAATAATAGTTTTTTTTAAGTCCAAGGATACTGCTATCAATTCTGACTACTACGTGAGCACATTTTTAAAACTCGGAGCAGAACATCGTTGAGGTAGGTCATTTGAGTGCTATTAGGATATTAAGAGACAGAAAAAATTTGTTGGAAACACAGAAAAGAGTACTGGATTGTTATAGGATGCCTGTCCTTCAACATGGCAGCGAATGCCGGACAATCTCATTAAAGATGAGGGAAAGACTTCAAGCTACCGAAATGTGGTTCTATAGAAGGATGCTGAGGGTATCATGGAGCAACGACAAAGTTTTGAAGAGGATAAAAACGAAAAGAAAACTTATACTTAACACCAGAAAAAGCTGTCTAAGGTTTCTGAGATACGTAATGAGGAAGGTGGGCTTGGAGAATCTGATACTCACAGGACAGACAGAGTGAAAAAGAGACATGGGAAAGCAACATATGACATATTGATGAGCTTAAGCAAGTGGATGGCAGGGAAAGGTTTTGGAGTGGGTAACAAGAGAAAGCGTGTTAAGAGTTACAGGAGATAGGGAGATATGAATGGCTATGATCACCTATGTTCTGAAAAGATACGGCGCATAGAAGCGTTTCGTAACATGAAAACGTCCAACAGCAATTTAAACAAAGAGAAGAAATTGCAGCTCATGCCAGGTGAAGACGATAGAGTTTACGAAGCAAGGTTGCTTCAGTTTTGGCGCTTTCATTCGTATGGATCAATGAAGAAGACATTTTGAGGACAGCAGTTGGCCATTGAAGAAAAAGTAAAAGAGACATGTTGTACATGGCTAAGAAAGAAGGCATAGAACTTTTACGAAGCAGGTATACGTGCATGCATTTAAAGATAGAAAAACAATTAAAAATAAGGAGATGTTAAGGAACAGCTTTGGAAGCCTGAGATTTTTTCTATGCTTTGTGATATCATATTAACAGGCCTTTTTACTTTTTGATCGGCAATCGCAGATAAGAATGTAAATCAATAAATATGTAATATGACACTGTTTGGAGCTGATATATTCAGTGCAACAAGTTCAAACTGGGATTAATGTAGAAGCGCTGTGTTCTGTGCCTTGAAAGTGAAACATTCATTGTACAAAAATAAATACGTTTTTCATCATTAGGATGAGCAATTAGTGATGTACCTAAGTATATATATATATATATATATATATATATATATATATATATATTAACACACGCACGCATACATATAGATGAATACGTATAATATACCGATACAGAATCATAATGTCTAACATTTAAACACGCGCAAATATATACCTGTACAAAGACTACCTCAGTCCAACACCTTGCACACACACACACACACACGTATATATATATATAGCGTGATGATCATCGGGCTATATATATATAGGCTAGGCGCAATCATCAGGCTATATATATATATATATATATATATATATATATATAGCCTGATGATTGCGCCTAGCATAAAACAGTCTGTCACCTTTAAGTGTTGTATTCAATGTTGACTTTTAAATTTACATACGGTCTCTCCTTGATATTGAGCACTTTCTGCTATGAATATAACATACCTTAAAAGTATGTCTTTTCATATATATATATATATATATATATATATATATATATATATATATATATATATATATATATATATATAATATGGCAGCAATCACTCTTTTATGCAAGTTTCATTGTAGATGAGAGAAGTTTGGATGATAAAATATAGATTTAAGGTATGACCAAAAGATTGCGTCCATTTATATATGTATATATATATATATAGTAGCGAGCATAAAGAAAGATGTTAAGAAAAGTCTAAATGTGAAATAACCTTACATTTTAAAGCTTCATAGAACATTTTATCAATGAAAAATAAGGATACGACGTGCTCAGTGGCAAATTTCTATCGGCTCATCTGACTCTTTTTAGAAATGTAAGGCTTCATAGAGGCTACTCGACTGTTCAGATTTTTTTCATTAAGTCTTCGGGAAATAGTGTGCCTTAATATTTTAATGCCAGTGCAATAACTATGGACTAATTCGAAAGGAGAATGGGAGAAAATATCTGTTAATGAACGCAAAACATTAATTCGCTTATGTAGCAAAAGATGTCAAGCTGTTATTGACGGTAAAGGTTTACACATCAAGTACTAATGAATTATGAACGCTATTTTCATTTAGATATGATATATCCATTAAAATAGTATGATTTTGTTAATCGTTCTGATGTTTTTGATCAACTTTTTTTTGAATGTCATATAATTATTCGCATAAATTTATCAAAATAAGTTTATTGAGCTTTATATTTTGGAATTAAATAATTTATCTTTATTTCCTTATTTTTACTTGATAAAACGTTCTATGAAGCTTTAAAATATGAAGTTATTTCACATTTAGACATTTCTTAACATTGTTCTGATCTTTATGCTCGCTACTATATATATATATATACATATATATATATATATATATATATATATATATGTGTGTGTGTGTGTGTATGTGTGTGTGTGTGTGGGTGGATGTGGGTATGGTATGTGTGACGTGTGTGAACACACCAATCGTTCCGAGTTGTGCATAAATGTTACCTTATCCTCTTTACAAAATTTGACCAAGTCGTGATGATATAAACACATATATATAATTTTCTTTGACATGATGTTACCCTATGGTAGGCCCAAGCGCCATTCGAGTTACAGATTTACACTCAGGTTACACTAGTGAGAGGCACACTTTAGGGGGATAAGTGTAGAAAATAACAACTGTAGACATTGTGGAAACATTTACTTGGGAGTCGGTTCTACAAAGCATCTGTTCATGTAAACATGTTGCTCAGTTGGAACTTGCATCTCACCTATGAAACACTAAGGGAATTAACTACTTTGTTAAAAGTAATCGTGTAAATGAGAAACTTGCGGTAATTGGAAAGTTACAATTAAATAACTCCAGCTCACATATGACAGCAGTCCTCTATGATCTAGCCTTATAATGGTAGTGGTGTTAAAGACTTAATGGAGCGGTAAAGGGAATCGACGATTTTCCAGCATCTTTAACGATGGATTGTATGTACGAGTTCCCACTTGTTCTGGATTGAATTTACATCCCAATAGGTGCCCAAGGAACTGGACCTCTCTGAGAGAACATCATGATCGGTGAAAGTTTCTGGGTCTCCTTGGTTATTATGGAACGCCACTAGTTTGACTTTCGAGGTATTTTTCCCATACTGTTTATGTAGATTTTTGGAGGTGCGCCCATATATCGTTGTATCATCAGCATAGTAATGCAGAAAGAAGGCTGAACTGCGAAGCAAACCTTAGGGGACGCCTGCGTTGATTGTTTGGGAATCGGAGGACTGACTGTTAACAACTATCTCCAGGGACCTATTAAGAATGACTATAAATGAGAAGACTCTTCCAGTGATTCCATAGCTAGAGAGCTTTTGCAATTACCTTTATGTATTTGTTGTCTCATGTCTCACTGATTCTGAGTAATGGCAATTAGGATATCATCAGTGGATGAAATTGATCGAAACCCATAATATTTGTCGTTAAAGAGGTTATCCTTATTGGCATTAGCAGCAACCTTGTCGATTCCAGATTCAAAAAGTTTGACAGTGACACTAAGTAGGCTGATTGGTCCATACTGTGAAGGGGATTTTTGCTCACTTGAATTCTTGAAACTAGAGTTCACACTTGACACTTTCCACAGATTTGAGAAGGATTTCTTAAAACAACGCTTAAATAAATTAGCGAAGATCGGGGATATCTTCGAATTGATATTCTTAAGGACAACCACGAGGATTTTATCTGAACCTGAGATTTTATATTCATAGGGCCAATACTTGAAACTTCTAGGATTGTAATAAAATATACTCAATGAGACAGGATAATTTGAGAAGTGGATGACCTTTGTCATCTATTGTTGAGTTAGAGGCAAAGATCTTGATGAAGAGCTTTGCTTTATTGGACGAGAATGGGATTGCTTTGGTGTGATTTATAATAGTAGGTATTTATGCTTTGCCTCTCTTCATAATTTGGTCATAGATATTCCAGTACTCTCGGTATTCAAGTATTTTGCTTCCCATCTTAGTCTACACTTCATAGCATAGCTACACTTGGAATTTTCTAGAACTATCTTATATTGATTGGGGGCATTGCCTGTGATAGATATTGTAGTAGTTACGGTGAGAAAGATTGCGGCACATTCGTACTGATTGTTTGGTTTTTGTTAGAATTTTTTCAAGTGTATAAAACTCTCTATTCTGGAAAGATCCGATTCTGACAAGAGAGCTGTAGTTTTGTGGGTAGTGTGTTCGAGAGAGAAGCTTCTACCGTGTATGATTTGAGGCTGTCCAACTAGGATTTCGCGTACCGAAGTATCGTTCTATGGAACGGAACATCATAGGATGCCTTGGACTGGCACCAACTTTTACACTGCGTGCGAGTAAGAAGTCAGCAAAACATTTTGCAGGGCAGGATGTGAGAAAGAAGTGGACAACGTTTGCCTGAGATTCTGTTGTATTAGAAATTCTTTTGTTAAAAATTCTTTCTTTACAATGATCTGAGCTAGTTCGTAGGTGTCGAAGAAGCCTTTGCAGTATCTTCTTACTTCTTCAGTGTTGTTTGACTAGACAAATCACACTTTGTGGTGAATATCGATGTCATCACAAAAATGAAAAGAAACTGAAGGATATTCAGTGAGTATATTGTCAGTTTTCTCAGATACTCGAATATTACAGTTATATCATCCTGACGACGACACAAAGTGAAAAGTGAAAAAGAAAGTGGTACTGTGGACTATGCAGAAGCATATATAAAATAGGGGCTGAATCTGTAAATGTGACGATTTTGATGGTCATATTTGGCTATTAAGGGCGATTAGCCCGGGGTTAAGCGTTCCTACACTGGGTTAGAGAATCAGGTTTGGCACGAAGAAGGAAGTTGGAATGCAGACCCATCGCATTGTGTAGAAGATGGTGAAACTGGGGTTTACTTTTTTTAAAATTTGGATTTGATTTCATTTTTCAATTTAGTTGTGTTCATGCTCAGAAGTCTGTGTTTGGGAGAAGACTAGATGATGAGACAGTCGCATCCACTGAAGATGCGTACATCAAAAACCCAGACTGAATTGTCGTTCATCATGGCATCGGGAGGCTCCACCGGAGTCTAGAATCCATTCACAAAATGGTAATACAAAATAGCCTCCATATTAAACACCTACTGATAGGATAACTTCTTCAAAATTACTGAAAGTTTCGGATCTCTGACTATCAGTCGGATAACGCTAAAAATTAGAAAATCCAGTTCATGTCCAGCACCCTTAATGAAGAGACAAATCATCCAAGAAAGAAGATTCAAACCTGACATTCCGAGTGTACATGTTTTGCTGCACCCGGAAATAAAGGTAGCAGAACTCTTCTTGAATTAAGTAAATTAGTGACAAAAAAAAAAAAAGAACAGTTTCGTAAAACTACACATCAAGAAATTAATCAAGAAGATAGATTTGTTCAGTTATTGAGTTAATTAACTCAACTGAATGTTAAATGTTAAGCTTCAAAGATTTTCTCTGGTCAGCTATTGGTCAGAATTAGAACATTTTACTTTATAAAACACACATGCACACACACAGAGACACACACACACACACACACACACACACACACACACACACACACACACATATATATATATATATATATATATATAGGAGAGTTTTGTAATTTGCTTTAAGCATTGTCTATATAAGGTGTATGGGTAGGTATTTGAAGTTCTATCACACACACACACACACACACACACACACACACACACACACACACACACACATATATATATGAAATTATAACTCAAAATATGTTTAGCTTGCCTCACATCAACTTCAACCTTCAAAATAAATAATTAATAAATATCAGGTAGTTTTTCACATTTTGTAAGTGTAAATGATATTCGAAGTACTTAAAAAGAGAATTCAAATTCATCAAGCATTGTCTATATAAGGTGTATGGGTAGGTATTTGAAGTTCTATCACACACACACACACACACACACACACACACACACACATATATATATATATATATATATATATGAAATTATAACTCAAAATATGTTTAGCTTGCCTCACATCAACTTCAACCTTCAAAATAAATAATTAATAAATATCAGGTAGTTATTCACATTTTGTAAGTGTAAATGATATTCAAAGTACTTAAAAAGAGAATTCAAATTCACATTATAATTTCTTTTTGAGAATTGTGACTTATGTGTAAAGTTCGTGGCACAACTGATTGAGTCGCTATGTGTATTTATCAAGGTGTCTCTCCTCAGGTCTACGTCTACGTCGCACTCACAAACGACCATTACTTGCTTGAAGGCAGAAGCAACACTGCTCTCAGCTCTGAACACGACAGAGAAATCCAGGTGACTCTCTCGTCAATATTAGAGACGTACAAAATGGTGTTATTGTCGAAGTATGGTTAAAGGCACGCTTGTCCACAATCTTGCTGCTCGTAAACAATTGGCGACACTTTATGATGACACTTCTGTGACTAAATTTACTGCTATCTGAGCTAAGCGTGACGTAGATGTGGCACTAGGACATAGATAAGGGGCATCTAGTGTGGATCGAACTCACTATTTATTCTAACGAGCTTGCTAATCATTACGTCACGTCTAGATGCCCTCCTATGTGAAATATAGACGCTTATCAGTGCTGCTCTTACAATAAGTCGAACATTGCGCAGTAGTTTCTCTATTATTAGTTAATTAAATGCCATAGTTGTGTGGGCGATTATGTCTCTTTCGATTCATGTCCGATTAGGCAGTAGATTTTTCCGCAGTAGGTTCCAATTCTTTTTGCGGTAGACTGGTTGCGAACCAAGGCTATAGAACCCAATCTGTCCTGCTATTCAACCCATAACTGGAGGGAGAGGTGATGGATAGCATTAATTCCCCACAAATTTCTTCCTAATTTCCAGTGAATTTCTTTAGAAAATTATTAGCAAAGTGTTTAAATTAATATGAATTTCTGATTACAGATAATCTCGTTTTTCTAACCTAATATTTGATCTGTTGTCAAATCCTTTTGCAAAACATTTACATTCTATGAATAATAGAGCTACTAGGTCACTAACACTTGCCTTCATACTGGACTTTTGCAATCTTTTTCCTCTTCAATT
Organism: Ascarosepion bandense; assembly: GCA_037127315.1. Classification (NCBI taxonomy): domain Eukaryota; kingdom Metazoa; phylum Mollusca; class Cephalopoda; order Sepiida; family Sepiidae; genus Ascarosepion; species Ascarosepion bandense. The sequence goes on along the minus strand of JBBBDQ010001119.1, from coordinate 1,410,220 downwards.
TTTACTTTTTTCTATGTAAGTTCATTATGAAAACAATTACTTTATAAACATAATAGCACTCTCCTTTCACTAATATTAATTCTTAACCAGTCATAATTCCTTCTCTCCTAATCTAAAATGTATTTGTAGTGGAGAAATTTTGAATGCCTTTAGTAAGTCTGTTACATTAGTGCGGTTGTGTCTTTAACAATGGATGTAATTCCTTACTTTACTGGCTTTACGGCTACATTACGCTGGAACATTAGTTGCCGTACGATCACCGACCTGCTATGACTGTTATTACGTTGCAAGATGTCTGAATTTGTTTAGTTTATCAACTACCTTCAAATAATCACTTATTGTACCCCGTTATTGTTTTCTGGCGGTATATGTGATATATACTGTCTATATTTGTATTTTACACACGAACACACACATACATACATACATATGCAAAGAAACAAACACCCGCATATATATATATATATATATATATATATATATATTTATTAAGAGTAAGACCAAATGCAATAAATATCCACAGTTCGTAGCATTTACTTGTTAAAATTGCTCAATACAAAAAAGCATTTTGCATTGCTACACACAAGCTATCATGTTTCAGTACTATTGTACTTCCTTAGGCGATAGTTAACATAATTATGTCAACAAATCCCTTTAAAACACACAAAGAACTTCTACAAAGAGATCGTCACAATCTGAAACACATATGACACATTTATTATAGCCATATCCCTATATTCAAATGTTAAATAATTTAGACAACACTAAAAGATAGCGTATCGTAATCCCTTAAATTTACTCACTCTCTAACCTTATTCACCCATCCAACGTAGACTTAACTTTTTATTGGTTAAATGAGACTTACTCACAAGAACACTCTTAATCCTGTTCTCATGTCCCCTTAACCGGCTGAAAAAAGGTAATGGATTGTTCTTAAAATTCCATAAAAAACATTCTCATCACCATTATTACGTACCACAATTAGATAGTTGCTATTTCATTTAAATATAAGGGGCCACCAACCACTGATAATTACTTTATTTGTTTTACTTAACTTAAATAATGCTATACTTGTCATCTATTTAGTCTTATAAGCATTCTATATAGATATTCCTCAATTGTAATCGTATCAACAGACATCTTTAAAACACTTCCGGAAACAAAACAAAACAAAACAAAAAAGTCTTCTACAAAGGGATCTTAAATTTACTCAAACACCTTCACCCTCCAACTTTATTCCCAATCCAACGTAGATTTAACTTTTTATTGATTAAGCGAGACTTACACACAAGAACATTCTTAATTTTGTCTTTATGCCTCCTCCTAACTGTCTGAAAAATGGTACCGAATAGTCAAGCAGGAGAACCTAGTCATGGCTGTCAGAGAATTTTACCACCACATCAACTCTTATATCTAGCAACCTAACATTCCAAACTGCAACCATCTTGTTTATTATGGGGCGCAGTTAAACGGGAGGCAAACAAAACTCTTTGTAACACCAAAGACAAACTGACGCCAAAGGATGGCAGCATTTATCAGCTTAAAGAAGAAGACTGCCCAGAAGAGTTGCAGGAGATTCTAAAATTGTCTGGAGGACGCAGTTGAAGCCAATGGCACTTTTATTGAATAAATTTTCTCTTTAGACTTTCAAAATGTTTTTGTCTAATTTCAGTAAATATATCTGTTAAAATGAAATGGCAGCGTTATTTTCATTTTTACATAATTTAGACAATTCATCCATCGTAACCTGTATATAGATTTCTTTCTCTATCTCTCCCTCTCTCCTTCTCTCTGTCTGTCTGTCTGACTCTCTGTATATATATATATATATATATATATATATATATATATATATATATATACACGTTAACGACTGTAATGTATAATGACCGGTAGTCATCAGTAGTGTCCGCAATATATGGTGCAATTATGGGCCGTTAGCAGCGCTGTTAAGTGTAACGTGTTCGACAATAAAGAAACAAAACAATATTACGTTGAGCACAGAATATATGACATTAATGCAGCGACATCGGACCGGAATGATTTTGTTTCGCAATTTATTTCCTTACACCAAACACTCAGGCCAACCAAATGCATTTTTCCAGATCTCTATCAATAATGACTTTCGTTTTTTTATCTTTTTCCTGGATATATGAGATCAATAGGATGACGATATATAGCCTGACCAATCCAGACCGACAAACGAAAAGTATTGAAAAGATTTACTATTATATGCCTAATATTATTATTTATATGCCTGCTATATATATATATATATATATATATATATATATATATATATATATAAAGAATCGGCGCATTAATAATTAAGTTGCTAACATATATTTTATGACATTTTGCAGATATAGAAATATTATTTTAAATATATTGTGCAAACTTTTGAAGACTTATAAACATATCTGTAAGCATTTATGTAAATATAAGACTGGCAACTATGAGTCAAATAGTAGAGTAGACCAGTTTTGGTAGCTTTGATTGGCAACCAGAAGAACTCAGAATTCAAAACTCTAGTAACTCCAGTGTGAAAACCTGTTTTTTTTTTTTAACTGAAACCACTACAGCAGAAATCGCCCCAGTGAACCTACAAGCCAACTGGTTGATTTATTCAAACACAACTTTTATATAAAAGATTTAAGGACACATGGCCCAGTGAATATAGACGTTGGTTAGTTCTAGTGACTTAACCCAAAGAGTTGTGAGTTCAATACCAGTCTACAGCAGTGGTGAACAAATAACTTAGAAAAGTTAAGTTAAAGGGAGATAACTAAATGACTACCAGAAGTGGCATCGCATATACTCCAGTGATTGTAATAAAGGGTTCAGTTCGAAATTCCTAGCACCCGAAGAAGGCTGGAGCGTAAAACGTCCGAAACGTCGTAAACCTGGCAGCAAAGATGAGGACAATAAATAATATAAATACTACCTAATCTCAAAAGTATTGACAAATACTGAAATTCACTTTAGATGTCAATGTTCATGAATTTTGCCCGTGATCACGATTTTCTCCATTCGTAATAAATCCATTCTTACTTTATTAGTGACTGCCATGTTCAAATTGTATCGAGTCAAAAGAGAAAGACGAGTACTTAAACGCTGGCCAATCTTCTTTTTTGTAATTTCATGTGGTTTGTAAATGACGTACAGCAGCTGATGGTATAAGAACACAAAACAGTTTGTAAGATTTCTCTTTGTGAGATTCTCTCTGTGAGATTCACCCTGTACAAGTCCAGTAAGCGGCAGTTTATGTGAATAGGAGGGGAAGATAACGGTTAACACTAAAGATTGTATTGATCGAGGGAAGCATCCGCTTGTAAATTGGTTTAACAGTGCGCAGTGGTTCGCAAGAAGAAGCTGCTTACCAATGGAACACAGAGGCAATGTTGCTGATTTGCTACAATGTTAGTGGTGTGGCGGGTCCTAGCTGTAAATGTTAGAACTGGCGGAACCAAGGAATACTGTTGTAAGCACTTTTCATTGAAGTAGCGATCGAGCTGTGAGAGGCTTGCTACATCCCGTCTAAGAAAAAGGGGACGGAGGTTGGTTGAAAAATAATTTGTTACCCACAAGGGCTTGGAGACACTTTTGGATTCTATCGAGACAAGAAAGTGAGTATTGGGCAATTCCAGCCCAAAATATGGCAACAGTTCTTCATTTTAGGATTGATCTGGCTCTTGTAAAGGTAGAGGGCAGCATGGAGAGGCAGATACTTACCGGAGCGGTACAAAGAACCGACCATTTTTCTGTATCTTTATCAAGGGATCGTATGTACGAGTTCCACTTAAGGTCAGACTGAGTTTAAGGCCTGATAGCCTCTCAAGGCACGGAATATCGCCAAGAATACGCCCGTTTATCGTCACTGATGGTAGTTCGGGATCTGACGGTGATGATGGAATGCAACTGATTTTGTTTTCGCAGCATTGAATGTAACCAGTTAGTTTCCCTCCCCCTCACTGATAAGTTAGATGTACATCCAATGAGAAATCAGCTACCAATCTCTGGTCAACACGAGTTTTGGAGATGCACCATATATAGGCATAGATATTCATAAATGATCTGACTATACTCTTTGGCAGATTTGGGATGATGATTATACTTGGAACTTTTCTCAAAATAAATGTGAATAAAATAACGACAGGATTATTTACACATGGTTCATCATTCGTCTTACGGATTTTGTGTTTTTTATTTATGAATTTCTACAGAGAATCAAAATGTAGAAATAATAGATGAAACATCTTTCTTTCCCAAGTCTATTATCGCGTAAGTGAATGCAACGAATTCAACTGGAATTGGAACTCGGATTTCTCATTCGGAGCCGATATCCATTGCCCCACAACAGATCTGTTTAATCACTTCAGTCATGAAAATAAATCTATTTGTTCTCGATGCCCAAAAATATTATCCAAAAAAATCCCAGCGGTAAACAAAAGAATTTCAAGTAAAATGTCTACTTTATTTATTCTTTTAATAATTGTTTATTCACGACGTAGGATATCATGACTCGCCATAGGTTCTTTGTCTTTATTATTTGTGAAAGTATATTCAAGTGACTTCCTGTAGAGTTTTAAAAAATTTTGAATTCAGAATTAAGTTATTCTTCTCTTAAACAAGCTACCACCAAAAGACTTGAGAGCTGTTTACCCTACTAACTCATAGAGAGAGAATTAATGGAGACATGTCTTTTGCAAGGTCAACAGTGCGAAATAAATACAGCAGACGAGGTCAGAACTTGAACTCGGTTCATGGCACGTTCACTTTCCGATAACCGTTCCGGCACCCTCATATCCATTTTTCTACTGCTACTTGTAGCGAAACTAAAATGGTTTAGAGAATCAATGAAGAACTTAGAGTCGAAAGACAAATTCTATATACTTGGCGTAGTATTAGTCTCGGAAGGTTCCAGGGTGGCCTCAGCATAGTAACACTTTTTTAAAAAAGTTTATGAATAAATATAGGTTTTTATTTCGTCTTCTCATCATTTACGAAATTAAAAGAACATTCAGAACATTTTCCAGTACCTACATTAATTCACTATGTATGAAGTGCTACCCAAAGTTCGGGGAATTTGACCAGATTGATTAATCATTTCTTCTGTCAAATTACCCGGCGTTTTCCATATATTGCCCCGTGTTTTTAACATCTCTCAGAATCGTTTCACAAGGAAATAAACCCAATCATCTTCTATCAACTATTCTTTCCTTAAGAGAACCATTTAATACCCCTAGTTACCCAAACTTTCAGGTAGCGTTTCATACATCATGTCTCAAGTTCATTTACTCGAAATTATTTGTACAAATAATGTTTTCACTTATCTGTTTTGGAATTTATGACGAACTCATTAAGCCGGGTATTGGCTGTTCTCTTCTTATCCTTCCCTATCTCCTGTGTGTATTAAATTCTTTGAACCCTCTCGCCTCATTTCAGCTGTTTCTTTTGAACAAAAAGTATAGCTTACCTCTTTATTCATATTTACTTAAAACTTATTTATTACTGACGTTACTTTCTGACATGTTGATAGAAGGACATTTCTTTAGTTTAAAGTTTCTTCATTATCTGTGACGATATTGTCCAGCATTCACTGCTAAATCAGAGATTAGATATTACATAGCACTTCAGCACTCTTTTCTTGATTTCTAACAAAATTTTCTCATTTCTTAATCCTTAGGTTTTGGAAGACATCTTTAGCCATTGCAACATGCCTTCGGATACTTTACTTTAAGAATTAATTCACCTTACAAGATTATTTCTGTCGAAAGTCATTGAATCTATTTTATATTTGAGAACAATATATTTGCTTTCTGTAGTAGTAAAGTTAAATGAATAAAAAGAAACAACAAGGAAATTCGCTATCAAATCGTTTATTTCAAGAGAAGAAAAAAAAAAACAAGATAATTGTCACATTCGTTTCTAAATAGTCTATGGGAACAAAATAAAAGATCGACGTCGAATTACGTCACACAACGACGTTGTCAACGGTATTGTTAATAATGTTTTAGGGTCCACGTTGCCCAGGTGTGAGAAATGTAAAATATGTATCGAGCGAAGTGCAGCAAAAATTGCAACAAGAACTCCTACTGCACATGATCTTGTTTATTTACCGGTTTTAACATAGAGACGTTACGCCACAGAATGTAGGTCTGCCTGCCCTTTAAAAAATAAAGGCTGTCGGTGGGACGCTAGCTCTTAGGCTGAATTCGTCTCTGCTGATCTTTTCCCGCGAGAAGCTACAAAACCATGAAAGAAAGGGGCAGCACGTCTGTTGTAGTTATCTTGTGTCCATCCTGAAAAATAAGATAGAATAAATAAGAAAATAGATAATAACTGAACAAGAACAAGAATGTACCGTATGTTCAAAGCAACCTTTTAACCATGCCCCCCCCCAAAAAAAAAGTGAGGTCGTCTTATACTCCAGATATAAAACGTGAACCTTAAATCCTGTGGGTTATGTTTAGTGGTTATCAGGGAAGAGTTTTGACGCTAGGCTAACCTCTGCCTTGGTAACTACCGACAAAAATATTTTCTACTGAAACAAATTAACTCACATTATTATGGTTATGGTAAGTGTCGATTGTAGTAGTTAACTGACAATGTCTAGCCTCCTTTTTTTCTATTATGCTGGACAAAAACACACCTGGAAGTGTGTCTCAACCGTTTAAAGTTCGCTTTCGAGAACAGTGGAACGAGTGAATGGTCAGCGTAATCAGTCAGTTAAGTGCCATAAGGGATACACGCTTGGGCGATCATGTCCCTTTCGAGACATAACTGACTGGACAGAAGATTTTTCCGCAATAGGTTGCCATTACTTTCTGCAGTAAACTGGTTGCAAATTAAGGGTATAGAATCCAATCTGTCCTGTAGCTGGAGGGAAATGAGATTGATTAATCTTACACTTACGCGCAAATACCCTTGATCCCAAGGGTATTTGCGCGTAAGTGAATGCAATAAATTCAACTTGAATTTGAACTCGGCCGTAATAGTCTACTGAAAACACAGTACACATTCATGAAATATTATAAATTGTGGTAGTTGACTGAAAATGACTCACCTCCTTTTTTCGATGATGTTGAATAAAAACATAACTGGATGTGTGTCTTAACAAGCCGTTTAACGATCTCATTCAGTGGAACGAGTGGATGGTTAGCGGAGAACAAATTATTCAGGCTATCGTGTAACTAATACACAGCACCTACTCATGAAGTATTGTTGTGGTACTTAATTAACAATATCTCCCAATATTTAGACACAAAAAGAGAATGCAATTGTGATATGGTTGTTTAAAACTAATGTCGAATTATTAGAGTCGGAATAAAAATCGTTTCAAATATCTTAAAATTTATTTGTTAAAAACAGCTAAAAGGGGGAATTGGTTTGTAATATTCAATAACTTCCAAAGACAAGCTAGTAATGTCTTATCACCAAGCAGAGCGTCAACTTTCTTCTGTCATGATGACCGGTTGTATTCTTTAATGAGGTATTGCTTCCCAATCCTCACTTTCCAGGTTTCACAGAATTCAAAATCGTCTACGCAACCTTGTGGGGGATGAATTATTTTTTCACTTTGAAACTTCTTGAGAGGTTGCAAGATTCTCACTAACTCTCCATCGCTATTTCTATGGAAAATGTTCTGACGAGATATATTCCTTAATTCTATCATTTCCAACATTAATTGCTAAGACCCGTCATGCCACTTACAGAAAGTCGAATCATCCACATTTCCTACGTATTCCATTGGTAAGAATGAACTTCCAATCGGATACTTTCTTTCCATGAACCACACTAATCACTACAATTTTATCATTTTCAAGTCTAGAGTTAACCGTTATCTATCCTCATAATCTGTGTTTCTTACCTCCTACTCATACTATCTTGAGTGGCTCTTGGGATTTGTAAATAATAATAAAAAACATTAGTAATCATTTCATTTGCCGAAAGGAAAACACTTAAACATTACATTACTGTAATTCTTAATACTAAAACTTAAGAATATAATAGCAATGCTATGTGTAAAATCTGACTTCATTAATGGCCAATGAATATTTCTTTAATCCTGGTTTGCAATGCATTTCTATAGCAAGGTTATTATCAATGCATTTACTTTATACTAATGGGGTAAATGTACAGAAATACTGAGGATGACATGAGACTGATGGGGGTGAGAACGTATATATATAATATATCTATACATATGAATGATAGAATAAGTAAAGAACAGGTTCGAAAAATGTTTTAAGATGTTTCACTTTAAGTTTCTTCAGAGATTAGACAAGGCTTTAAACATTTAAAAAAAAATTAAAAACAAAAGGACAGTATATTGGAATGTTGATTGAGGCTTGATATTATTGGTCAAATACGTTTCACGTGTACTAAAGCAATAGATGATCATCTGGTATTAATAAACAGTGTTTGATGTACTACAACAGAGTTATTAAGCACATATATATATATATATATCCCTTACTGATAGCACGACTCGGATTTTCAAACACGACGCAATCTTTAGGTATTGAATAGAGACTGACCGTTACATAATTTAAATTTTAATAAAAACATCCTGTTATCGCAATGTTGGAGAATTTTTATATTGATATTACGGTTAAAAAATTTTAAAAATTATATTTAAAATAAACGGAATGTGTATATATTTTTTAGGTCGATAGGTGAAAATAAATGAATATACTATTTCATATATAAACATAGCGCCTACTCAAATACAAGTATTCACTCAAAAAGATATATATATATATATATATATATATATATATATATATATATATTGTTAATACATAATATAATTTAGACTGCTTCAATCTTTCAAGCCAAAATGATAAAATCTGGCAAACGGAACCTTGTCTACCACACTGGCAACATATGATTCTTAATAATGACTGAAACAGCCGAAAGTACTTAAACAGAACGAACATCAACTTCTGGGAGTTTTATACACAATTTTGATCATATACAATATCGTCTTCATAGATTCTAGAAATATAATAAAAATATAAACAAACAGACCTTGTCAGTTAATATATATATATATATATACATGAGGCATCTCAGCGTGGGCTATATATACCCACACACAAGAACACATACCTGTTATATATTGGTTATAATTTGGTATCAGTGTCGGAGATAAAGCATTTCGGGCACAGATATCAACACTGGCGGATCACTAGCAGATATATATATATATATATATATATATATATATATATATATATATATATATATTAAAAAAGGATTAATTCAAAGATGTTGTAATATATATTTAATATATATATTACATATATATATATATATATATTTAATATATATAATATATATATATATATATATATATATATATATATATATATATATATATATATATATATATATATATATATATATATATATATACATATATATATTTGTAATATATATTTTAATATATATTTGCTCTGTAATATTTTATTACATGGAGCTCTCTTCCTGTATCATTTTTTAATATTAAAATAAACTTTTAATATTAATTAGGATCGGTTTTTTGGAATTTACCTTCCTGCTTTTTTCCCTTGGATTGAAGTATCTGAATTAAAATATATATATATATATATATATATATATATATATATATATATATATATATATATATATATATTTTATGCTAATTTTATAGCACGACACAGTTTCATGCATTATGCATTTAAATGTTTCGTTCTCGGGTTGTTCATGGTAGTTACATATTATAACGTTTGGATGCTATTTTTTAATTGTATAATTGAATTTTATTTGAACTAAAACTTAAACATGGAAGTGGAAAGTAAAATCTTAAGAGTTAAATGAATTGAAATTCAAGTTAATAGGTAGAACATTTTTAGGGCAGAGGTTATACGTTTTGTACCTATGGGTCAAAGGAGATTACATTTATTTTATTTTAGGCTAAAAATTCAAATCCCAGAACGGTCTGTTTATGATATGCACCTGGTGATAGTATATTACATAAAACTCAGAGTCGTAATAATATTAACACTTAATAATATGAATTATTAAACGTGAAAACACGAAACATGGCAACACTGTGCTTACCATGTTTGGAATATAACATACACATAACTACAAACATAAACTCTACATGTATTCAGTTACACGTAAAATAAATTTCACCCTTGATAATGGCTAAAGGTATAGCCAAAAGCGCTCATAAAAAACAAAAAAAAATTGGATATTTCCTATATAATTTGAGTTCTGAAAAGAAAAAATCATAACACACGAAAAATCCTATAAAAACTTAATGATAATACCTTGTCTGTCATTTTCAAAGAAACCTGCATAAAAGAAAGACTGCTGACCACACACACACACACACACACACACACACACACAATATATATATATATATATCATGGTGTAATTCACAATTTCCAATTGTAATGATTATCTTGACTAGACGTATCTGTAATCAGAATCGTCATATGGATAAATGGTGTTATCAATTGGTTTTGGTATTCAGTTTACCCAATGTTTAAGTGAAGTTTATTATGCTAGGGACAGACGCTTGACTGACCGGTCGAGCGAAACTGTTAACACTTTATCTCCAATCGTTAACTTAATCTAAAGTACTGGAGAGGAAGGCTTCAAAAAGTCAGACCGAGAAAGAAGTAGACTTTTTGTCTAGTCATATTATTTCAGATACGTTCAATAACGCTGATGGGGACGTTTATCGAATTTTGCTTCTGATAAACGGACGAGCGATGTTTAGACTAAATGGTAAAATAAGCAAGAATTCCTTTGTTAAAACGCCAAATCAGCAAGGAAGAATTCCGGCAAAATATTGAAATTTTCGAAATTCAAGGCTTAGATCATAATGTTTTCCAAATTTTAAAGTTCTGAGTTTAGTTTCGTATGGTTAGCATACATTTTACAAGAATATGAATAGAAAACAGAAAAAAATATACAAAACAGTAAAAATAGCAATGAATAAAATTATTTTCAAAATCTATAATAGTTAAAGGATGTGCGTTGTGGTGTAGTAGATATTGGCTCGGAACTAGAAATTGGAGAGCTGAGTTCAAATTCCAGTCGAAATCGTTTTAATCACTTACACACAAATATCATTTGGAAAGGTATTAATCAATCTCTTCTCCCTCCGGCTATGGGTTGAGAAACAGGACAGATTGGGTTCTATAACCGTGGTTGGGAACCTGTCTACCTGGCAACCTGCTGCGGGAAAATCTTCTGCTTAGTCAGTCATATCTCCAAAGAGACATGATCACCCAAATGTCTATCACGTATGGCATTTAACTGACGGTTAATGGTTAAAAATGATTAAAAACAAGGAAACTAATAGTTAAAATTACCAAAATAATGAATATTTAGTTGTATTATAGAATTTAGAAACTTCTGTTACATAAAATAATTTGGAGTCTACCGTAGAGCTGTAGATATTGAAAACCATTGATAGCTGAATGTATTACTTATATGAATGTTTATGGAATCAAATGAAACGTAATGAAAAATTAAATAAAAAATTAAGCGTCATACCTTGTCTGTCATTTTTAATGAAACCTGCATCAAAGAGAGATTGCTCTCCAAACAGACAATATACATGTTAATATATATTTAAGCAAGAAGTTTTCTTTTAATAATCTTTCGTTAAATATGACGGACAAGGAAAATTTAATTCATTTTTATTTAGTTTTTCTAGCGTTCTTACATTTTCCCGCTTGGTGAGAGTAAGGGAGTGCAAAAACTATCCATGTCGTCTCAATTTACTAAATATACTAAAATATATATGTGTGTGTTGTCTCAGGCGCTTTCGGCCAATTCTTTAGCCATTTTCAAGGGAGTTTGATTTAGGTGTTGTTAATTTCTCTTCATGTTTTTACAAAAAAATAAATCGTAAACAGTCAAGACATGAAGATAAATAAACAACGCCTAAATCAAACTCTCCTGAAAATGGCTAAAGAAGTGGCCGAAAGTGCATGACACAACACACACATATATATTTTAACATATTTTTTAAAAAATTATTTTTGATGGATACTCGTATTTGAGTAGATGTTCTGCTTTTTATAATTAAACAGTATATTTATTTACATCTACTGGCCTGAATATTAGAGAAATCTTGTTAAGAAAATATACGTCCTCCGGCAGGATTCGAACCTACGTCCTCGAAAGGGAACCGTATTTAGATCTAACTAGGATTAAGGGTGAAACACACATTTTCCCAATTTTTCGGATTATTCATATATGTTCCGTTTTCGTACGTTAATTTAAACAAATGTAAGCAAAAACAATAATAAATAAACGAAATCCGTTACGAAATCGATCAACTGAGACGTTAGTTTTTAAAATTTATTTATTTAAACATTATTTTTAATGGATACATGTTAACATCTACACGCTTATATATATATGTGAGTGTGTGTGCGCGTGCGCAAGAGATAAAAGGAGAACTTGTGTGTGTATGTGTGTGCGTGGAGAGAGAGAGAGAGAGAGAGAGAGAGAGAGAGAGTGATAGAAAGAACTTGTGTGTATGTGTGTGTGCGCGCGAAAGAGAACTTGTGTGTTTGTGCGCGTGTGTGTGATAAGGAATAATATTAAATCTTCATTTATCTGTCTCTACTCAGAGTTTTGAGGAGATTACATTCACTCGTTTGGAAACTTGATAGAAAAACTAAATTTAGTTACAAAAAACAAATTTAAATCATATTTTCCTTAATCACATTATGGATAGGGATGTGTGCCTAAGCACATCCTTATCCACTATAGAAATACTTCGAATATAAAATATTATATCCGCACTAACTCTACCCAAGAAAACCAGACCAGCAGAATATCATACTGCTACCAAAGAGCCGACTGGGACTCGTTCAGGGACTTCCTCTGCGACGTCCCCTGGAACAACGTCTTCGATCTTCCTGTCGAAGACTGTGCCAGCGAAGTCTCCTCTTGGGTTAAGGCTGGCATCGATGCTTTTATCCCGGCCAGGAAATTCCAACAAAAACCAAATTCGTCCCCCTGGTTCTCACCCGCTTGCTCGGCCGCCATTGCCCACCGGAACCATTTCTTCCGGCTCTATCAAAGCTGCTCGTCGAACCAAAACAGGCGCCTTTTCGCCTCAGCACGGAACAAGTGTAAAAAAGTGCTGAACGAAGCCAAGAGGGCGTTTGCTACCAGAATTAGGCAACGCATAGCATCCACTAAGTTTGGTTCCAAAGATTACTGGCGTCTCTGCAAAAGCGTGCTCAGCAGGAACAAGACTTCAATACCCCCACTAATCAATGAGTTTGAAGTTCTCACCTACCCAGCTGACAAGGCTGAATGCTTTGCCCGTAGATTCTCAACCAATTCGACACTAGACTCGTTAGGAATACCTACACCAGACTTCCCACCCAGAACTAAGGCTCAACTAAATAACGTCCACATTACACCCTCGCTGGTCGCCAAGATAATTGCACAACTTGACCCACACAAAGCGAGCGGCGGTGACGGAATCCCAGTCATAGTACTGATGAAATGTGCCCCAGAACTCTCCTCTGTCCTCACTAAACTCTATAAGCTCTGCCTATCTGCTTCCTGCTTTCCTGCGTAGTTCATATATTTAAGAATTCTGGCGAACCCTCAGACCCCGCCAATTACCGTTTATTTTAGTCTCCTTCCAATCTTTGGCAAAGTTTTCGAAGCCATTATCAACGCCGAGGTGACTCAGCATCTCATGGCCAACGGGCTTCTCTCTGACAAACAGTATGGGTTTCGCTTCACCAGGTCTACTGCTGATATGCTAACGACCATTACCGAGTACATATACCGGGCACTCGACAAGAATGGTGAAGCCCGAACCGTTGCCTTGGATATCTCCAAAGCATTCGACAGGGTCTGGCATGCTGGCCTCTTGTGCAAACTGCGAAGCTATGGGATAACTGGACATCTGTTTGACCTCATCCAGTCCTTCCTCTCTAACCGCACATTGAAGGTGGTAATAAATGGGCATGCCTCCCAAAACTACCATACGAACGCGGGCGTCCCTCAAGGTTCTATCCTAGGTCCCACACTCTTTCTGATCTACATTAATGATCTCCCCGACACCATTAAATCCCAAGTTGGCATGTATGCCGATGACACAACAATCTACTCTCGCATCGATCAGAAACCAGGTGTGGACGACAAAGTGAACCTCGCTGCCGTACTTGAAAGGGACCTCCAATCCGTAGTGGCCTGGGGTAGGAAATGGCTGGTAAATTTCAATGCCTCTAAAACGAAGCTGTTATCAACTAACCACCATAGGCAATCGCATCTACCTCCCATTAGCATGGGACAGGCTAGCCTCCCAGAGAGTAAAATACTACGCCTCCTTGGCCTTACACTTTCGGCGGGCCTCAAATGGAATGACTATATCGAATCCATTGCCAAATCTGCTGCTATGAAAGTCGGCTCCCTGTGCAGGGCCCGGAAGTTTTTCCCACCTGAATCTATTCTGCACATATAGAAATCTACCATCCGCCCGTGTATTGAATATTGCTGCCATATCTGGTCGGGTGCCCCTGCTGCTCTCCTTGGGCTTCTTGACAAAATACAAAGGAGGATCTGTAACGTGGTTGATACTGACTTGGCAGACCGGCTGCAGCCGCTCTCTCACCGGCGTGATGTGGCTTCCCTGTGCCTCTTCTACAAGTACTTTTATGGCTACTGCTCCGATGAGCTTAGTTCACTGGTGCCGCCTAAGCAGGAATTTACACGAGATACTAGATTAGCAACTAGGTCCCACCCTTTTACAGTGAAACAAATAAGATGTAACCGTAAATTCTACTCCAACAGCTTCATTTCTCGCGCTTCCCGCCTGTGGAACTCCCTTCCACAACTCTGCTTTCCCGACAGTTACAATCTCCAGGTGTTTAAATGTAGGGTCAATAGACACCTCCTATCACACTAACTCCCAACTATTCTCAGAACACTCTCATCTACCCAACCCTCATTCTCGGTATCCTTACCCGCCTATCACCCACCCTCTGACATTTCCTATATTTAATCATCCTTTCTCCACTCTACGTAGCCCCCTGCGCAGTAGTGGCAGTGACATGCCTTGCTCGGGGTGAAACGCTTATAAATATATATATATATATATATATATATATATATTTGAGGAATAGCTCAACAGGGTTAGTAGAACGTGCATTGTTCAACCACAGTCAAAAGTTAAATGAAGAAATTCTAGTGTACCGGAAATAAAGGTTAGTAAAGAATATATATATATATATATATATGGTAATATTTTTATTATAAGTTTATAATAAAAACAGTTTACTGCAACACCGTTGTGTTTCGGTACTATCTTATTAGCACCTCGTCAGGCAGTAAAATATTTTTTTTGTTAGGAGCTATTATATATAGAAATTAAAAACAACACAATTTTTTCCAAATCCAGACAATAAAGGTAGGGGGATTCTTGGAGTATTTGTCTCCGTTAACCAATAGAAAGTCAGGTCATGATGGATAGGAGAAATTTGATTGTAAGGGTAAAGGGAGATATAGATTTGAAAGAACTTGAAACTCAGACGTTTTTTATGCTAGTGATGAAATAAATAAGTTTTTTTTTAAATACACTGCACATTCAAACATATGTAGCTGATTTTGTAGGTGATTTATCCGTTAAACCGAAACTAATTAATTATTAGCAGATTGGAGAATCAATCAGTATTTGCTAGTGAATGAATTATAATGGCTAGTTAGATTATATTCGGAAAAAATAAAAATCATAAAACATTTTCACCATTTGTTCTTAAATATCACCTGAAGAAGAACAATAATTTTCTGAAACATGAAATTTTTTGTGTAGTGATATAATGCTTTCATAAACCATTGTAATAACAAAATTACAATATCAAGCTCTACTCTGTATTGAGAAGTTTCTTTTATAAAAGTAAATGCAACGAACAGTAGGTTTTTTTAATTCATCTGTCCGTTCACTTCTTTATAATATACACGCATTATTGAAGTAGAATCTTCAACTGATGTCAATCGAGCTGATGTCAATCAGTCAATTTCGGCTGGAAGCAATCGGATGTCTATCCGTACTGATGAACTGTGATACAGCGAAACAAGACTTAATTTAAAATTACCGAATAACGTTTTTTTAAATAGTTTAGAGAAAATTAAGTTACTTTTTTTTTCGAATAATATCTATCTATCTACATAGTTTATATAATCTCTGTGCAACTCTGCATTTACTTTTATTTATTGCTATAAGAATTATTGAGCACTTTAATGGCAAAAACAGCTAGCCTGAAAAACATTATCTATCGGAAATACTCAGAACATAATCTTATGTTATCTATCTATCTATCTATCTATCTATCTATCTATCTATCTATCTACTTGAGAGATAGACAGGTATAAACAGATTCAACTACAGACAGCTGTATAAAAATGGGGAGTAGAATCTTAGTAAAGATGTTTTCACATTCTGATGTTTTCAGTTGTAAAAGAGAAAAAATAAAATACTTTGATTCAGGTACTCATAAAATCTGCGATACCTAAAGCTAATAAAATATATCGCCTAATTCTGTTAGATCCGCCTGTTTTATTGTATCCGATCCTCATGAAAAAAGTTAAAAATGAATCTGACAGTATCATATTTGGTAGTTAATAAATTACCATTCATGGTGATCGCAGCAGTTATTTATAACCGAGAAAGTCAGGGTTTTGACATTTTATTGCTAGATTGACTTTTCTTTGTCCTTTGACAGCTTTTTAATCAGTGAGAGCAAGTTTGCTTACTTTTCAGCCAGACTTGCAAAAGAAAATGCTTCAAACTGTTATCAGATCGAATTGCACAGAATCGATCTCGTGAATAAAGCAATTGCCACATTAATCTGAAGACACGGCTTCCTAATTCACGCCAATAGCATTCGAGAAATGCTTACCACAAGAATGATTCGAGACAGTAAATCTGACATAGTTGGCGTTTTCTTTACTCCCTATGTTAATCTAACTCCACCACCGTCTAGTATTCGATCCCTGATTCGGAGACCAAGTTATGCGGGTAGCGATCCGAAAAAGGACTGGATCACTTTTATTAGTGAAAAGATAAATTAAGAAATTACAATGAAGAAGGCAAAGTAAAACAGAAATCTGGAGACTTAAAAATGAAAGTTAAAGTCACAATAGAAAATGAAATTAATTCGCTGAAGTCAAATTAGCAGAGATAAGAGAACAAGTTGTATGCAGAAATGAGGTAGGGAGTCTAGAAGGGACGAAAATTAAGTAGAGTGGGGAGCAGAGGAGTAAAAAAGAAGTATGGGGTGTGGGAAGTAGAAGAAGAAGAAGGTCGAACAGGTGCAAATTAAGTGTAGACAGATAAATAGAGAGAGAAAAAAGAAAGATGAAAGGAAACCGAACAGGTACAGATTTTCGTAGATAAAGCCGCAGTGAATGAGAAAAAGAAAGAGAGAGAGAGAGAGAGAGAGAGAGAGAGAAAAGAAAAGAAAAGAAAAAATGAAAAATGTGTGAAACATACAGCTACATTAATAGAATGGGAAAACTTATTTACTGTTTCACTTGAAGAAAAGAATGAAGGATTCAAAGTCATTGTTGCAGCCCAATAAAAAGAAAGGAAAAGAAAAATGCAAATAAAATGAAGAAAGAGAAGACATTGTATTTAGTATTGATAGTGGAAAAGAAGAGAAAGACGAAAAGCAGATAGATGTAGAAAACGAAGAAATAGTAAATGTAATAGGAGAAAAGTAGTTGAGGGAAAAGAAGAAATATTAGAATTTCAAGAAAACAGATAGTTCCTGAAAGATTAAGGAGCAGACGACTTTAAGGAAAAAGAGAATTAATAGTAAATCAATGAATGCAGACATTTATCCATCCGCCAGTTATTCATTCATCAAGTGGAAACACACAACGCTATGACTGGATAGGTCGATGTAAAATTACGCTAAAGGAATTAGTGCACGGAAGAATGAATGAGTAAAGACGTTCCGCGTCCCGTTCTCCTTTCCCCAGACTATTTTCTAGTTACAGAATCAATAAACATACTACTATTATTATAGAATATTTTTAGTATTTTATTTTCTGCTATTGAATTATGAATATATGAAAGCGTATGCGTGCTTGATGTAGACAAATCAAGACATAGACACACGTACACACATGATATATACATACACACACACACACACACACGCATATATATATATATATATATATATATATATATATTAATGTATATTTGGGGAGTAATCTTTCATTTAAACATGTTTCGTTAAAAACGACCGACAAGGAAGATTTTATTAATTTTTTATTTAATGTTTACAGTATTTTTACTTTTCCTTTTTGCTGGAAATAAGAAATGTAAAAATGTCACATAATGTCCGACTTTCCAAGCGCTTTCAGCCGCTTCACATTTTTACATTTCTTATTTCCAGCAAAAAGGAAATAAAAAATTAATAAAATCTTCATCGTCGGTCGTTTTTAACAATATATATATATATATATATATATATATATATATATATATTATGAAATGAAAGAACAAATAGATTAAAACCCACTGTTCATTCATTTACTTTAATATTTTAGACCATTTATTTTAAAATATCGTGAAAAAGAACAGTATTGTACTCAAACAAGAATTTTTTTGTGTAGTGATATTTTCATAAACAATTGTAATAATAAAATTACAATATATATATATATTTGACGCGCACCCACACATACATCTGTTGATGTTGACCTAAGTTTGAAAGTAGAAGTGAAAAAGGAAGAGAATAAAAAGGAGAATAAAATAAAGAAAAAAAGAAAATAGAGAAAAAGCAATGTAAAAGGAGAGCAGGGAAAAAGTTTAGAAAAAAAGTGAAATGAATAAAAAGGATGAGAAACAACACGTTAGAATGAAAAAGAAGAAAAGAAAAGGAAATAAAAAAGAACAAAAAGTATAAGAAAAAAGTGTGTAGAAAAAGAAGAAAAAGAAAAAAAAGAGAAAAGAACGAAAGAAGAGTAGGAAAAAACCAAAAGAACAAAAAAAACAGAAAAAAAAAATGAAGGTAAGCAAAAGAAATGATAAAGAAAAAGAGAAAGAAAAGAACAAGAACATTCTTTTACAATGATGTTTGCCCTGTACAAGTCCCAAGAACCATTCGAGTAGAGTGTTTCAGAGTAATGGGTATATGAAGCTAACAGTTAACTATCCTCTTGATCACAACGACCTTAGCCTGTTCAAATTAACCGTTGTTTCTCCCACACATTCCATAAACTGTGACTCATTCTGTAACCCTCTACATCAAATGACTCTTGGGCCTTGTACAGAGCGAATATCATTGTAAAAATAGGTATTTTTTGTTCTTTTCGTTTTCATTTTCTTTATCGTCTTTTTTCTTACTTTTTGCTTTGCCTGTTTTTCTTACCGCCTTTTCTCAATTCCTTCTTTCTTTTCGGCTTCAAAATCGTGCAAAAAAAAAAAAAAAGAAAAAGAAAGAAAACAAAGAAAAAAAATAGAGAATAACACCTTTTCTGAGGTCTTCTTCAGTCGTTAATCCTGTTACATATAATTATTATTTTTCATGTATAAAGGTGAACGAAGGGACATTTCTTTCGTCGGAGTTCTTATGTATTAAAACAATGATAGGAAATCGAATCTGGGGTTCTCTGACTTCCTGCACTGGATCAAAAGTTGAATTAGAAAAATGAATGCGAGTGTTCTTTCAATTACATTCACTCAAACATTTTGAAATACTAACCAGAAGAACGAAATCAATATTACTTCATTATTACATATAGAATCGTATGATTATACCAGAAATTACCTTTATTACTTGCTACTGACAATCGACTTCTTCCTGATTTTCAGTGCATTTCTATAGCAAATTTTATTTCCAATGCATTTACATTATACATAGAATAGTGCTATTATGATAGTAACACTTGCGTTTATTCCTGACAATAATCTCATCCTCTGTGATTTTCAATATATCAGCGTAATAAAATTATTTACAACTTATTCCAACAGGAAAATCATGAGCAATAAATTTACATTATTCATATAATACACTATCTTGTCAGAAACAATGGCATTATTTCTTCATTTTTAATATAAATTATTCACAAATGCTTTTAATTTAAAATAACAAAGTTTTGCCATTAATCATCGACTTCAGTTGGTGGCCAGCGATAACAAAAGTCAAAACGTGACCTGCATAAAGTTCAGTTCAAATATAGTCGTTGCTAGTTGCGATTCTTTTAAGTTTATCGAACCAGCAAATACCATTCAAAGAGTACAATGACTACAAATGTCTTCAATGGCATTTGCACAATATAATATTATAATAAAGAATACTGTGTGAGTGTGCTTCATACATTGTATTAGTCAAAGTAGAAAATTTGATATACAGAAGTGGCTTTAAGTCTAAAAACCAAAACTCATATATATATATATAATGATCCTTTGGGATTTACCTTCCTGCTTTCCATTTTGGATTAAAGTTTTTTTTAATATATATATATATATATATATATATATATATATATATATATATATATATTAGTTAGATTTTGGTCATAATTAAATTAAACCAGTACACAATTGTATGAAAAATTTTCGGAAATGAGTAATCTCCGCAACCTAGGTTTCAACTTTCGGTATCTTCAAACAATTTACAGTAACTTATTAAGTTATTGTAAATCGCCTTTGGAATTTTATTGGCTTGTTGTCTGGCCAAACATATAATATTTACAAGTTATAAATGTAAAAGGGCTTTGAATGTTATTCATAGAATATTTCAATTTTGTTTATTCGCAAATAATAGAAAAGTATTTTATGTGGCTTTAACCAAATAAGGTCGGACTTTATGAGATACTAAGACTTCCTAACTATGAAATATATCTAATATGTGAATGTAGCATTGTTAGAAAACGTTTGTTTAGAGGTTAGATAGATTTAAAATGAATTTCTATAGCACACTAAGCGGACCCAAAGGCTACGCGATAGAAATCGATCTTTTTTGTACATATCAGTGTATATATTGTCTTTTGTTTCTTTTATATATGAGAATGTTTTATTCAGATTTTGGAGAAGAGGCTGTGATTTTGAGTACTTGGACGCTGTTTTTAGGTTATTATCAGATATTATATATATATATATATATATATATATATATATATATATATATATATATATATATATATGACACCTACTTACCATCATCTTACCATGATATTATTAGTTGTTTTCTCAGTGATTTACCAGTGATAATGTCTACAAACACTGGTGTCAAAAGTCTTAACTAGATTAAGTTTGTGGCGACTGTAGAATTTTTCCGAAATTTCGAGTAGCATCAGATACATGCGATTTTTTCAAGGTATTCAAAATATTATCAGGACGATGCGAACAAAGATAATTTTGCCGAAGGAGAGAAGCAAATAAAAAAAAGGAGCAACTGGAAAAGAAGATACAGACAATGAAATCTGTACAAAGGACGGAAAATATACGTGCTTATAGTTGTTGTTTTTATAGGAAACTTCGAAAAATCTCATATGTAGAGTATAAGGACCGCTGGCAATGAGCGGTTCCACGTATTGAGCAAATAGGGTTTATTGATTATTGGGTGTGTGCTTAATGCAAGCATTTTATTAAAAACAACTATATATATATACATATATATATATATACATATATATATGTGTGTGTGTGTGTGCATGTGTGTGTGTGTGTAATGTCAGTCATCTCGCTTTGAAGTATCGCTATCGTTTGATATTGCAGTAATTACACCATTCCACAATCTCAATATGCTCTCTCGCACTATGTCTATATTCCTGTACATCGCTCTCTCTCCCCCACCTCACTCTCTCTCTCTCAAACTCTCTTTACACACACACACACACACACACACACACACACACACACACACACACACACACACACATATATGTATATATATATATATACTACTCATAAATACTAATGAAATTATTTACATTAGAGTCAGTACCATTACGTAGAATCAAAATATTTGGACTTTGATCAAAGTGTGTTTGTCTGTTTCACTGTCTGTCCTCTTTCTCTTTCACACCCTCTTTCTCACTACCCCGTTATATACATGCGTGTTTGTGTGTGTATGTATATGCAAAATTTCAGATCGAGTATATCATTAAAAGACATTATAAATAAACACAATAAAGAAAACTTATCTTATTCAACGCATTTCGTCTTCTGAGGGACGAAACGTACCGAATAAGGGAAGCTTTCCTTTTGTATTTATTCATTCTTTGATTAAATGGAGTTGACAATGCATGTCTAGAACTGACATGTTGAAATAGCTATTCCCCCTCTAAATATTATTTGAATTTACGTATAAATAAATTATATATATATATATATATATATATAAACAATGATTTGTACCCACAGAAAGAAGTAATTACTTTCAATAAAATAGACGTCATTATACTTAACCCAACCCGAGGAACCTTTCGGCCAACACTCTTCAAGGGCTTACGTTGGCTTTATTAACCCACAACAATATTATCAAGAAATGGACCCAAAGGATGTTTTGATTTATTGATTAAAGTTTATTTTTAAACGAACTCCATCTTTCCCCCCATTTTTGTAAGTAATCCTTCATTTTCCTTTGTCCTGTATTAACAATCTATAATAAAGCCAACGTAGGCCCTTGAAGAGTGTTGGCCGAAAGGTTCCTCGGGTTGGGTTAAGTATAATGACGTCTATTATATACATATATAAAATGGTACCAAACAGGGTTGCGTAATGGCACCTGTGCTGTTTGCTTTGTTCTTTTCAGTTATGCTGAAGTATGCTTTTGCTGATATTGGTACAGGCGTAGAATTCAAATTCAGAACAAGTGGTGGTCTCTTCAACCAGCAGGGTTTCAAAGCTAAGACCCTCATTCGACAAACTATCATTAGGGATCTTTTGTTTGCAGATGACGCTGCACTTTGTGCAACCTGTCAAGAGGAAGCGCAACTGCTTGTAGATAGGTTTTCCGCTGCTTGCAAGGCTTTTGGTCTGACAATCAGCATCAAGAAAACAGAGGTGATTCACCAACCTCGCCCCACACCAAAACAAGTTCTGGGTGTAAAGCAGCGGTCACCAGTATACAGCTTTCCCGATATACCAATCCGAGTAGATAGTAAAGATCTGAAATATGTGAAAAAACTTTACCTATCTTGGAAGTAAGGTTAATTGGAATGCTTCTCTTGATGATGAAATCATTAATCGAATTCCGAAAGCAACTAGTGCTTTTGGGAAAATGCGCCATCGGTTATGGGATGATAGGAGGATTAACCTAAGGACCAAAGTACTTGTGTATAAAGCAGTTGTGCTAACGACGCTGCTTTATGGATCGGAATCATGGACAGTCTATCATAATCACATCCAGAAGCTTGATGCCTTCCACAAAAATTGCTTTAGAAGAATTTGTGGTTTCACCCTAAACAATCGGATGCCTAATGCGGACCTATTCACGCGCTGCGATATTAGCGGAATTGAGAGCTTTTTGATGCAATCATAGCTGCGTTGGGCAGGACATGTCTTACGTATGGAAGATGACCGGATACCAAAGCAAGTGTTGTACGGCGAGCGTGGCAGTGGACGGCGGAATGTGGGTAGACCTCTGCTTCGCTATAAGGATAAGCTGAAAATGAATTTGACATGTACAACTATTACTCACCGTGATTTTGAACGAATTGCCTCTCAACGAATTGAATGGAGATCTGCCTGCCAGAGGGGCATCAAGCAGTTCTCTGAGACTGAGATTGACCAACTGCGCGTAAGACGTGAGAGAAACAAAGCATCTGCAAGTATCCCAGCCGATCATTCGTGCAATCTCCCTTCTTGCCTCCATTGTGGACTTGTTTGCAAGTCTCTTGCAGGACTCAAATGCCATTTACGATTGAGTAAGTGCAGGCATGCTACATCGAATTAAACAGACTAGACCTCATACGTCGAAATCGACAGAAGAGTCCATCTTATATATATATATATATATATATATATATATATATATATATATATATATAGATAGATAGATATTTATATATTAACCACCTTAAGTAGAATTGTAAACTCTAAACAAATTGGATTATACGCTGATGACGGCCTTATGTTCACCCCTAATAGCAATGCGCCCTTAATTAATGGAGTCCATAAAATTTATTAAGACCCTTAAATTTCTAGCCATTAAAATTGAAATTTCTTCTAACCTAAAAATTGTCAATTATTTAGACACCCTTAATCCTTATGATCTTTCCTCCACTAGAATTAACCGATTATCTTCCAACCTAAAAATTTTCAATGAAAATAAAAAATTATATAATGAAGCTCTCCGCGAAAGCGCGTTCAGGAATAGATTAGTGAATGTAATGCCAGTTGTTAATTCTGAGCCATCTAGCACGAGAAATAGACGTAGAAAAGGGAATGTAATATGGTTTTACTCCCCATTCTGTGGACTATCTAAAATCAATATAGGGAAATATTTTCTGAAATTAGTAGGCAAGCATTTATACACCAATAACCCACTACACAATCTTTTTAATAGAAACGCTCTTAAAATTATTTATTCCTGTACACACAGTATGGACAATATTATTAATTCCCACAATCTTAAAGAATTTGAATAAGGCTAATGCCAAAATTGGTATTTTAAAATCTTGCGATTGTAGGTCTATCAACAATTGTCCGGTTGTAAACAAACGTAGGTCTACCCAGGTAATCTACGAAATCATTATATTCCCCGTTATTAACAAAAAGAGTTATCAGGTTTACATTGAAATTTCGGCTGGAAAATTTAAACAAGGTTACTACTCTCATAAACACACTCTTTTCCCACCCTATTCTAAAATATCCACCTTTCCGAAAATTTTGGAAAGTGAAAGAAGAGGGACTCAACTCGATAGTATGTTGGAGACTAATAGGTTCGGTTCGCTCCTTTAAGCACAATTTGTTTTTAAACTTAAGAAAATAATTTCTTAGCAAATGACTTCATAAATCCAAATTTTAAATTTTAAGTTTAAATATAAACACTTTAAGTGTTAATCCCAATTTAAATTTCCATGACATGGTTGTTTCCTTTGCTTTCTTCTTATTAACAGGATAATCAATTATAATATAATAATATAATTAACTTCTTTTAAACATTACTTTTTCTAACTTAATCGTTCGATATTAGTCGGCGCCTAAATTTTAAACTTAATTAATCTAAAATTTATTTCCTCTAATATAATCGATTTATTTCCTCTTAGCTCTACATTACAGAATAATTAAAATAACACACCCCGTTCTTGATATCCACTTTTCACTCTAGTTCTAGCTTTATCATTTCGGTTTTAAATTTATTTAATTTTTTTTATTTATTATAATCTATTATTATTTTTTTCTAAATGAAAATTAACCGATTTGGTTTGATAATAATGCTGGTATGATCTTGAATTTAATTTAATTTATTTCCTAAAATATTAATTATTTTAAATTACTAAGGTTAAGGGTTCATTAGCAATATTACTTGAGATTTTGTAATCTCAGGTAATATTGCTGATAAGAAGGAATAAACCCCTTCTTTTCATTTCGTTTCATTTTAAACATATTTATTTATATTTTAAGTATTATGTAAGTATTAAATCCATCTCAAAATTAATTTCTTATATTCAATCTAAATTTGAATATTCCTTATAATAACTGTTTTTCTTAACTTTAGCAGTATAATTTACTGATATTGTAGATAAAAGTCCCGGTTTTTCCTCCTCCTTTTCCCTTCTTTTTTATTTCTGAAGACAATTTTTTATGTAAATTATTTTCATCTTATAATTTAGGCCACATTTTTGGATTGAAACGGGGGGAAAAATGGAAAAAAGTTTAAAAAGGCTTAGTAAAACTCGACACCTTGCTTTTCTAAATACATTTTTATCCTTTTGTTAATGTATCTATCTCGATTTCTCCCACCACTATTTGGCGGCGTCTTCACCTGTCTACCAATCCAACACTTTTTCTTTCCTCTTTCACCCTTTTCTCTTCCTCATTTTTCTCTCGTCCTTTTCTTTTCCTTCTTCATTTGCCTTTTCTTTTTGCTAGCCCTACTTTTGTTGTCTATACACACAACACACTCAAATAAATAATTCTAATTTATCATAATCATCACGATCGCCGGCGATACGGGTTAGTTTAACCCGTTGAAATGGCCATACGATCTCAGGAGTTTTGAGTATTTTTGTAATATACATATATATATATATATTAGTGTGTGTGTGTGTGTGTTTGTGTGTGTGTGAACACACACACACATATATATGGTAATTATTATATTGACATTTTTTATCATATTTTGATTTCTGCTATGGTCGCACTACATATCAAGTCTGCGGGAAGACCTAAGGCAGGTCGTGTTGTGTCGTTATGGCTCCATTTCATGTTTTTTTTCTATCTAACATCCCTAGCGTTACATAGACAAAGTTCTACTTAGTGTGTGAGCTGTACTTAACAAGACAATCTTTTGTATATCTCTTAAGCTGGGGTTTCCAGGGATTCTTTCAATGTGTTGATTTGTTCCTCTTTTTATCATTCCAAGTGTCACTGGCACGATTCTTGTTTTCAATTTCCACATTTTTTTCTATTTCAATTTCCAGGTCTTTATATTTTGACAGTTTTTCGAATTCCTTGGTTGCTATGTTACAATCCGCTGGACAAGCCATATAAATTAATAAGCAAGTTTTTTCTTTCTGGTTTTTAATAACAATGTCCAGCCTATTTGCTTCAATTTTTCTGTCTGTGTAGATGGTGTAATCCCATAGAATGGTGAGATCTTCTAGTTCTGTAACCGGTGCTGGGTGATGTTCATACAGTGTTTGTTTACAGATTTTCCATAGTGTTTGCACATTGTCCAATGTAAATATTGCCCAACTCTATCGTGACGATCTTTATATTCATTTGGGGCAAGTACAGAACATAATGAGATTAGATGGTCTATTGTTTCTTGGTGTTTATTAAAGAACCTGCATTTTGGATCCACATTATTATGTATAATATTTGCCTGAAAGATCCTAGTGAAAAGACTGGTCTTACGCTGCAAGAATAAAGCCTTCAATCTTAGACTTTAATCCAGATGCACGTAACCATCGATGAGTATTAACTTTATCAACATTGGATTTATTGGCACGTTTTGGATATTGGCTATGCAGAGGTTTGTCTGGCCAGCGTTGTTACATCTGTTTAAGAGGTTTATCATTGGCTTACATTTTCATATTTTTTGCCGCAATAGTTCGTTCTTGGCTTCATTTTTGCTTTTCTACAGAATCTACTAAATGTAAATCTTGTTTGTATTTACTGCCTTCTTTTATTATTGAATATTTTTTCTTTCTGTTTTCATGTTGTTTGACTAATTGTATCATCGAGTCCTTTTTTGTTTCTATCTATGTTAGTAAGCCAATAGTTGTTGTCTTGTATGAGAATTCTACCTGAAAAAGACCTCTTCCTCTTTCTTTACGGGGTATGTATAGGCGGTCTACATCAGCGTTTGGATGATGCATCTTATGCTTAGAAAGAAGCTTACTTGTTTTAGAATCCATTTGCCTGATGTCGTTTAGAGTCCAGTTTAACATGTTTAAACTATATTGGACAACTGGGATTGCAAGGCTATTAATGGCCATAATTCTCTTCTGAGAATTCAATTCAGTTTTTAATATCATTCGTAGCCTTCTATAGTACTCGTTTCTTTCATTTTTTTATGGTGAATGTTTTCACTCTCAGTTACACCTAGGTATTTATAAGCTTCTTTTGGCTTCAATTCTTTTATTATTACAGCAGGGTCTAAGCTAATTGAGGATGTTTCTTGTAGCTATCCACGTAAAACTGTAGCTTTAGCACATTTATTCAAATTGAATTTCTTTCCAATATCTTCGCTGAAGAATTTTACAGTTTACAGAAGACCTTCCAGGTCGTTATCATTCTTAGCATACAACTTTAAGTCATCCATGTAAAATAGATGGCTTATTTTCTTTTGGCCTATTTTATAACTACATTACATTCTGTCTTGTTAAGTTGACTGGTTAGTGCTATTAATGATATGCAAAATAGTAAGGGAGACAGAGTCACCTTAAAATATACCTCTTTTGATGTTTATTTCACCAGACTTTATCTATATGATTGAGGTAAAGGGTTGTTTTCCATATCGACATGCATTGCTTGATGAAATTGATGATGACAAGTGATATCTTGTATATATTTAAAGTCTTTAAAATCCAGGAATGTGGTACACTATCGAAATGCTTTACGATAATCTATCCAGGCAGTACTAAGATTTTTCTTTGCACTGTAGCAGTTTTCCAGGATCATTCTGTTAAGCAATTGGTCTTTACATCTTTACAGCCACGTTTGCATCCTTTTTGTTCACGCGGTAATTTGTCATTTCTTTCCAAGAAGAAATATGTCTGTTTTGTTAAAATAGATGTTAACAGTTTATGTGTTGTCGGAAGACATGTCATTGGTCTGTAGTTTTTCGGGTTATTTGTGTCACTATTCTTGGGTAGAAGAAATGTAATGCCTTTGGTCATCCATGAAGGAATTTTAGTGGGATCGTTAACCATTTCTTGAAGTTCTTTGGCCAGTTTTTTATGTGCTGTATTTAAATAATATAGCCAAAAGTTAGGAATTTTATCTATACCTGAAAATTTCCAATTGTGTGCTTTATTCAGCGCACATTTAACATCCTCGTCTGTGATTCCAGCCCATGTCTGTTCTGGTTTATTTTTCATTCGTTCTATCTCTTGTGCAATCCAATCAACTTCTTTGTTATGTTCTTTAGGGCAAGCCCATATTTTTCCCAGAACTGTATAACTTCTTCCATTCTTTTTTGGGGGAGTGACTGTCACTTCAATTCTTTTTTTTACCTATTTCCCTGTAAAATTCCTTTGCGTCGGTTTGAAAAATCTTGTTTTGTCTGTAGAATCTTGATCTTTTCTCATAGCGTCTTATTCTTTGAGCCTTCAGTTGTATTGTTTGCTTTATTTTTTCCTTTGTTGATAGGACTTCATTTTCATTTCTAATGTTGTATTTTCTTTCGACTCTTCTGCCTTTTCTAATTCTTACATTTATTCCTCTTGTCAGTTCATCGTGTACTGATAATTCACGTCCAAGTTGTTTGATTTCTTTTTCTATTTTTCTTTTCCAAGGTGGATCTTTATGTCTGCGAGACTGCCTTGTTTTTACTTTGATGTTTAATTTTTTTGTTGCTGCTATTGCTGATGCATATATTGCTTCATTGAGATTTATATGAGTGTCTTCTTCATCCAAAATTAATTTGAGTGCTGCATTGTAAAGCTTAATAGTTCCGAGGTTATGCTTTGTTGGTTGTAATTTTGAGAGCTGTTCTCGTTCCTCCATTACGATATTTTCTACTTGACTGATATGGTTCTTGGTTTTTTTCTTGGCTTCTTGTATACTGTGTGATAGTAATAATAATAATAATAATAATAATAAAAAACTGAATTAAATTCACAGAACAGAGTTATGGCCATTAATAGCCTTGCAATCCCAGTTGTCCAATATAGCTTTAACATCTTAAACTGGACTCTAAACGACATCAGGCGAATGGATGCTAACACAAGAAAGCTTCTTTCTAAGCATAAGATGCATCATCCAAAGGCTGATGAAGACCGTCTATACATACCCCGTAAAGAAGGTGGAAGAGGTCTTATTCAGCTGGAATTGTCATACAAGACAACAACTATTGGCTTACTAACATACATAGAAACAACAAAGGATTGGATGTTACAATTAGTAAAGCAACATGAAGAAAGAAAGAAAAAATATTCAATAATAAAAGAAGGCAGTAAATTCAAACAAGATTTACAGTTAGTAGATTCTGTAGAAAAGCAAAACAGAAGCCAAGAACCAACTATTGCGGCAAAAAATATAAAAATGAAAGCCAAAGATAAAGCTCTTGAAAAGATGAAACAGCGCTGGCAAGACAAACCACTGCATGGCCAATATCCAGTACGTGCCAATAAATCCAATGTTGACAAAGTTAATACTCATCGATGGTTATGTGCATCTGGATTAAAGTCTGAAACTGAAGGATTTATACTTGCAGCACAAGACCAAAGTCTTTTCACGAGAAACTTTCAGGCAAATATTATGCATAATAATATGGATCCAAAATGCAGGTTTTGTGATAAACACCAAGAAACAATAGACCACCTAATCTCAGGCTGTTCTGTACTTGCCCCAAATGAATATAAAAATCGCCACGATAGAGTTGGGCAATATTTACATTGGGCAATATGCAAACATTATGGAAAAGCTGTAGGCAAACACTGTATGAACATCATCCAGCACCGGTTACAGAAATAGAAGATGTAACCATTCTATGGGATTACACCATCTACACAGACAGAAAAATTGAAGCAAACAGGCCAGACATTATTGTTAAAAACCAGAAGGAGAAAACTTGTCTATTAATTGATATGGCTTGTCCAGCGGATTGTAACATAGCAATCAAGGAATTTGAAAAACTGTCAAAATATAAAGACCTGGAAATTGAAATAGAAAAAATGTGGAAATTGAAAACAAGAGTTGTGCCAGTGATAGTAGGTGCACTTGGAATGATAAAAAACGGAACAAAACAACACATTGAAAGAATCCTTGGAAACCCCAGCTTAAGAGATATACAAAAAATTGTCTTATTAAGTACAGCCCACACACTAAGGAAAACTTTATCTATGTAATGCTGGGGATGATAGGGAAGATAGAAAAACATGAAATGGAGCCATAACAACGCGCCACTACCTGCCTTAGGTCTCCCCGCAGACTTGGTTGGTAGTGAGACCAAAGCAGAAATCGAAATATGATGAAAAATGACATAATAATAATATTATTATTATTATTATTATTATTATTATTATTATTATTATTATAGCATACTGCAACTTAATACCTATAAAGTTTCGGTGTTAAAACACCATCATCAAGCAGTAAAATGTGGTTAATTTACTTGCAATATAAACAGATAAAGAGATTTATATCATTTTTATTTGTACTTATTAACAACTTCCCTTAAAAACATTTTAATTTTAATTTATAATTTTTTTATATATTTCTTATCTTATATTCTTATGTTGCTTTTTATTTTATTTACTTTATTTTATTAATTTTCCTTTTTTTATTAGTCTTTCTCTTTTCTTTCTCTTATCTGTTCTCTCTCCTTTCTTCTTTTTCCTCTTTAATTTTTTTCCTTCTTTTTCTTCTTCTCTTTTTTCCCGGTTTAAAATTTTTGATATATCTGTTTTTTTTGGGCAAAACATTGAAACACTACTTTTCCCTAGACTTACACACAGCATTCTTTAAACTGTCATAACCTCCCAACCCCACATAATACATCTCATTGGATGACCTTTTGATTCTTATGTTTTTATTTATTTTTAATTTTTATTTTATTTTTTAAATCTCTTTATCTATATATATTACCAAGTAAATTAACCACATTTTACTGCCCGAAACTTTATAGCCATTGAGTTGCAGTATGCTATAATAATTATAATTATAATAATTACCATATATCTATGCTTTATTTTTGTATTGAGCACCTTTTAAAAGTAACTAATTGTGGAATGTGTTTCCATCAGTAACCATTTCTGAGATGAGGTAATATTTACATTATTTATATTATTCGGACTATTGTCCACATCTTGTTGCCATTTGTACGACGTTTCGGCCGTTGTACGCTCCGGCCTTCTTCAGATGCTAAGAATTTTGAACCGAACTCTTTATTACAATCACTGGGCTATATCATTCTCTTTCCTTATGCGAAGCCCCTTTTAGTAGTCATGAGTTAACTCCCTCTAACCTGATTCTCTAAGTTACTTGTTCACCACTGCTGTAGTCTGGTATTGAACCCAGAACTCTTTGGGTCAAGTCACTGGAACAAAATAACGCCTATATCCACTGGACCAACAATTGAATTTCTGGGACTTATAAATCTAATGTTCAGGAACATTTTTTACCAGAGTTCATATTGTAATTTTTTATGCTAATGGTTTTCTCAAGTTTATATATATATATATATATATATATATATATATATATATATATATATATCAGATGTGCTTGTGATTGTTCCTTTCCTAAAAGTGGATATTTTAGTAAAGTAAGTCGCTACACAAATCTCGGCGCATCGTGTAACATTTAATGTCACATTTCCTAACACATTTTGGTTCATCTCGTTTGAATTCGGTTTTCCTTTTCCGAAACTAAATGCCACTGAAGTCTAAAACGACTAGAATTGCCAGCACTTTAGCATACAAACAGACACACGCAAATATTCAAGCATCAAAACACCTCCCCACACACACGCGCGCGCACATACACACAATCTATCTCTCTCACACATGCATGTAGATGCGCATTGCGATTATTGTCTCGCTAGATTAATTAAGACCGAGTAGTGAGTTCGATCCTCACTGAGTGCTCTATAATTTCAGCCTTGCTAAATTGCTGCTTTAACTAAATAGCCATGTATAACTTTCATTGAATGTGACAGACAAGAAGAATCTGCTAAATTTTTCCAGTGTTCTTCGAGTTTTTATTTTGTAAACAACTAAAAAAGGAAAACATTGCTTCTTTATGTTCCGTGTTCTTTCTGGAAGTGGACAATCATGGACCTCCACTTCTCCCTATCCCTTGTCGCCTTTAACGCTTTTCCTTTTGGCATTTCTCCCAAAACCTGTTCCACAATTCACTTGCTCAAGCCCATCAAGTATGTATTGCGTTGCTTTCTTCTGTCTCTCTTTCTCTCTATCCATCTTGTGAGTATTAGATTCTTCAAGCCCCTTTTCCTCATTACGTGTCCCAGAAACTTCAGCCGTCTCTTTCTGATGTTAAGTATAAGTTTCCTTTCTGTTTGCCTTCTCTTCAAAAGAAAAACTTAACAAAAACAAATTCAGATTTAAAATTTATCTCATATTTAATGAAATATGTTTACAAGATGATTTTCTATCAAAATACAACACACACACACACACACACACACACACACACACACACACACACATATATATATATATATATGCTCAATAATTAAGGTTTAACACCAGGCTACCCATGTATCTATCGTGAGGTATCTTCAGGCACAAGATGAAAAAATTCAAAACACAACTCCAGATGATGAGGGGGTGGAGAAGGCGGAAACGGAACTCGATTATTACTGCAAAGAGGGAGAATAGGAGAAAATGCAAAGAGTATAATATATACATATTTACTCGTCTGAGAGTCCGCAGGCTTTTATTGAATTGAATGTTGAATATTAATTCATATATGTATCGAAGAATTTGATATTGATCCATCCTATATATATATATATATATGTGTGTGTGTGTGAGTGTGTGTGTGTGTGCGCGCGCAATCTATGCGGATCAAAGAACTCTCCCTAGCACTTAACACGCAGTTGTCTCCTTTTCTCGTGAACATATTTTTTTTTACATCAATTTCATTCATCTAAAAAGAAATAAAATGAATACAAATACGAAATATAATGATTTTGCAGGGATTTTTATTTATACGCTCTTGCTATGAGTCAAACTAATTTATTCGGATTTATCAGCAGTATTTTTTTTATTTTTTGAGTACTTTACCCCAGTTTATTTCATATACACATGTATGATGTCATTAAAATATATACCATTGTAAAATAAAATTATTTTTCAGATGGCGCTGGTTTATCCACGAAAAAATATTTTTTAAATTGTCTTTTATCAGATATGATCATTAATTTTATAGAGCATAATCTTTTGTTTCGAATATTATATTAACTATATTTAAGATTTGAATGAATTTGAAAAAATAAAAAAGACTTTCTAGAAGCTTTTATTTTAGTTTTAATTTCAAGCTAATAGGTTAGATTTAATACTTTTAATAAGCAAAATACTTTGCTGTATTGCGAAAACTAATTTAAATTGATTGGAATGAAGTTTTTGTTATAAAATCAATAGCATTGTTGATTTTAGCGCCATTTTTAACCTTCCGTCATCACAATGTAATTATCTTTATTAAAACAAAAATAAAAAATAAAAAATACTTTTCTGAAATTTTCTTTAAGAAGCATTAGCTGATTTTAGTTTAATTATTATGATTTTAGTCAAATGCTTAAAAGTCTAAATTATCGTAGAAATTCAGTTTCTTTAACGGAGGGATAGCTGTTTATTTTAGGTGTTGATAGCTTGAATGAAAGTTTATCTAATGTTTTTCTACACTGTTAAACTTACTTACGAAATATAGAGAGTGCATTTTTTATATAATTTGTAACTACCGTGTAATCTTTAAAATTTAGTAAAATTTAGGTATTTTGACTTTAAATATACTATAGGTATCGCTCCTATTTTCTGATAACGTCGTGGGAATAAACATCTGTATTTACAAAAATCAGAAACTTTTATACACACACAAATTCAAAATTCTTCTTAAGATATTGGTGTTTGATAAATTGTACTAAGCTTTCCATTTATGATTAATGAGGAAGGAGAGCCTGGAGAACCTGATACTGACTGGTCAGATAGAAGGAAAGAGAGACAGAGGAAGGCAGCGGATAACATATTTGCAGGCTCTGATCAGGTGGATGACGGGACGGGGGTTGCCAGGAGCAACAGGAGCAAACATACTAAGAGCCACAAGGGATAGGGAGACGTGGAGAACTATGATCGTCTACGTCCTGAAGGGACAGGGCACATAGAAGAAGAAGAAGAAGAAGAAGAAGAAGAAATATACTTAATACTATAAAAATATCACTCAACGGGCACAAATAACACAGAAGTTCAAAAGATTTAAAACTTATAAAATTATTCTAATTAAAATTAAAAAATAATGAAAAAAATTCTTGTAAAAATTCATTATCTAGCGAGTTATTTTTTTCTTAAAACAATAGTGGCCATAATATATTTTATTCATAAAAGCAATTAAAAGCATTTCTCATTAAAAATGCCTTAGTTTGATTGTATATTTTATTCTTATAATTTTCAGTTAACTGGTGTTCCCGTTTTACAAAAAAACAAAACAAAAAAAAGAATAAATGATGATTTTAAATTCTGATCGATTCTGCTCGAAACATTGAATAGTACAAAATTTAATTTCTCGAAATTTCATAAAATTAAATAAGTGGTGGGTAAAACGTTTTTACCAAGGTTTTCTAAAATACATTTTTAAAATAATTTAATTCATTTGTGAATTAAAAATTTCATTAACATTTGGCAATTATTTGATTTTTGCAAGAATTTCTAGATCGATATGTTTTTCACCGAAAAACAATAATCTTTGGTCAATGGACTGACTACAAAAACAAAATTTCCAACTAAAATTTCGAACGTTTTGAATAATAATAATAATAATAATAATAATAATAGAATCCTCTGATATTTCTTCAATAATTTTGATAATAAAACTTTGTTTCTATTAAATCTGGGGCATTTTTTCCATCATGCTATGCTAATTTGTTTTTTAATCATTTCACACCAAGCGAGGCATTCCACTGCCACTATTGCGCAAGGGGTTACATAGGGGAAGGCAAAGAGAGGTTAGATATAGGAAATGTCAGAAGGAGGGTGATAGACGGGTAAGGATACTGAAGCTGTGGGTTGGGCAGATGAGAAGAGTGTTTGAGAGAATGGATGCGAGTTAGGAGGTGTCTGTTGACCTTACATTTAAACTCCTGGAGATTGTAGCTGTCGGGGAAGCAATCATGTGGAAGGGAATTCCACAGGCGGGAAGTGCGAGAAAAGAAGCTGTTGGAGTAGAAATTGCGGTTACATATTATCGGTTTCACTGTAAAAGGGTGGGGCCTAGTTGCTAATCTGGTATCTGGTGCAAATTCGTACCTAGGGGGCATCAGTGATCTAAGTTCATCGGAGCAGATGCCACGAAAGTATTTATAGAAGTTGCACACGGAGGCCACGTCATGCCGGAGAGAGAGTGACTGCAGCTGGTTTGCCAAGTCGATATCGATCACATTACAGACTCTCCGTTGTGCTTTGTCAAGAACCCCGAGGAGAATAGCAGGGGCACCCGACCAGATGTGGCAGCAGTATTCAATACACGGGCGGATGGTAGATTTATATATGTCCAGGATAGATTCAGACGGAAAAAAACTTCCGGGCCCTGCACAGAGAACCGACTTTATATCAGCGGATTTAGCAATGAATTCGATATAGTCATTCCACTTGAGGTCCGCTGAGAGTGTGAGGCCAAGGAGGCGTAGTGTTTTACTCTCTGGGAGGCAAGCCTGTTCCATGCTAATGGGAAGTAGGTGCGATTGTCTATGGTGGTTAATTGATAGCAGTTTCGTTTTAGAAGCATTAAAATTTACGAGCCATTTCTTACCCCAGTCCACTACAGATTGGAGGTCCTTTTCAAGCTCGGCTGCGAGGTTCGCTTTGTCGCTCACACCAGATTTTTGGTCAAGGCGTGAGTAAACTGTGGTGTCATCGGCGTACATACCTACTTACTTACTTTTTTTAGTAAATCAGTGGAGCTACCTATATTAGTGGATAAAACTATTGAGATTTTGAAGCATTATTTTAACTTGAACCTCAAATTTCTGAAGCTGCTGTCAGAATTCGGAAAGTGGATAGAATTAAAGCGAAACTGACCGTATTGTCCAAAACTGAGCCAAGTCTTTTACGGACAGCAATATGTACCTTTAAATAAAACCCCGTAATTAGCAACTATCAGTTTTCGATAATGATGCTGTAAAGTCTAATGTAGACTTTGAAGAGAGGAAGCATAATTAAAAGAAACTATATGTAGAGCAACGCATAAGCGTAACATTAGGGAGGGGGGGGTTAAGAAACGAAATTGCTTTTAATACTTCCCAATATTATTAGCGAAGATCTCTTAACCCCTCAAACAGTATTTCTTTTTTTCCGCGCAAAGTAGGAAATTTACAAATTTTTCTAACGTAGCGCCTTGCTAGGCAGGAAAAATGCAATGTTGTGAATTTGATAAATTTCCAATGAATCTAAAATGGATACGGAAAGGTCATTCGAAAAGATTGATGGCTATAAATATCCGATGATTTCCCTGGAGAAGATTACCCATGGGTGAGCTATGAGGGAAAAGGTCAGTCGGACTGACCAACTTGTAATATTATCTTAATCAAATCGACATTGGAGAAGACAAAAATAGTAAAGAAAGAGTCCTCTGAAACATATCTATCTATCTATCTATCTATCTATCTATCTAGTGAGATGAAAAACCGAAAATCGAGACCATGATCCTTCTCATAAGGTTCTGGTGAATAGTCGGTGAGGAACTGTAGCTTTAATCTGATACGAGTCATTACTATATTTTTTATAAGCAAGACAATCACAGTAGATCGTTATGGAGAAGAATGAGGATTTACGCAAAAATCCTTTAGTTAAAGTCTGTCATAATTCAAAATAGCATTGTCAGATTTAAAGTCTATGGAATTGGGGAATTCCTGTTCCTTCGTTTGTTTTAGCGTTTTACCGACCACTTTTTATCAAATATCGTATTTGATGTTTGTGTCCCATTTCATAGTAAATAGCGTTACTAATAATATTAATATACTAACAACTTTAGCTTGAATCCAAACCTGAACCAATAATAATAATAATTATAATAATAATACTAATAATAATAATAATAATTGTTATGCTTTTGAATAAATTTAACATTTCTAAAAATAGGGCACGTGTGGGCATCAACAACCCAGTTGTAGTTGGAGCCATCAGTTTGATTTGAAAAGATTCCGAGAGACTCATAGAAGGGATCCCTGGTAGCCGAAGCCTTAAAGAAATACAAATAATTGTACTCACCAGTACAGCCCACACCTTACGAAAATGTAAAATGTGCGTGATATTAGGTTTTTGTTTTGTTTTGTTTTGAAAAAATGATACGTGAAAAATGTTATTTTTTTAAAAATCATATCACCCCGACCAAGGCAGTAACGCCACTGATGTGCAGGGGGCTACATAGGAGTGTTATGATGCCATTCTGACATTAGGTCTCTGGTTGGGACCCGGAAAAATGAAAATACAACAGAAATAAAAAGAAATACAATTTCAAGCCGATTTCAAATTCTAGTTGCCCTCTCACCTCAAGAAATTATCAAGACAACGTAAAGTCAAGAAATATTAAAGTAGAGGAATTTGTAGAGAGCTATAATAAACGAAGGTAGGTTGATATTTTAGGAAGTCCAATCCAGAAGTAACCATGTAGATACAAGGTGTTTGAAACAACTAAGACAAAATTTATGGTAATTTGTAAAGTATAACTCAAAGTAACAAGAGTGGAACACTTACGAAGACTGAATACACAACACTTGCAAATTCGTCCGAGTTTGTTAAATCTCACACTGTAGTTGGCGTCTAGTTATCCCGTCTTATGATACTTTAAATGATATAAAAAAATTGTTCTTTGTCAAAACTGAAATGGATTCACCAAATATTTAATCTTCTAGTTAAAAACAAACAAACAAAAAAACCCCCAAAAACAGCAAAATCAGAAAAAATGCTTTTGGTAAAGCCAACATTGAAATCTCGCTGTGGAAATTGAGATATTTGCTTTAAAGTGGGGGAGATACATTGACAGATTTATGACAAAGAGATCAAATCAAACTAATTTGTCTTCACGAAGAAGTGTGCCTGAGATTTGCCACAAGCGAAATAAGAAGACAATGAAACAAGAATGACAGATGAAACGAGGATTGAGGAATTCGAATCAACAATTCAAATGAATACTAATCGATAGAAATCAAGACAACCATAGAGTAGTAGCTTATTATTATCATTACAAGTGATTAGAATGCTTGTGTTCTGACCATGATATTATCAGAGTTCAAATCTCGATTTGTCGAGGAGGTGACATTTATATAATATCGGCCTAGGAAAACAACTCACGGTACCGTCGGCCCTGACCATGCCACTAGTTTGTCCACACTTTATCAGTGAAACTGGGTAGCGCGAAGACCCAAGTCACTGTGACCGAGAATTTAAGTGAACTGATCTTGTTCAAAACAGTTGATCACGTCAAACAGGTAATCCCTTTTCCAAAAACTGTAATTAAGACCCACTTACTATAGTTGCAGGATAAATGAAAGATTTGTTCAGTGTGTACTGAAGAAGCCTAAATATGCCAGAATAAACAAAAAAAAAAGGGTAGAGATGAGAAAGCCTGCATTATTGGTCACTCACCCCTAATAATATACTATTATCAGCAATTTTGATGAGAATTTGAACAAGAACATGATTTCAGTCAACAGACAAAGAACCCACCCCACCCCTCAAAAACAAAGAAACAGAATACTGCTATATTATGATTAGTTCTTATTGGTCAGATAAGTTTCATGTGCATTCAATCAATAGATAATTTTAAAATGCATTTGTATGGAATATTCAAAATCGTAAAGTGTATAATAGTATATTTTTGTGTAGAAACGCTTGTCTGTTTAGGTGTATGTTGGACGGTAGTGTTAAGATATGTTTGCATTTTAATACATGTATCATGTCTATTAAAGCAATGGATAATTTTAAAATATATGTGTGAGGAATATTTTCGACTGTAAAGTCTGTAACAGTGTATGCGTGGGTATAAATATAAATGAAGTTGGACGGTAACGTTAGATAATATAAGTATATACCTATGTCTACCTAATATATAAAATAAATGAAATAATACTAATTCCATTTTCAATTAAAAATCTCGGCCATAGCAAATTTATCACATAATATATGACCCATACAAAAGTAACAAGTACATTCCGCTTATACACACACATATAGGTAAACATAAAATATCCAACAATATGCAAAATCATCGCAACATCTCGCTACATTTCAACGATCTCATCAACAGACTTTTCCCCACACTAATAATATATACACTTATATTAACTAACGTTACTGCCTAACATGCACCTAGACAGTCAAATTTTTCTACATAAATACATACTTGCACTATTTCACATTTTTCTGTCCAAAATATTCCTCTCATATATATTTAAAACTTATCCATTGCTTTAATACACGTGCGACGTATATTAAAACACAGACACACATATACACATGTATTAACTAACGCTATCGTCCAACATACGCCTCAACGGACAAGCGTTTCTACAAAAACATGCATATACATTATAATAAAAATGAAACATTAGACTGAGATACGTTTCATTTTTTTTTCTTTATTCTATCATCTTGTCGGATTCCAATCCATATATTCAACTTATATATATATATATATATATATATATATATATATATATATATATATATATATATATATATATCTGTAAATAGGATAATAGGATCGGATAGATTTTCCATATAATATATCTCTACCTATTGGATATTAGTAATATAATTGCTGTTCGTCTAATTTTGATAAGAAATAAATCTTATGTTTAGATCTATCAAATCTAACAGTGTTTATTTTAAGATGAAATAGCAATCGAATCCCTCCAACCAGGAATTGCAAATGGATTTCGCAAATGGTTCCCTTGATTTTTATCGCCGCGGACTGTGACAATAATAACGCGGAAACTGCATATATAATTCCTATTTTCAGCTGAATGTTTTTCTTTTACTTTTAATGATCGTCTATCATTCTTTCGTGGATATTTCTAGATCTATTCGAAGAATTAAGTCATGAAAACGTCAAAGAATTACATAGAGAAAAAAAACTTGTTATTTTTATGATTTACAAATCCTAAGGGGGAAAGCAATTGACACAATTTTTTTACAATATTATGCCATAGGGCCATTA
Organism: Ascarosepion bandense; assembly: GCA_037127315.1. Lineage (NCBI taxonomy): Eukaryota > Metazoa > Mollusca > Cephalopoda > Sepiida > Sepiidae > Ascarosepion > Ascarosepion bandense. Next base: position 1,369,449 of record JBBBDQ010001119.1, on the reverse strand, counting down.
TTTAAAAAAGTATGTGCTTGCTTTATTGTTATAAAAATTATACAAAAATCGAAGCAAAAAAGAAAGAACCAGATACCTTTAATGTAACCGAAAAAGATATTGCGAAATTTGAGTATATATATATATATATATATATATATATATATATATATATATATATAGCACATGCTCGTTGATTGTTTTTGATTGTGTCAACTGCACAGTATAGTAGGGTCAGTTGGGCACAGTCTGTGTATAAAATAAGCACAATGACACAATCTGCTCTGCCCAAAATTTGTAAACGGCATGTTGTTCTGCTTAGCACTCACGAAGATACGAACATTTCAGAGTGTTTGGGTGTCAATTTGAGTACAGTGTAGTCGAGTTGGATGAGTATAATAGTGATTACGATGGTGCTTGGAGTGATGGTGACGTTATGCTTCCTATAGTATCTCAGACTCAACACGGAAACCTACATCAAATGTCGTGAAAAGTTAGTATTGAACTGATTCAAAAGAGTGGCTACTGGAAAACCTTACTTCTAGCAACATGCACAAAAGAAAGGGAACTCGGTCATGGCTATGTTTTGTGTAATTCTGATAAATATATCTCTTAAAATGTGATGTCAGTATTATTTTTATTTTTGTGAAATTTAAATTAAAATTTACTGATCGTATCGTATATACATACATACATAGATACATATATATACATTTTATATATATATATATGTATATTTACATATAAAAATTTTATATATATATATATATATATATATATATATGTATATTGACTTCAAGTCAATATGTAGCTTACTACCTTGAATTGGCATTGAAAAGTTATCGAACGTTAATATATATATATATATATATATATATATATATATATATATATATATATATATTCCCGGAAAGTTATCGATTCCATTGAGAAAAAGTTTTATATTTTGGTCAAAATTTTCAACAATTTTTTATATCTAATTTTTATGTTTTGTATGCCGGGTCAAAGTAGCAAGCTACATATTGACTTGAAGTCAATATATATATATATATATATATATATATATATATATATATATATATATATGCATAATCTTTATATAAACTTTATATATATATATATATATATATAATATTTTCTTACACACACATATTCATATATATGCAATAAATTTGGAGCAGGTGTTGAGTTAGCAGATGTTTTAAACATATAATTAAACTACAAGACATGTTCGTAGTGTTGAGAAAATTTGAATTGAACTAATACAAATTGTCAAACTTATTGAACATCTCTATTAAAAGTGTAATAAAGAATTAAAAAAAAGAAAACTTTACGCTTTATCATTTAAGTGCTTGTCACGAACTTACAAATACTTACATTTGCCTCAATACACAAATCAAATAAAAGCAGCTGGGATGGCGAGAAAAAAATCAACATTAGAGAACTATTTTGGGATGTGAAATGATGCATTGATTTATAGAAACCAGTTCCAGAAATCATTTCACTTCTAATTTAAATAGAGGCAAGATTTCCTCTTTTAAAGTATTTCTTTGTTTCTTTTCACCTCCATTTTCCCTCTTATCTTCATTTATTGTGATTATGCAAAGTCTTCTTTTCATCATATTTGCTTTTGATGCTTCTTTCATTTTTCCATTTTTTTTTTTCAGTTTTCCATGATCTTCAATTATCTCCTTTATCCTTTACATACATATGACTCTTTATGTTAACCAGTTTGTATCTATTTGTGGATCTCTCAGCGCATCTTAATCTCTTCTTTCACACAATTGTTTAATTTTCTTTTTTCGTTCTTTTTCTTATATTTCTTTTCACTCTTTTCCCATTTCTTTTATTCATTTAATCATAAATTCATTTATTTGTTTTATTTTTTTGTTTAATGGATTTGTGGAGGTGTTATTTTCTTTTTGCGAAATAATATTTTGACTTTTTGCTTCCGTTGTAATTATCGACCAATCAGCGTTGAGGGTTCCTTAACTGTAAAAATCCCGCAAATCTGATTTGTAGTCGCACAAAGAAAAAGAATGAAACAAACCACGGTAATATGTTGCTGCAAGCGAAAACAGTGCTGTCAACCTTATTCAGTGTCGGAAAGGTACAATGTTTACCATCCAAGTTTAGGTAACAAATGTTGGTCCTGTAAAACAAACTACACAAATTTAGCGTTATCTTATTCAATGTATATATGATACAATCGTATCTTTGCGTGGCTGTTTCTTTGTCGACAGAAAAACGTTTCTATAGTCATCTCTCATCTTTCACTAGTACAGACAAACGAAATATGACTTCACTTACTAAATATTTTTGGAAGTTCAAAACACCTAAATGGAAAATAAAATTCTCAAACAAGCTAGAATCCCTAGATCGATGAACGAACCATGCTTCCTCTGTTTGCAAGAGAAAATGCAAATTATTAAGTGTTTAAATAGTGACTTAAGCCAAATATATGAAACTACAATGAATTGTAATTAAAGTATTAACTTAACAATCCTGCTAAAATGCACTAACTTATAATCTCTATTTTGTTACATTATCTTTTTATTTACATTATATTGCCATTTGTGATTTTTTGTAATCGTGTCGCCCCAGGCAAGGCATTTTACTGCCACTGTTGTGCAGGGGGTTACATAGGAGGAATGTTATGAAGAGTGAGAGGTTGCAGTGGGTGTCAGGAAGAGAGTAGGAGAGGGAAGAAATTACTGATGAGAGTGGGGTGGGCGAGAAGGAATGTTATGAAGAGTGAGAGGTTGCAGAGGGTGTCAGGAAGAGAGTAGGAGAGGGAAGAGATTACTGATGAGAGTGGGGTGGATGTAGAAAAGCATGAGAGAGAGGATGTAAGTTAGTGTGACAGGAGATGACTATTGACTTTACATCTAAATTCTTGGAGATTGTAACTGTCAGGGCCATAGTTCGGGCTCCGCCGTTTTTGTCGAAGCCTGGTGTATATACTCAGTGATGGTCGTGAGCATATCAGCAGTAGACCTGGTGAAGCGGAAGCCATACTGTTTGTCAGAGAAGAGTCTATGGGCTGTGAGATGTTGTCGGAGTTGATGATGGCTTCAAACACTTTGCCAAAGATCGGTAGGAGGCTGATAGGGTGATAATTAGCGGAGTCAGAGGTTTCTCCACTATTTTTATATATAGGAACCACGGAGGAGGATTTCCAGCGGGCAGGAAAGCAGGAAGCAGAAAGGCAGAAGTTATAGAGTTTAGAGAGAACAGAGGAGAGTTCAGGAGCACATTTCTTTAGGAGAATGAAGGGTATTACGTCGCCGCGGTTCGCCTTATGGGGGTCAAGCTTAGAAATTATTTTGGAGACCACCGAGGGAGTAATTAGTATGTCAGTCAGTTGGGCCTGGGTTCGGAGAGGGAAGTCGGGTACAGATACTCCAGATGAGTCCAGTGTCGAGTTAGTGGAGAATCTGCGAGCGAAGCACTCAGCCTGGTCTGTTGAAGAGGTGAGGACCTCAAATTCGTTGATTAGAGGTTGGATTTAGAGCTAAACTGTTGTTTAGCACGCTTTTACAGAGCCTCCAGTAGTCTTTAGAGCCGAACTTACGGGATGATATGCGCTGCTTCCTTCTGGCTGCAAACATCAGCTTAGCTAAGTACCTTCTTGCATTCATTACGAGCCGAGGCAAAAAGGCGCCTGTTATGATCTGACGTGTGACTCCGTTAAAGCCGAAAGAAGTGATTTCGGTGGGCGATGGCAGCTGAGCAGGCAGTGGAGAACCAGGGGGATGAGTGGGATTTAAGTTTCAACTTCCTGGCAGGGATGAAAGCATCAATGCCAGCCTTAACTCAAGAGAAGACCTCAGCCGCGCAGTCTTCAACAGGAAGGCTAAATACTTTATTCCAAGGGACTTCACCCAGGAAGTCGGGGAACGAGTCCCAGTCGGCTCTTTTGTAGCAGTAAGATATTCTGCTGGTCTGAGGTTCTTGGGTGAGGTGGAGGTGGATGGAGTTATTGACGGAAACTAATGCTTGGTCAGAGTTTCCAAGAGGGCAGAGTTGCTCGACATTGCAAGAGTCAGGGGTGGAGGTAAAGCACAGATCTAGTAGTGAATCGAGTCCATTAGAGTTATTACAGAAACGCGTGGGGAACTCCACTACCTGCGTAAGGGACTGAGTGATAGAAAAAATCATAGTGTATTCTAGTTTAGGTGTTATATAGTATTTGATAATTACTGATAGTATGTTTAGCCATGTATTAATTTTTTTATATTCATTATTCTTTGTATTTTTATATTCATTTTATATATATATATATATATATATATATATATATATATATATATAATTCCAGATGAAGAGGACTCAAGGTTTTTTATTTTGAGTGCTCTGGCATTTATTTTATTATAAACAGTGCTAGATAAGATGAGTGTTATATAGCTTAATATAATTATTTAGTTATGTATCAATTGTACATTGCGACACGGAAATTTCTATGTTTCGAGATAGATTCGCATCTAATCACTGACGAAGTATATAAAAATAAATTGGAACATAGATTTATTTTAAAAAATAATTCTTTCTTTTTATAAAAACTTTACAACAAATAAAAAGATAGACCAAAAAAATTATATTTTAGTCTAAAAAATCTTAAAAAAACTTTACAACAAATAAATAAATAGACTAAAAATGATAAGTATAAATATAGAATATAGAATTGGTACTCAATGAGAATATCACATCAAAAGTAATAAGACTGAAGGGAAAGAAGGGAAAATGATAAAATCGGGGTAAAGGCAGGTTAACATCTCGACTATTAGGGAGGGAAAAGAAACAAGGGAAGGATAGGATGAGGGGGAAAACGGAAAAAAGTAAAAAAGAGAAAAAGTTGGTTAGTATGTATTCTTTGGGGCCAAATCCTAAAATGAATCTCCACAAGGAACACCAACATACATACACAGCAAACGAAAGGTTTTTGTCATTTAAATGTAAATCATCTGCACAACTAACATCAACATTGCCTGATGATAAGAATTTATCTCGAAACATAGAAATTTCTGTGTCGCAATGTACAATTGATACATAACTATATATATATATATATATATATATATATATGGTTTAAATTAATTTTTTATTCTAATTTATAATATTAAGTCGGTTTAATTTAAGTTTTTATATTAATTTTTAACATCTCATTTATTTTACGTTTTATGATAATTTTTGTGTGATTTAGTGATTTCATTTAAAAATGCCATAAAATTTAAATTGCAACACTGTAATTTCCAAGTTAATACCGATTAGACTTCATATCCGTTCTAGTTTGAATTCTACTCTTTAGCATTATTTCATTGGCTTAAATTCTTCTCAACATTTTCTCATTTGTTTTTTTCCTTTGCTTTTCCCTTCCTTTGTCTCGTTGTAAGATTTTCTTATGGTTCTCTTTTTTTGACTTTGAATGCCTTCCTTTTTCTTTTTGACTTTTTTTTTTTTTACTTTCCTTGATTTCTTTTTTTTTCTTGTCTTTTCTTTTTTCTTCTTTCTTTATTAAGCCTTTTATCTTTACGGAAAATTTTCCAAAAACGAAAAGTGAAATGAAGTGATACTGCATAAAATCAATTTTTAAATAAAAGTGTTTATTACCATCATTTTTAACTACCTGATGAGACATTGCTTTTTCAATGTCGAAACAAAATGTACAATTTTGTAGTAGTTATTTACATGTTCTAGTTTAAAAGTTGAATATATATATATATATATATATATATATATATATATATATATAGATATATATATAAAATCGGCATACAAGCCTGTTTTGCTGTATCACAACCCGTCAGTGCAGATAGATTAACCGTTTGTTTTAAGCTGGGATCGAAATCTGACTGATTTGTCATCAGGCGGAAATTTTATATATATATTGTGTATTTGGGCACCAATTCCCTGTTTTATACTAGTTTCGTTAAAGATGACTGACTATGTGCTGCCGTAAGCATTTTGTTTCCTATTTCTTGTGTTCGTAGAAATTTTTTCTTCACAAATTGCGTAAAAACTGTCAAAAAGTTCTGCATATCAGAGTTCTTTCGGCTATTCTTTTAGCCATTATGAAGAACAATTTCTATTTTAGATGAATATGTGGAATTTTTATGTATGTCTAAAACTATAGGAATTTCTTATTTTCAAAACGTAGTCAGCACATTATGGCCGTGATCATAGTTAACCTACTAAAATCCATTTACAGCATACTAGTAAAAAATACTGTGCCCAGAAAAAAAAAACACTTGTAAGCACTCAGGACAAATTAAATAAAAAGCATAATCGCAGTACCTTGTCAGTCATCTTTAACACACACACACACACACACACACATATATATATATATATACACACACACACACACACACATACACACACACACACACACACACACACACACACACACACACACACAACACATATATATATATATATATATATATATATATATATATACATATGCATATGAATAGCATATAGATGCATGCACATTCATTTTTAAATTCCAGTTACTATAGAACACCCTTTCGTATAACCTAACTATTCAGATTCATTTTTAAAGATAAAAATAAGTAAAAACCCAACTACAGAATTAATAGAAATAAAAATCTTTTCATTCGATTAGAAAGACAAAATGAATCTTTATATGCATGCATAAAAGGGAAAACATTCTTCTAAAATATAACGTTGCAGATTGTCAAGTTATAAAATCTATCCTTTCTTAATTTCCTGCATTGGTAATGAAATGGAAACGGCACAATTGCGCACACAAGAAGAATGAAATGCTAAAGACTAAACGATTTATGGAATGTCGTCAGTCGTTTTAGGGAAAAGTTGCACGCGTCTTGCGGCATGATGAATACGACATTCGAAACATTAACCCTATTCACTCTGAGAAAATAAAATTGCAACATCTTTAATATAGGTTTCGATTTATTCAAGATTAAACATAATTGTAATATAACCAGATTAAGATAACCATTTCAAAATGTGCATATAGTATTTGAGCATTTCCCTGTACACTAGCAAACATACGATAATGCAGTCAGCTAATAGTATTCTGTGGTATATTATTCCACGACTATTGCAACCGTTGACGCAATACAGTGAACTTTTTTATCAAACGGTATTTCTAGTGGATACACATACTTGAATAGCCGCTCCGTTTATTTTAGACAGTATTTCAATTCGTCTACCAGCTTAAATATTTGAGAAATCTTAAGGAAAATTGCGCCTTTGGAACGATGCGAACCTTTAAAATGTTATTTTAAAAGGTAGGTAAAACCTTGCAAGCGCTTGGATTAAACAATAGTTTCTTCTATAATATGTCCCGGAAAGGGATATATATATATATATATATATATATATATATATATATATATATATATATATATTATTATTATTATTATTATTATTATTATTATTATTCGAAATAGATAAGTGGTTTTGACAAATATAACCGGTTAGGACAATCTAGCAAGTAGCCATAATGGACCGGTACTTGACCTGGTCGTATGCAGTATGCTTAGGCGTAGCCCGATGCAATAGGCGTAGTCAATAGACGTTCCAATAGGTGTTATCCTAGTCTGTATTTATGGCTGACACTAGCCAATCATATTACTGTGAGGGGGAACCAAGGTGCATGCATATTCATTGAATCACCATTTATTTTTACATTGAGGTATTTTTTCTTTTACCCTCCTCAATTTCGTTTTTCGACAAAACTACGTTCATCTTTCTTTGTGAGTTTGATTTTACTTTTCTCTGTTTTGCCCGAGAATGAGAACTTCTATGGCCTACACGCCAACAGTTACAACATATTTTATCCCTAAAGTAACAATCATTATTTACATGCTGTTCTCAACACGAGCTGCATATAATTTTTCTTTCCTTATTCTGTATCCACTTCTGTGGTCTTAAAATTTGTACACGCGAAATGCTCTTTTTCTCAATCCGAGTATTATCTTTATTTTTATGTTTATAATTCGCTGACTTTCTTCCGTTACTTTTTGCAGCGCAATCTCCGGATCCTGTTCCATGATAGTGAGAATTCTTGATCTAATTTTTTTGTCCTTTGGTGCCGTTAGCCCCTGCACAAAAAATAGACACTTGAACATGTTGCTTGACAATTCCTTTAATTTAAACGCCTCACACTGTGCATTAACCAGACCTGCATACGTGACAAAATCATCATCCTCTTGTTTTACGATATTTAGACACTTGTATCGTGTATGAAATAGACAAAATTTCTACTGTTTTGCTCAATGTAATTTCTTCTGTCTTTTTTGGGAAGATTGAATTCGTGGATTTTGTATTTTCTTCTGTTCTCAACTTTTGAAACAATAGAATGATTTTTTCCTCGTTGGACATCTTTTCATAAATATTGTTCCAAACCTACGAAAATTGTTTTGATAGTAGGGTCAGTTTGGCAGCATCTGTGAGTAAAAGATACCATGATGCAATTCATTCTGTCAGAAATTTGGACACGACATGTTGCCCTGCTTAGCATTGGCACCGTACGAACATTTCAGTGTGTTTGGGTGTCAATCCTAGGATAGTGCAGATGATTCAGAAAGATTTGGGCGAGTCTAATGTTAGTCGCTAGTCATTACGACGTTAAGCTTCCATTCATCTCCGCACAGGGTCTCATACTCAACACGGAGGCCTACATCAGGTGACTTGAAGCGGTAGTACTGTCCTGGGTGTCTTCTGCAAAAACTTATATCTGGCAACAGGACTCTGCACGATTCCACCACTGCCGGAGAAGCCAATCCTGTCTGTCAGACAATTTCTGTAACTATATAACCCCTTACATCTTGTTACATAACTCTTTAGACTACACACCCTTGATTATTAAATATGGAGTGCAGTCGAGCGAGAGATCAACAAAAATCTCTGTAGTATCAAAGATTAACTGATGGTGAGGATTATAGCAATATTCCCCAGAAAAGATGCAAAAGATTAGAATTTTAAGATATTTTTGAGTGATTTTGGTAGATATAACTGTTAAAAGGAGATGTCGGTGTTATTTTCATTTTTATATAATTGAGATTTATCTATCGCACACTTATTAAGCTCAATGTGCACTCTAAGGCACCACGAGCATGAGTGTCTAATGCTAACCTTTGTGATTTAAGTGACTTGTGTTACAGAAGCCTCTATTTAGGAAATATTAAAATAGAAGTTGCTACAAGCCAAGCGTATTGCAATAGGTGAAAATATGTCATACTAGAAAGATTAATTTTTATTTGAGCTGGTTCTCGCAAAAAAGGCAAGTGTGAGAATGTCCCATTTTGACTTAGAAAACACCGGAAATGGCAAGTTTTTTTTTTCAAAGTGGTCGACCACTTATACAAATGGAAGTGCTGGTTTGTTTCCTAAGTTCAGTTCCCCTGCGGACATATTCACTATCGCGGAAAAAAAATCAAAGAACTGATCCTGACACCTGACAATCACCTCACTCAGTCCAAGCACAGACTCGCCGGTAAAGTTCTTATTTCTATCTTTTTAATATTTATGACCAAGACTACTGTTGACTTTCTGTTGGCGACAGTATTATCTTTTATTTTTTCTTTGTTTTAATTAATTCTCAAATTTCCCCAAGATTGAATCAGTATTATTTTGAATGCTTAATTGTAATATATTCAAATTTTTACTTTCGTAAATAAATTATTTTTATTGGTATAAAACTTTAGCGTCTCTTTATTCTCTTTTTCTTTCATCTTTTTCTCTTTCTATTTTATTCTTGTTGCAACCTAAGCATTGATGGTTATTTCAAAGCAAGACAACAATTCACCTGTCTTAACTGAAACAAATACTTTTCTGAATCGATTATCATTTCAGAACAACAACAAAAGTAGTTCATATTTCTCTTTAGATATTTTTTGACAAAACTGACTTTTATGTTGGTATTTTTTAAGAACGTTTTCTGTTAAAGAAGTTCTTTATTCGTCCAATTTGAATGAAGATTTTCACTTATTATAAAAGTCAGTCATTTCAAATAGCCACATATTTTGATTTAAATAATTATAGACGAATAGATGAGCTTTATAATTGTGAAATTTGAAGAAAGTGTTAAATGTAGTCGTATAGATGAGGCTAGATCAAAGCCAAACACCCTAGCTTATGTCACTAGGCTAGATCTCGGTCTCGTCTGGCAGTTTTGTGAAACAGCACACAGTAGAGAGTTTGTATTAACAATAAATACCATTTGTGCAAATAAAAGAAATAACATGTTCATTACGGGATCAGAATGTTTAAATATTTAGGTGTTTTTGTAATAACAATATATATATATATATATATATATATATATATATATATATATATATATATATGTATGACTGAGACTAAATACTGAATATTTAAGATATATATTTCCAGGCGAATAAGCCTATTAGCAGAAATGAAACGTAGTTTTGATTGGAGCACAAAAGAAGAGAGCTGCAGAGGAGAAGGGGAAAATGGAAAGACTTTAAAATTAATATCGTGACTCAACACAGGTGCAACGCCATCCACTTATACCATTAGTTTATATGTAGCAACCACATCAGCATCCACTCCAGTAATGTCAGCCACTAGTACTGTTCCTTCAGATATAGCATCCACATCTACATCCATTCTTACTACTAATTATCCAGTTTCAGCTGACATACTATTATTTTCTGTTGCTGCTGGTAGTGATATTTTACAAGAGGAAATACCCAAATCTATAACATTAAAGGATTTTGCAATCCAAGAGACAGATCTGGGACAATGGAATATTAACGATACGAATACAATAGATTACAGGGTTCGTAGTAGGCTGTCATCGTGTCAGAATCATGATAGTAACCTTTCAAATTCACACAGAGTGTATTAAACAGGTGGAGTAGAGAATATGAAGGCAATGTATTTATCAAACAATGCATTCAAACGTGAACAGCAGAATGAAGAGTGTGTAAAACATGAATGTCTTTTCTATTCACCATCCCAAGGTCGGTTGTACTGTTTTGTATATCACCTATTGTCCAGGAAAGAATTTTCCTTTGCTACATCAGGGTTCAATGACTGGAAGCATAGCAATGTTATTGTAGAACATAAAAATGGAGAACATTGAAAGTGCATGACAGTATATTTGATAAGGCATAAAGAAACTGGCAGTGTAGATTCTTTATTGAACAACAACACTCAGGAATATTTATATATATTGACACAAGTGGTTTTGTAATTAACTTTCATGCCTACAGAGGTTTACCATTTCGTGGAGAAAATTTAATTATGGGTCAGCAAAAATGGCCTCTATTTCGGTATACTAGAGCTGATGTGCAAAGCTGATGTGTAGGAAAAACATCTCAAAATATATGGAAATCCTGGAAAATTGAATCCGTTCTATTTATCTGCAAATATTTGTGAAAAATGTTCTTTGTACTATTCCTCAAGAAGTAAAAAAGAAAGTATTGTTCAATAAGTGTTGATTCCACTCCAGACCACAAAATCTTTATAGAGCAACTGATATTCACTGTCCGATATATAAGTGGCTGTGAGCCTGTGGCACGTTTCTTGATGTTCATCCCAATCTTTTCTCATGGAAAAGACACTGTTGTGGATTTTCTTAATGAAAACAAAATTCCACTATCAATATGCCTGGAAGATATACTAGATTGCATACACGGGTACATCAACCAAATGAGTTTGCCATCATATCCTAACTGAACAGCCTGAACTTGGTAAGACTGAGAATGTTGACTAAAGATTAAAATCTTTTGACTTTGTTCAGTATCTGTATTCCTTATTTGCTGGTTCTACTCATCGCTGGTATGTTTTGACAAAATCTCTAGGAAAAGATTTTGTGGTCAAGTATCTGTCAGACACGATAGTCAGAACATTTTGATGCTGTTCATATTATGTATGTTAGTTTCGAGAAAATAAAACATGAACTGGATTCTCTATCAGCTGACAATGAACTGCAAGTTAACACAAGGTAAGAGACAAAAGGACTGCGAAAAAAAAAAAAAAACCTGGAAACAATTTTTTTCACACAGGAATGACATGCTAGAAGAATGAAAAAGCAAGTAAGGTCCTTCAATCAAATGATGTAGCAAACATCCTTGTTGCAACAAATCTTCTTGAGTCTATGAAAATCTATCTTCAGAAAATTAGAGACAAATTTAGTGAATATGAGTTATAGTTTGTGTTCAGTTACAAATTAAAGTGATGGGAAAAATGAGAACGAAAACAAAGTGTGCGTCTTAATAGATATGATGAATCAGCAGAAAAGGAACCCTCGGTTTTCCTGAGAGGAAAACCGAAGTTTCACGACGGAAATTTTCCTCCTTATTCTGGACCCTAATATTTGAACTGACAAAACTTACAGATACTTATTCAAAGATTAAAAATCTGTTTTCTTTCTTCAGTGAATTGAAAACCTTTGCCTCTGATGCACTAAAGAAAAAGTGCAAAAATCTGGCTAACATGTATCACTGAATTATGATAATCTTTTAAATGAATGTGAGTATCTCAAGCACTGCATAGCTCTTGGTGAAAACTGTGAGACTTTCTGGTCATCATCAGGTGTCTATAGATTGGCTGATGTGGAATACAGAACCTGATGACGACCAGAGGGTACTTGGTTGAAACCTTGTGTCTATTATAACACCTATATCAACCAAGATGGGAACAAAACTTCGAAATAATTCCAAGATAATTAAAAATAAATACAAATTGTGAGACTCTCACTGTACTGTATTGAAAAATAATTTTGGACAATTCCAGTTAGTAGTTGAAAATGGGGTCCCAACACACTGGTTGACCTAAGGACCAATAATGTTGTTAAGACAGCCCTGCCTATATATACTCATGAAATGTATAATCTATAGCACTGAAAAGAGGGATTAATCTTCCAATCTTTGACGAACTGAACTCTTTGTTGATGTTATCGTATTTCAGTTTTGATATTATTTGACCTTCTTTAAGGGGCTATAATCTCCAAGGATAATTATGGTTTATATATTTATACAAACGAAACATATCACAAAATAAAAAGGCTCGTTGGCTCTAAGTTTAAGTCAAACAATTAATGGCTGATTTCACCATTTGAAGAAAATCTACTGCTTATAATAAAATAGCAAATAAAGTTACAAAATATAAACTTCTAATGTCTCAAAAACAGATGAAGTTTATTTTGCTGTGATGGATTCTTGTTGGTAAATGACATACAGCCTTGAGCAAATTAACTGAGATAAAATGAATTATGTCTTCCTAGGATCTTTCCCACTTTCCCTGATCACTTATACGTCGTCTTTTAGTGTTGTTTTTCTCTTCCGACAGCATTTTCTTTTACGTTTCGGGTTGATGGATCCAGTTTGTTTCTTCGTCTTCATGACACAACTTACAGCTGAAAGACTGACACCAACAATATCCGCAATCTCTTTGTAAGATTTGCCAGTGTGTTCATGCAGCGTTACAATTTTTGTATGCTTCCTTGGAGTAACGTCTATTTCAGACAATGACCGGACGACATCAAATCGAGAGTCGAGATAATAGTGTCTGGGCGTAATAAAAATCTGATGCAATCAGGGATGGCACAATCTTTTTTTCAAAACTAAACAAATTTCATCATAAATTCCAAAAATAGATTCATATTACTGCACACAACTGCAAATAACCTAATCTGAGGTAAAAATAGGAATCGATTACGCCCTGCACTTAGAGGGTTTAAAACTGACAGTATGATAAAAGAAAGGAAACTAAAGAAGTTGTTTCAGTTTAAACAAGGGTGTAACAGCTATTATAATACTATTTTTAAAATACGGGGATAGTAACAATACACGGCACTACATTTTTATCCACTTACATCATCAAAGTACAATTCAATTATATTACTAAGTCGATAACCACTAAATATGGGTGTATCTACGGTGCATACAAAACGTTTAATAGAAATAAAAAAGGATTCTGGCATTAAATCTACCATTATCAAATTCGAACATTGAATTAACATTATAAGTATATACGCGCGCACACGTACACGCGTATATATATACATACGTTCAAGCACACGTACATACGCACACACCATCACACACAGGTACACACGTAAACACAAATGCGAGCATACGTACACACACGTACAAACGCATATACACACATGCGCGCCAACGTAAATACATTAGCGATCACACGCACTCACGTATTCACACACACGCGAAAAAACTTGCACAAATGATAAGTGTTTTTAAAAAAGAAAAATTGAGTCAGAAGTATCAGCAATTGACTGCTTACACTTATGAGCAGTCAAAGGAAGCGGCTTAATAGTAAAATCACAAAGAAGATCCTGTTAATAATAATTGTTTAAAATTAAATATATAAAATGATCCAACCAAGAGGGCTCAATGTAAATAAAATTATTGATTAACACAACCAGTATGTATTTGTTAATATTTGATACTTTGTAGAGCGATACGACTGTGATGAGGTGTTAAGTAATACCGAAACACAACAGCTCTTTTGTATATATATACATATATATATATATATATATATATATATATATATATATATAATCGGTCGAGTTTTGATCCCGGCTGAAAGCAATCAGATGTGTAGCCACACTGATGAGCTGTAATACAGCGAAACAGTCTTGTATGCGGATGACTAATTATGTTATCCGATTGAGCTCTCTAGAGGAGAAAATTTTGAAAAACAATTGCCGCTTCTGCGATTTACTCATTACTCGTTAGTCATGAAGAGAGTTTTCTTGGCTGCCAGCGTATTTAACACCGCGTATATATAACACAATAAAATCTCCTCTTCTCTCTCTCAGACGTGCGCCGATAGCTTAGGGGTAGGCTCTCTGACTAATTGCTAAGCAGTCGAGTTTGGATCCCAGCTGAAAGAAATCGAGTGCATTGTCACACTGATGAACTGTGATACAGCGAAACAGGGTAATATATATATATATATATATATATATATATATACGTGGTTTAATGGATATATATTCCATAGTTTATTATTTAATTTTCATAAAAGTGATCAATACAGAAGTAGACCATTTATAGAAATATTGTTATTATTATTGTGTAAATAATAGCATACTCCAACCCAAAAGCTATCAAGTTTCGGTGTTTAATACACCATCATCAAGAGGTCATGATGATGGTCTATTGAACCATCATCATGAAACTTAATAGCTTTTGAGTTACTGTATTCTATTATTATAACAATAATAATAACTCTCTCTCTCTATATATATATATATACATTAATGTAAATTTTTCACTATACTCGTTTCGAAAAACCCTCCGAATATATACGCGGAAGGAAAAAATGGATGTAAAAAAAAAAAGAAAGAGCTAAGCACGTGAACATCAGTCAAAGTACGTAGCCCAAAGAAAAAAACCGAGACAACAAAAAAGCGCTCAATACGTAAGCAGACCAGACAAAATAGATGACCTAAAGAGCCAACAAACCTACCTAGGTTTCAGCTAACCGAATCTTCAGGCTGACCTTCCCTGAAGATCTGCTTAGGTGAAACCTAGGTAGGTTTGTTGGCTCTTTAGGTCATCTATCTCTCTCTCTCTCGCTCTCTCTCTCTCTCTCTCTCTCTATATATATATATATATATATATATACGCACACAATACACACTTCTGTTACTAATTGTATTTTACTTAATTTTCAACTGTATACACCCACTTTCTCTGATCAACTTTTAAAAATGGCTTCGATTGAATGAAACCTGTGAATCTCAGCAATGGCTTTCCTTCATCGAACTATGTGGACTGGCGCTACACAATCGCAAATAACGAACTGTACAAAATAAGCGAAACCACATCACCTGAGGACTTTCAACAACAATAATAACTAAAATGGATTTTGCATGTAACACGAAGAGAAAATAATGACATAATCAATAGTTTGACGTTCCACACAAGATCGAAAAATATGTTACGAATTGTGCCCCAGTCAATACTAGAAAAGCGATAACAGTTAGCAGACTTGAGAGAACTATTTTCTTAAAACCTTTTTCAAAGAAATATGTTATAAACTTTGAAAGAAAGTATCACTGGCGTCTCGTTCAATGAATACCGAATGTTTCTTTATAAGGAAACGGCTAATATTACACTTAGATTAGATGAGTCTCTGGAATTTTTACTTTAAAAATAATCTTTTATCTGTAAAAAAGATTAGTTAGAGAATTTGTAAAATTTTGACACAAATTCTTTCTTTAACATGTTTCTCAATTCGATATTGATGGTCTGTGAAGCATTTCTGAAGTTCGATGTCGTTTCCCAATTGAATTTTACGTTCACCTTCTATAGAGTTTGGGATACTGGTCGTTGCTACTGATCTAATAAAAAAGGTTTGTTGAATAAACAGGAATCTTTCATTGCTTTCATGAAGCTAATCAAATAAATTCAAATTTGTTCATAGTGGCGCCTAAGAAATTGATCTCTTTCTTCCAATTTAATCATGGAACTGAGAAAACAAACTAAGCGTATTTACTTAATTGCTGAAATACTGTATCACTTAATGTGTCTTTATCTTTAAATAAAGTCATGTAAAGTTAATATTAAATAGGGAATTTCTAATGATCCTACACATATATTAGCTTAGTGTAAAGATTTTCAGCTCAATTATGTATACGATATCCGACAATCACCTTATAACACGTTAGCAGCGGATAACTTACTACCTTTGGCTTCTTAAAACTTAATTTTATTTTCCACTGTCGATGATGACAGGTGAGAGTGGAAATCTTTTTAGAGTGGAAAAGCATGAATTTTGGTCAATTCATTCTTATATATATATATATATATATATGAAAACTTATCTTAGCCGACGCGTTTCGTTCCCGAATGGAAGATTATCAAGAAGTTCACTTTGTGACAAGTATTTATATAAAAGTGTCAAAATGCCCTAATAAAGTACCTCAGAGCAGAGGACAGAACTCGTCGGACAAAGTAATTTCTTTGTATTTATTTCTATTGTTTTTTACAGATATACTTTGAAATTTTACATTTTATATGTGTTTAAAATAGGATATATAATCCCCACAATGGTTTTAAGAATTTTTTCAAATAAAAAACGTTTCATTGTAAGTAGGTTTGTTTATGCGTTTTACCTTTCTAGGCTTCATCAGATCGAAAAATGAAAGAAAGAAATGTGTGTATGTGTATTTGTGTGTATGCTTAAATAATGAATTATGTTACTTTTTTCCCTTGTATTTCTCGTGATTAAAGAAGAAAATTTGTAACTTTTAAAAAGCGGTTAATATTTATTCTGTATCTTTTCTTTATAATTCTTAGTTCATGCCGAAAGTTGTTATGTATGTATGTATGTATGTATGTATGTATGTATGTATGTATGTCTAAATTTAAATTTCTGTACTTCAAAGAAAATGATATTTGTCAAGTTTAATGTGTGAAAAATTAAATCGATTTAAACAGTCGTCCTGTCAAAGTTGAAGATAGGTGTAACAGAATTTTGATATTGTTATTGCAATATGTTAGAGGAGAAAAGGCTCACCCACTCACACGCTTCATTTTAACAATATATTTTGTGGAGATGTTTGGGGATTGGACAGAGACCCTGGCTACTGCTTGATTATTTCTTTCTTAAGAAATTAGTGCTACATTTTAGCTGAAATTTGAAATTTATTTGCCAACTGTTGGTGCTGTAAAAAGAGGCGACGTTTTGTACTTTCGGTCAATTTTAATAAATAGAAAGAAAAAAGTAATGAAAATACATCAAGTCTTACCGTCCTCATTTTTGAGTAGTAAGTTCTCAAAATCAGAATCTTTCTTTCCTCGAGAGCCCATAAAGCCTAGTGCTGAATACTTTTTACCTCTAGAGCCAAAAAACGCTTGGGAGCTAAGCCTTCGTCCTCGGGAAGGAGCAAAAGCTTCAGCGGATATTCTTCTGCCTCGGGAGCCTACAAAAGCGGTAGACATTTGTTTTCGGCCTCGGCTTGGAATGAAGTTCAGCTGTTTCTTACCCCGGGAACCGACAAAACCAAGTGATGCCGGCTGTCGCTTACCCCTAGAGCCAACAAACCCGAGGCTAGCGTGGGCTTTTTTGTCCTCGATGCTTGTCATCATTTTTTTCCCTCTCGATCCTTGGAAAGCATATGGACTGAATCTTTTCATTTCGTCTGGGGATTCGTCTCCTGCAATATCGTCTACTAAATCGGCGGGTTCTTCTTGTTCTTGTTCATAGACCGGGAGTACTAGACCGGAACTGGGATCGCTCGACGCATCGGTTGCTTCACCTATTGCTAACATATGTAGTTTTGATAGACTTTTCAAGATGTCGTTACTACCGATAAAACCTTTCTCGACTGATGAATCGTCCACCTGCGAATAAAGTAAAAATAAAAAAATTAAATTAACGTTCAGTTTAGAATAGAAAAAAGTTGGGCTTAGAAGAGAATTATATCTACAAATTTTATCAACAAAGTTTCCACCAAAATTCATATAAATTTGTAGGATCATCAAAATATTTCTTAGGTTTTTCATGAAGATAACTCCCATCGTCCCCAGTAAAATTAGCTTGATCAGAATATGATTTTATATTTCTATGTGTCATTTAAAAGAGTTTCACCATTTTATTATTATTATTATTATTATTATTATTATTATTGTTTGTATTTTCTTAGTATAAATAAAAATATCGTTAAAATGTTAAAACTATTTCACATCAACTACCTACTTAACTATGCAGATTCCAATTTATAACGTTTTCTACTGAGAGAAACCATTTCACATCTATCTATCTATCTATCTATCTATCTATCTATCTATCTATCTATCTATCTATCTATCTATCTATGTTCATATGTACCTATGCATAAGAAAAATAAAAACACCATTATACAGTTCTTAAAGACATGGCTTTCAAATGTTCGTTTTGCCTAAATGGAGACATTTTGATAGATATTCAGTAGGTGAAAAGTTTCCAACATTTTCCTTTTCTTTAAAAAAAGAACATTATTTTCTACATTGTCTACTTATTCAAAAGTGTGGGCGTTACGAACTTTTGTACAACCCGAACATGTATGTATGGACGTATCTCACTCTATCTATCGATTGATCGATTGATCAATCAAATGCCTCCAAATTGAAAATTTAAGAATTCTCTCTACAAAAACTGTAAAATAGTGTTTTTAACTTTAGACGGAATTATTTGAAGTGAATAACTTTACGGTGAAAAATACCACCTGGAATTTCAACAAAGTAAAGTATTATTTAGAAACTTGCACATTAGAATTGGTATCATGTGACAACAGGTCTCATAACATCTACATTCGATAACTTCCATATTCAATATTAATTTTTTTTGTTTCAATATTTTGGCTTTTTAAAATGTTTTTGACACTTAGTTTTATTAATATTTTTGATTGAGAGGCCAGCAGAACAACAATGTTGAGGTGAGGTACAAATATACAAAGTCCAGTATAGCACACCCATAATGACAGCCAATCGGATATATCAGACACACGCAACGCATCAGCATATATGCGACATGATAATAGATTTAGTTAAAACTAAAACAACCTTACATTTGGGCCCAGATATAAGATATAAGGTAGAAAATATGTTCAGATTGGTTAAGCCAGTCTGGTAAGATGGCCTTCTATTGACAGAGTTTTTAAATATCTACATGTGGGTCCGAAGTTGCTTTGGAAACTTCATCCTTCAAACTTAAAAATTCCCTACCCACTTGACAACCGACCAGGATGCTACTGTTCAAGAACAGAGACATAGTGCGTCAGCACCTAAGGGTACATACCAAACTAGTTATGGTCAGGCAACTGACACGCACATCTATGGTAATGAACGGGATATTCACAGTAGCCCATTTTAATTCACCAAGACGAACCATTATTATTATTATGTCATTTTTCATCATATTTCGATTTCTGCTTTGGTCTCACTACCAACCAAGTCTGCGGGGAGACCTAAGGCAGGTAGTGGCGTGTTGTTATGACTCCATTTCATGTTTTTCTATCTTCCCTATCATCCTCAGCATTACATAGATAAAGTTTTCCTTAGTGTGTGGGCTGTATTTAATAAGACAATTTTTTGTATATCTCTTAAGCTGGGGTTTCCAGGGATTCTTTCAATGTGTTGTTTTGTTCCATTTTTTATCATTCCAAGTGCACCTACTATCACTGGCACAACTCTTGTTTTCAATTTCCACATTTTTTCTATTTCAATTTCCAGGTCTTTATATTTTGACAGTTTTTCAAATTCCTTGATTGCTATGTTACAATCCGCTGGACAAGCCATATCAATTAATAGACAAGTTTTCTCCTTCTGGTTTTTAACAATAATGTCTGGCCTGTTTGCTTCATTTTTTCTGTCTGTGTAGATGGTGTAATCCCATAGAATGGTTACATCTTCTATTTCTGTAACCGGTGCTGGATGATGTTCATACCAGTGTTTGTTTACAGCTTTTCCATAATGTTTGCACATTGTCCAATGTAAATATTGCCCAACTCTATCGTGGCGATTTTTATATTCGTTTGGGGCAAGCACAGAACAGTCTGAGATTAGGTGGTCTATTGTTTCTTGGTGTTTATCACAAAACCTGCATTTTGGATCCATATTATTATGCATAATATTTGCCTGAAAGTTTCTCGTGAAAAGACTTTGGTCTTGTGCTGCAAGTATAAATCCTTCAGTTTCAGACTTTAATCCAGATGCACATAACCATCGATGAGTATTAACTTTGTCAACATTGGATTTATTGGCACGTACTGGATATTGGCCATGCAGAGGTTTGTCTTGCCAGCGCTGTTTCATCTTTTCAAGAGCTTTATCTTTGGCTTTCATTTTCATATTTTTTGCCGCAATAGTTGGTTCTTGGCTTCTGTTTTGCTTTTCTACAGAATCTACTAACTGTAAATCTTGTTTGTATTTACTGCCTTCTTTTATTATTGAATATTTTTTCTTTCTTTCTTCATGTTGCCTTACTAATTGTATCATCCAATCCTTTGTTGTTTCTATGTATGTTAGTAAGCCAATAGTTGTTGTCTTGTATGACAATTCCAGCTGAATAAGACCCCTTCCACCTTCTTTACGGGGTATGTATAGACGGTCTACATCAGCCTTTGGATGATGCATCTTATGCTTAGAAAGAAGCTTTCTTGTTTTAGCATCCATTCGCCTGATGTCGTGTAGAGTCCAGTTTAAGATGTTGAAGCTATATTGGACAACTGGGATTGCAAGGCTATTAATGGCCATAACTCTGTTCTGTGAATTTAATTCAGTTTTTAATATCATTCGTAGCCTTCTATAGTACTCTTTACGCACTATTTCTTTCATTTTTTTTATGGTGAATGTTTTCGCTCTCATTTACACCTAGGTATTTATAAGCTTCTTCTGGTTTCAATTCTTTTTTTGTTACAGCAGGGTCTAGGCTAATTGAGGATGTTTCTTGTATTGATCCACGTAAAACTGTAGCTTTAGCACATTTATTCAAATTAAATTTCATTCCAATGTCTTCGCTGAAGCATTTTACAGTTTGCAGAAGACCTTCCAGCTCATTATCATTCTTAGCATATAACTTTAAGTCATCCATGTAAAATAGATGGCTTATTTTCTTTTGGCCTATTTTATAACCATATTCTGTCTTATTAAGTTGACTGGTTAGTGCTATTAATGATATGCAGAATAGTAAGGGAGATAAAGAATCACCTTGAAATATACCTCTTTTGATGTTTATTTCATCAGACTTATAGGTTCCATTTATATGATTGAGGTAAAGGGTTGTTATTATTATTATTATATTTCTATTTCTGCTATGATCACTTTACCTTCGGGTAGACCTATCGCAAATGGTGGTGTATTATGGCTACATTTCATGATTTGTTTTTCTAGCTTTCTGTAGGGCTGTACTTATTGAGACAATTTATTGGCATTTCTCTTGAGCTGGAATTTCTAGGGATTTTTTAATGTGTTTTTTTTTATGATTCCATGTGCACATACTACGACTGGTACTATTCTTGTTTTCAATTTCTACATTTTTCCATTTCAGTTTCAATTTGATCGCTTTTAAATTCCGTGACTGCTAACTTATGTTACAGGCCACTGGACAAGAAAGCAAGTTTTTTCTTTTCGGTTTTTGCGGCTTATTTGCGTCAATCTTCCTGTCAAGGTGGTGTAATTTCATAGAATTGGGATGTTTTCTATTTCTGTAACCAATGTTGGTTGATATTCATAGCCGTATTTGTTAACATCTTTTCCAAAGTGTTTGCTCTTTATCCAGTGTAAACATTGCACCGCTCTATCGTGGTGATTTTTATATTCATTTGATGCAAGTATAGAACATCCTGAGATTTGATGGTCTATGGTTTTCTGATATTTGTCACAAAACTTGCATTTTAGCTCTACACTATTATGCATGATATTTACCTGAAATTTCTTAGTGAAAAAACTCTGGTCTAGCGCTGCATTAATAAAACTTGCCGTTTCACCCTTTAATTCAGATATCTGTAAACACTGATGAGTGTTAATTTTATCAGAATCGGTTTTATTAGCACTTTCTAGATATTAGCCATGTAGAGTTTTGTTTTGCCAGCATTGTTTCATTTGTTCAAGAGCTTTACCCTCGGCTTTCTTTGTCATAATTTTTGTTGCTACATTTGATTTTTGGGGTTCTGTTTTGGTCTTCTACAGAATCTACTAAATGTAAATCTCGTTTGTATTTGAAATCTTCTTTCATTGTTGAATTGTTTTTACTGTTTTCGTGTTGTTTAACTAATTGTATCATCCAGTTCTTTATTGTTTCCATGTATGTCAGTAAGACAATATTTATTGTCTTGTATGACAATTCTAGCTCAATAAGACCCTTTCTACCTTCTTTACGATGTATGTATAGAAGGTTTGCATCAACCTTTGAATAATGTATGTTATACTTAGAAAGAAGCTTTCTTGTCTTAAAATCGATTTGTCTAATGTCATTTAGAGTCTAGTTCGAGATGTTGAAACTATATTGAACCACTGAGATAGCAAGGCAATTGATGGACATAATTCTATTCTGAGAATTCAATTTAGTTACTAGTCGCACCCTTCAAGAGTACTCTTTTTGCACTATTTCTTTCATTTTTATATGGTGAATTCCTTCACTCTCATTTAAACCGAGATACTTCTTGCTCTAGCGCTTTGATTATAACCACAGAGTTTAATCTAATAGAAATGGTTTGTTCTAATTATCCTTGTAAAAATTTGTGTCTTTAGCCCATTTATCAAAACCGAATTTCTGTTTTGTCAGAATAAATATTAACAGTATTTAAGTAGTAGGAAGATATTTAATTAGTCTGTAGTTTTGGGGACATTTTTGTCACTATTCTTAGAAGAAGGAAGGTAATTCCTTTGGTTATCCATGCCAGAATGTTAGCAAGGGCACTGGCCATTCCCTGAAGTTCTTTGTTTATTTTTTGTACTGTATTTAGTTAATAGAGCCCAAAATTAGGAATTTGATCTATTCTTGGAGATTTCCAGTCGTGCGGTTTTTTCAGTGAACATTCAAAATCTTTTTTTGTGATTCCCACTCATGTTTGTTCTGCCGCTTGTGTAATGCAAGCTGCTTCGTTGTTATGTTCTTTAGAGTAAGCCCACATTTTTCCCCAGAACTATATAAGCTTTTCCATTGTGGAAGGAGGGGGTCAATTTTTTCAATTTTTAGTTTGCCTATTTATCTGTAAAATTGCTTCACATCGGTTTCAAATATCTTGTTCTGTTTGAAGAATCTTGATCTTCTTTTAAACCGTTTGATTATTTGAGCCTCCAATTCGTTTTAAATTTGCTCCTCTTGCTAGTTAATCGAGTACAGATAATTCACTTCTGTTTGCTTAATCTCTTTCTCTGTTTTTCCTTTCCAAGGTGAATCATTATGTTCTTGAAACTTATATGTGGGTCTAGTTCATCCAGAATTAATTTGAATTTCGCATTGTAGAGTTTAATAGTTTTAAGGTTATGTTTTGTTGGTTATTATTTTGAGAGTTGTTTGCGTTCCTCAGTTTGAACATTTTATGTCTGACTTATATGCCTCCTGATTTCTTTCTTGACTTCTTATATACTATTCTTATTTTCCGTAAAATAATTCGGTTCAATGTGTTTTGGACTCGTTTTAGTTCAGGTTTGTGAGCGACTAAGATCATTCCTTTCTAATTTTTCTAAACTTTAAGCGTTAGTTTTACAGTGATAGGTGTGTAGCTCAGTTTTGTCATTATGGGGTGTATTTGTGTAATGTTAGTATTTCTTATGTTCATTTCTTATTCCATTTCATGTTCTGTTGACTCACCTATCATTATTGCAGTTATTTTTAGTTCTTTAATTTTAGTGTCTGTCATTTGGTTATTTCTTATGATGGTACCTTATTACATTGACCAATTCATTTTTGTCAATGTACTTTCTAATTGCTTGTCCAACCTTTTCTTGCAAATGTTATGTTTCACGAGTGATGTTTTCCTGAGATTTGTGTTACGCTTCACAGAATGCAGTCATGACGAGTTTATATTCCTCACGAGACCATTTTACGTTTTCTTTTTTAAATGAATGGTTGTGGATCCCAGTTGTGAAAACTTGAAGATTCATTATTTGTGTAGGAGTGTGTTCCTATGATACATTTGTCGACCTTAGGTAGGTTCCCTTCTGAAGAACGGACTCCCTGTTTATCTGCTAGAAGAGCCATACAGAAATTTTGATTTGACTTTTAGTTTTCATATTGTTCTCAAGAGTAACGCACGGATCCAAACGCCCATCCAAAATTACCTGGTACATTGAGTAACCATCTTTTACAGAGGTGGTTTCGAAGCCTTTCGGGGATCGTTCATGACCTCATAACGCAGCAGCCTTTCATTCCTTGGCACGATTAACACCTTGAGCAGCGATTAGTTGTTCGGAGTTTTCTTCTCCTAGATGGGTTGCTAAGAGTCAGAAATGAAATTGAAATTGAAAAAGAGAGTAGTTGAAAAAAGTAGCTATTCAACGAAACAAAACATTATTATGGTAGACTATTATGTTTAAATTATATATTTATAATTATGAGAAAAGATAGAGGGTTAATTTATTTCTTTATTTTTAATATTATTATTATTATTATTATTATGTCATTTTTCATCATATTTCGATTTCTGCTTTGGTCTCACTACCAACCAAGTCTGCGGGGAGACCTAAGGCAGGTAGTGGCGTGTTGTTATGGCTCCATTTCATGTTTTTCTATCTTCCCTATCATCCTCAGCATTACATAGATAAAGTTTTCCTTAGTGTGTGGGCTGTACTTAATAAGACAATTTTTTGTATGTCTCTTAAGCTGGGGTTTCCAGGGATTCTTTCAATGTGTTGTTTTGTTCCATTTTTTATCATTCCAAGTGCACCTACTATCACTGGCACAACTCTTGTTTTCAATTTCCACATTTTTTCTATTTCAATTTCCAGGTCTTTATATTTTGACAGTTTTTCAAATTCCTTGATTGCTATGTTACAATCCGCTGGACAAGCCATATCAATTAATAGACAAGTTTTCTCCTTCTGGTTTTTAACAATAATGTCTGGCCTGTTTGCTTCAATTTTTCTGTCTGTGTAGATGGTGTAATCCCATAGAATGGTTACATCTTCTATTTCTGTAACCGGTGCTGGATGATGTTCATACCAGTGTTTGTTTACAGTTTTCCATAATGTTTGCACATTGTCCAATGTAAATATTGCCCAACTCTATCGTGGCGATTTTTATATTCGTTTGGGGCAAGCACAGAACAGTCTGAGATTAGGTGGTCTATTGTTTCTTGGTGTTTATCACAAAACCTGCATTTTGGATCCATATTATTATGCATAATATTTGCCTGAAAGTTTCTCGTGAAAAGACTTTGGTCTTGTGCTGCAAGTATAAATCCTTCAGTTTCAGACTTTAATCCAGATGCACATAACCATCGATGAGTATTATCTTTGTCAACATTGGATTTATTGGCACGTACTGGATATTGGCCATGCAGAGGTTTGTCTTGCCAGCGCTGTTTCATCTTTTCAAGAGCTTTATCTTTGGCTTTCATTTTCATATTTTTTGCCGCAATAGTTGGTTCTTGGCTTCTGTTTTGCTTTTCTACAGAATCTACTAACTGTAAATCTTGTTTGTATTTACTGCCTTCTTTTATTATTGAATATTTTTTCTTTCTTTCTTCATGTTGCCTTACTAATTGTATCATCCAATCCTTTGTTGTTTCTATGTATGTTAGTAAGCCAATAGTTGTTGTCTTGTATGACAATTCCAGCTGAATAAGACCCCTTCCACCTTCTTTACGGGGTATGTATAGACGGTCTACATCAGCCTTTGGATGATGCATCTTATGCTTAGAAAGAAGCTTTCTTGTTTTAGCATCCATTCGCCTGATGTCGTGTAGAGTCCAGTTTAAGATGTTGAAGCTATATTGGACAACTGGGATTGCAAGGCTATTAATGGCCATAACTCTGTTCTGTGAATTTAATTCAGTTTTTAATATCATTCGTAGCCTTCTATAGTACTCTTTACGCACTATTTCTTTCATTTTTTTTATGGTGAATGTTTTCGCTCTCATTTACACCTAGGTATTTATAAGCTTCTTCTGGTTTCAATTCTTTTTTTGTTACAGCAGGGTCTAGGCTAATTGAGGATGTTTCTTGTATTGATCCACGTAAAACTGTAGCTTTAGCACATTTATTCAAATTAAATTTCATTCCAATGTCTTCGCTGAAGCATTTTACAGTTTGCAGAAGACCTTCCAGCTCATTATCATTCTTAGCATATAACTTTAAGTCATCCATGTAAAATAGATGGCTTATTTTCTTTTGGCCTATTTTATAACCATATTCTGTCTTATTAAGTTGACTGGTTAGTGCTATTAATGATATGCAGAATATGCAGAATTATTATTATTATTATATATTATAATATGCAGAATATTATTATTATATATTATATGCAGAATATTATTATTATATATTATATGCAGAATATTATTATTATATATTATAATATGCAGAATTAATATTATTATTATTATTATTATTATTATTATTATTATTATTATTATTATTATTTCCATTGTTTTATGGAGTAAATTTCTTTCTTTCCAATTCCAAACCAGAGACCTGAGATCAGAAATGTCATCATGACATTTTCCACTGAGCATTTGTTCAGCCCCCCCCCCAAAACAAACAAACAAACAAACAAACAAAAAACACAAGATAAGATACATTTTACATAGATAAAAGTTCTTCGTAATGTGGGATTGTACTTGTGAGTATGATGTTTTGTATTTATTTAAGGCATGGGATACCAGAAATCTCTTCAATGATTCTATCGGAACCTTTTCCAACCAATCCAAGGACACCAAATTTAACTGGAATTGTTGATATCCTCATATGCCATATTTACTTTGAGATTTCGGTTTTAAGGTTCGTGTAATTTGATGATTTATTGAAGATATGAAGAGATACATTCTTCAGATATTGCCACCTCAATAATTTGTTCTTTTTGTTCATTTTGTTCTTTTTGTCTCTGATCACGATGTCTGGGAGAGCTGCTTTGATTATTCTGACTGTATGTAATGTAAACCCCATAAAATTGTTACAGGTCTTATTTCTGCAACTGAGTCTGGGTAACCAATGTCTCGCAGATTTTTTCCGTAAAAATGCATGTATTGACCCACACTCTCATACCGGGTTTTATATTCAATGGGCGCCAATATTGTGTAACCTGATACAAGAAAATCAATTGTTTCTGGATATTTGGATATTATCTCTTATTTTCATTATTATTATTATTATTATTATTATTATTATTATTATTATTATTATTATTATTATTCATAGCAGTATTTTATTGAAATGAAAATGATAGTATGTTTTATATGGTATAGAACAGTCAGAATATAGAACAGTCATAATATAATTATAATAGTGGCTGAAGCTGTCATAGCCCTATAAAAACTCTGACCTGTTAGTGTCACATGCATTAATTTAATAAATGGCAGTCTTTTTCTGTTTGATTTTTAGTGTATTTCTATAGCAAAATTGTTGGTATTTCTAAATGTTATTTATGTTATTAGGACCTTGAATAAGTTCTCGCTATTTTCCGACAGATGGCGTTCCCAGAACCGCGTGCGTGTAGCTTCAGATGTTGATGCATCTATAAGGAAGTACTTTAAGCAAGCTTGAGGTTCAGTGTATGTCATTTCGTCGAAGTGTAAATAACTTTGTTTTTTTATAGCGTTAAACATACCGGATTTAGTACCAAAGAAAGTGTATTTCCAGTGAATTTTATTGCACTATTTTATTCAAAAGAAATCAGCAGTTGAAGCACACAGAATTCTTGTTCAGACTGACGGTGAA
Organism: Ascarosepion bandense; assembly: GCA_037127315.1. Lineage (NCBI taxonomy): Eukaryota > Metazoa > Mollusca > Cephalopoda > Sepiida > Sepiidae > Ascarosepion > Ascarosepion bandense. The sequence continues at coordinate 1,341,112 of JBBBDQ010001119.1, read as the reverse complement.
CATGCTCTGTCGGAAACAACGTGCAAAGATTGATTAAGACGATTCAAAAATAATGATTTTGATGTTGAATACGGAGAAAGCTTCGAAAAAGTCTGAGGACGAAGAATTGGAGGCATAACATCATGAAGACTCATGTCAGGCGCAAGCTGAACTTACAGAATCACACAAAAGTTTGAAAACTTTTGAAAGTATTAGAAATGATTAAAAAACAAGGTCATTGGGTATCGTATGAGTTGAAGCCGACAGACGTCGAACAGCTTCTTGCCAAGTGTAAACAACTGCTTAAACAGCAGAAAACGGAAGTTTTTTTGCACATTTGGTGATCAGCTGGGTGTAGTTTATTATGAGCTGCTCAAGCCACTGAAACTATTACGGGAGATCACTATCGAAGCGTTGAAGCGTTTGAGTCGAGCATTGAACAAAAATGGCCGCTACACGAGTAGAAACACAAGTAGAGACATGACAACGCAAGGCCACACGTTGCAAAATATTTAAAAACCTACTTGGAAAGTTTAAATGGGAAGTCTTACCCCATTTATTGCATTCACCAGACATTGCCCTGTCCAATTACCACTTTTTCTAACCAATGGCACATGAAGATAAAAACAAAATCAGTTCACTCAGAAAACATGTCGTTTTTCCGACGTGGAATTCTAATGCATTAAAAAGATAGAAAAAGTACTGGCTAGCTATGGACAATACTTACAGTGATAAGTTTTTTGTAAATACAACATTACTTTTCATGAAAATTCAGCGAGAACTTATTCAAGGTCCTAATACTTAATTGTAATAACGTAATAGAATATTTTAAAATAATTACAGATATAATATTGCAATAATATAATATTTATATATATATATATATATATATATATATATATATATATATATATATATATATATATATACATATATATATTTCTAAATATTATTTATCTCACTTAAATATAATAATGTAAAATATTTGATAATACCTAAATCTTAGTAGTTTAATACATACTGTTTCAATGAAAGATTTCAGCCGTTAATAACTTATTACTTTCAAAATTTATTTATTTATTATTTTCGCTACAATTTTAAACGGAAATTTCGATTTTTCATTCACACACATACAAACGTTACCGACACATTTATACCACTTTTAACAACCCATGACTTTTTCATACACATAATTTAAAAAATAGTCCATCGTTTGAATACACTTGACACGTGCTTTGTTTCGCAAACATACATTTAAACAAACATTTATACACACTTACATTTAAAAGTAATATCTATTGTTTTTATTACACATGGCACACAGATTTAAACAGGCACTGGTTTTCCTACATTTAAAAAGGATCATCTATTGCTTTATTTCAGGTGACACGTATCTGACCAATTAAATCAAGCCTCAATTATCATTCCAATATACTGTCTCTTTGTTTTTAATATTTTTTTATTTTATTAACAAATCTCTGAAGAAACTACAAAGGAAAACATGTTAGATTAAAGACAATTTTCCTACCTGTTCTTTATTGATTCTTATTCATCATGTCGGGTTTCAATCCACATATGCAACTCAGTTATCAATGCATGTTCATTATGCACATAATAGCGTTTTTTATTACCTCCTGATCATTAACAAACTCTTTCTTCCAGATTTTGAATGTATTTTTTAACAGAAAATCATTTATAATCGATTTCTATAATAATGCGATTTTCATGCAATTCTACAGAGAAATCACTAGAAGTGCCCTTCCATGATATATATAAAAGATATATTATGACAGTGATGCTTTCATTCACTTCTAAACACAGGAATTTATTATTTTTTCTTTTTACAGATCTTCAAAGACTTATTGAATGCTGAAGCTTGAGCAAGAGATTTTAGGTGAAAGATTTATCTTTGCATTCGACTTTTAACACACAATATTACAATGGCAATTCCATTCGCAGTCCTGTGAATCGAATATAGTTAATATATTGTTTTGTTTTATTATTTTTGTGGCAAGGACAAAGACGGAAGAATTCTCACATTATGTTCATTCAAATTTGAGTTCATAAAGTTAATATATTATTTTATTTGGCGATTCAAAGACTAATAAAATGGGAACTATTACAAATCCTTCCGTGATCGGGAGGCAGATGTAGGAATTTTGACCCTCTGCTTACTTCTTATATATTCTTGTAAAATTTGTATTATCATTATATATATGATTATTTAAGTGAATGAAAGTTTTGATATTATATAAACAGAATATAAATTGGTAATAAAGTTAACTTCTCAGTAATATTTGCATTCACAATTAAATACTGGCAATCCGTTTGTTTCTGATTTTAGCAGAGGATTTATAGAATTTCTAAGCAAATTTCAAGATGAAAACTGCAGAGTTTGATAGTTAATTCAGCAAATAACACTAAATATTGCAGTATTTATGTAAAATACTAATTATATATCTATATCTATATCTATCTATCTATCTATCTATCTATCTATCTATCTATATATATATATATATATATATATATATATATATATATATATGTGTGTGTGTGTGTGTGTGTGTGTGTCTGTGTGTGTGTCTGTGTGTGTGTCTGCACGTTTATATGCATGTGAGTGTGTCTGCACATATATATGTAACCATAGATTTATATTTGTGTTTGAGAGACAGAGAGGAAGAGAGAGAGAGAGAGAGAGAGAGAGAGAGAGAGAGAGAGAGAGTGAGAGAACGAGAGAGCGAGCTAACGTCAAACGAGACGAAAATAAAAGACCAAATTGGAAATGACTAACAATGTTATTTTTAAAAGTCTTATTTTTCAAGTTGATTATGGAAATTAGTTATCGCCATCACGCAGGAACGGCTAAGTTGGACAAGAGAGAAGACACCGACTGGTAGATATAAATCATAAAACTGAATTGATTTTATGTTAGTTGATTTTATGTAATATTTTCACATACACACAAAGCTCACTTCATATATTTAATTAATTTTCATTGTTTTCAGCGAATTTGAGCTTTATAAAAAGAGTATATATGTATCACATTATATCGATCTACCTATCTATTAATAATATATATTAAGACACGAGAATTCACGCAAATCTAAAATTGTAAAGATACACTGTTGAATTTCCTCCCTCCATCCAAGTAGATTTAAACCCATCAGATTTATTCTTCTCTCAAGGTTTAATGACAGTTTCAAAAGCAATTTTACAGCAAAATACATATTAACTAACCCCCTGCCATAAATATGGACACTCGTTATTTTTCTCCTTTTGATATGACGAAGATCAGTGTCCGATCGTCTCTTGACCTGTGTCAATTCATTTCAACTAGTCATTGTTTGACTAGTTGCTTGGCAACTCGATCTGTTAAAGAAGCAAATCACATCTCTAAATCGTTAGCCAGTTTGTTTCCAGAAAAAATTTCGGCTATTTGGTCGTTCAACGAATCAAATCCTCTTGAACAAATGTCATAATTTCCAGGAACGTCAAAGCCGTATGTCAATTTTCTTTTTTCTGCAATGTGTTATTTGATTTTGTTTTCAAAGTTTACATTGTCGTTTCAAATGCCGGAAAAAACCTCTCTCAATCAGTTAAATAACTACATGAACACACACACACACGCGCGTGCGCGCGCACACACACACACACACACACACATATATATATATATATATAAATTCATAAAAGATATACTTTGATGCAGGTAAATATTCATTCACATACCGATAAATCTATAAACGCATACATACAAACACATGCACACAAAGATCCTTCTTACACATATGCACACAAATGTGTAGACATTAGGCAACTACCATGAAGCTATGAGTACTTAATTAATCCGGGAGTTCGTTCTTTAGTAGCTTCTTGATTATTCAACCAGATTAGCCTAAGCACAGTGAATATCTGTATAAAATTACAAACGTTTACTGTAGAGTCATAACGAATAGATTTGTGTAACATGGCCTTGTTCGTGGTAGGGAAGAGTAAATCCTAACTGACTTTTTACTCTGGTGACCTTTTCCCTGACAACTTCATGTTTAAGACGATCTACTTTAGTCACTGGCTATAGGGCGATAATTAGCAAACTCGTCTCGTATTTTAAATAGATGTTTGTTCCTTTCCTCTCTATAGAGCAGCATTTCCGTTCCTTCAAGCGATGAAATTATCCAGCATTTCCTGTCATAAAGGAGAACCGAAATTACAGAACTGTCCAGTATTCTTTTATTTAATTCTTATGAAAATTTTCGTTTTCTTAAGACTTTGCTTCACTTTTGTAAGCTATATTTTGTTATTCTAATGCGCCTTCGGATTTCGGTGTTGCATCTTTTGTTAACCGATAAAAACAAATTCCTAAATATTTAACATTTTTGTACTTCTTTAATTTGGGTGAATCCAATTTGTAATTCGCATGTTGGGCTATTCCTTTTGTTGACAACCTTCTATCTTTTTATCATTGATATTTAGTCCTTTCTTCTCGCTTTCCTTTACTACTCTCTGTAGGAATTCCTTTATTTTCCTTTTTGTTTCTACTATAACCACTGGGCACACACAGACATACATTTTGAGCTGTACATATTAAATAAAGTGAAGTTAAAGTGTGTTGTTTTCACAATATAATTGAAATTTAATTGCATATCTAGTTTTTAGAAATAGTAACGTAAAAAATAACATTTTCTCATGCCGTATTAAATGTGGTTAAAATACTGAATGCAAACATTTCGTGGGGCACTCAGAAGGAAAAGTTACATTGTCATTTCATAAAAGTGTGGCTTATAATCTGATACAGTGTAACACATATTTTAAAGTAATTTGTATGAAACTAATTAGATTTGAAATATTTTGCTGAAAACGTCTTACTATTTCAAAAACAATTGAGTGGAATATTCTACGAATTTTCATGAAACCATTTTTGAACTACGACAAATAATGATGCAGAGAATATCACATCAAACTGGTTCTTGAATAGAAATTTTGTGCCGGATTTACAATCGATACCTAGATTTGTTGATCGATGATTGGTCGAAATTAAATAGATATGCAACAGGAATTCGTCTCCGAAATTTTAACGATATATTTTTAAAATGAGTCCGTGTCAGTGTAGAAAGTGGAAGGTTAAGCTCGCCTTAGTGTGATTGTTTGAAAACCTGAAGTGGGTTTGTATATTTGCTGAGCGTAGTGCTGGTCCGTGTGATTTAAAATGGAAAGGGGTAACCGGAAAACTAACCTTATTCGCAGGAAAATTCTCTCATTTTTTGATTGAATATTCTTTTATATCGGCCGTAAGCTCGAGCAGTAGAAATTCGTTATGTTCTTCCTTCTGTGAAGTCTGAGAAATATAGTCTATAATGCAATTTGGCTGAGTCAATTTATAGTTATGTGAAACGGGAAATTCTTCCGTCCTAGAAGACCCTGTGGCATCTATACACTGATGTTACTCCTCTTGTGCTATTCTGATGTTCGTAAATTCAAAATAATCGCTTGCCATTCCTTTTAGTGTAGAAAAGATTTTTGATAGAATTAGTGAAGTGAACGTCTTACTCACAACTGATCTGTTTTATTAAATTAAAAAAAGCTCGTATTCCACATAAATTAGATGCGCATTTTTGTTAGTGTTTTTCTAATTGAATTGACAAAAAAGTAGACACGGTTTTTTAGTGATGATGATAATGATAGCAGTAATGTGTTCTTGGAGGAAAATTACACTAAAATTTTCTGCTTTCATTTTCTTATTTTGTATGGATTCTTACCACCAAGGCTGTTCAGCGTTTTTGAATTAAAATGTTTGGAGTCTTTGTAAAGAAGATTAAAAATTCTGGTGAAATCAAAAATGTTGTCTTTCTGTACTTTTTTATAAAACTGTACGCTGCACAACTAGTCACGTATATAATATGTATGTTTGTATATAAGCCGATTTATTAAAACAAAGCTAATACTGATACATGAATAGTAATCGTATTCATAAATAATAGCTGTGCTACTTTTAATTCTATGACAGGCTGGAAGCTATTGCTGGGTTCAGATATTAAATGGAACTTATGCCAGTTTTAAAATGCAATTGTATAACATATATTGCAATCGACTTGAATAAAATATTAATTTTTCTTATTGTGTAAAGTGTCAAGATAATGGTTAACCTTTGGGATTCGCGCTTTCATTTTATCCTACAGGTTAATTCAGAGAATCCCTGAAATGCATCTCATATGAATATAGGGGGTTTGATCCCAAAATTTGTTGCTTTATGACACTCCGCAAAATGAACCCGGAGAAGTGAAGGAGAAATGAGATGTTTGAACGAATGATTTTTGGTTCTAATTCAGGGACTGAACAATTTTTAGTGATATTTTCATGAAATATCTTTTAAATGCAAGAAGACAAAACTACTTGATCCCTTAAAATTGGCATTAAATAACTAAAGTTAGGAAAAATTCAGTATATACTATGGTAAATATGCCATCAGAATTTCAGCTTATATCTATTTTATTAATAATATCATATCCATATAGCGACATATATTATTATTATTATTATTATTATTATTATTATTATTATTATTATTATACATGTGAACACTGACTTATTTACATTCTATTAGTTCAACAAACTTTTATTCATTGGTTTTCTTAACATTTCTACTCTTTTAACCTTAATGTAAATTTTTACCATACTTCTGTCTTTTTTTGTTAGATTATTGCTTTTTATACTTATGTACATAATAAAGAACTACCATTTGAATGAATAACTGGAAAATTTGAGGAACTTTCCATTTATTTGGTGTCTGCGAAATCTTTTTTTTTTGCAATGAGGCAACTGAACAGCATGAAGACGCAATGTCGTGCACAAATATACTTTTTACCTAAAAGCTTCTTGGTGGCACCAATCAAAATCTGTATTATCCAAGAATTTATTATGCATTTTTGCATTTATCTTGACACCATTATCAATTTTGAAAGGGCGCCAATTTTGACTGTCTACATTTCTAGCCCCCAGAAATCAATTCTAACTCTGCATTATCTTAGCTCTATCTTATATAGGTTGACATTCAACAGCAAGTGACTGTTAAGAAATAAGTTTTTATATAATACTTCGATCCAATTACGTTTCTCTTTATGTATTTTTACTTAAAGTTGGTAGTTTAGTTGTCTTCATATCTTTAGCCAATGTTTTTAATATTTTGCAACTTTTTCTTGTTCTCATTCGCAAGAACAGTTTCAAATAATTCCTACTTTTCTATTTGTTATTTTGTCAAATTCTTTTGGGACATTGTTGTTCTGGTTTTTCACTTTCTTTTTGGATGAGTTTATTATTTTTATTTAACATTTCCACAAATTCAAAAACTATATTACCACAGCTCAATAACTTCAATATAATAGATTATTACTCTTTTGAAGCGGCAACATTTAGATATTTTTATATAATTAAGTGTAAAAAATAAATATAAACATAGTAATATATATATATACAATAGTATAGTTATTCACATTTATTTTATTATACACACAGATATATATATATATATATATATATATATATATATATATATATATATACTATCACAAACACTCCTTTTCTAATCCTTATTCTAGATTCGAGGAGGGACTAAACCACATAGTAAGTTGGAGACTAATAGTTTTGGCTCACACTCCTAAAAACTTTACGATAGATGCAATTTCTGATTAGTTGAACAATTAAAATGATAAACTATTCTAAACAAAATCTGCTTTCAAATTTATGTAAAAAGTTAATATGAAAAATGTCGTCATAAATCCAAATTTTTAAATTTTAAATAGTAATATAAACTCGCTACATTTAATAAAAAAAAATTTTTTTTTCAATAGAAGCTTCCTTCTTCTTAACCGCTGGAGTATTAATTACAGCAACTGTATAGATAAACCTTTTCTTGTCCTATCATCTGACTAGCATCTTATATATATATATATATATATATATATATATATATATATATATATAGAGGAAAGAATATTAAAAAGTTTTGAGTTTAAAAATGTGTTTTTTTTTTACAGTATTTGTTTATTTCTATTATTATATTTTATATTTCAGACCGCCCTCGGTCCTTCATCAGAAACAAATGATTTTGAAATTTGAATTAGAAACGTATTTCGCGAGATTTCGCGAGAGCGTCTGTGAAGAGTCTGTTTAGACCACGTGACGCGTTTGTTTACATCACGTGACGCGTTTGTTTAAATCACGTGACGCGTTTGTGGAGAGAGTTTTTGTTTCTACATCAAGTGACGTTGAAAGCGACAGATTTTAAAAAAATATATATTTGTAAACGTAAACCTATCTTTAATAATACTTATAAATTTGTTTTAGATAAACAATTTTTTGAATGTATCTAAAAATGTTTAGCTATTGAAATATTTGTAAAGATTCAAAGCACCTAAGTCCCTATTTAGCCCTAGCTTGTGTGTATTTAATTTTAAAATCCAGTATTTTTCTTTCTGCGTGCGTATATAGAACTAAAATTGAAGTCTATTAGTAAACATTTGCAATTTTCTAAAGTGTGACCCGGTTGATTGAAATGTACTGCTATTGAGGAATATTGATTATTTTGGCGTATATTAAGTTTGTGATTATTGAAGCGAAATCTAAAGCTATTACCGGATTCGCCAATATATCCTCTATTGGGACATATTGAAGAGAAGAGGAAGTATATAATGTTTTCGCTGTCACAAGTGAGGCGTGGTGGGTGCAATTTGATTTTGGTGTTGGGTACAGAGAATATTGTGTCGTTTATCAAATGTTTACAAATTAAATACCTGGGTTTCTGACATTTTAAATTTCCTGATAGGTTTGTGTTTTTTAGATATTTTTTAGAAGTGAGGATAGTTGATAGGTTGGGTGTTTGTTTCATTGCATTTATGGATGGTTTATCGAAAATGTCTTTGATTTTTTTTTGTTTGATTGGAGGTTCTTGTAATCAGTTTTTAAATTTTTCATAAGTCTGTGTGAATGTTGATTGTGGTTAAAAACCATGGGAATTCGGTTATTTTTTCTTTTCATATATATATATATATATATATATATATATATATAAATTAAAAAAGGATTAATTCAATGATGTTGGATGATCATTTCGATATGAAAATCTCCACGGGGGATAACACATCACCTCAGCAACAGAAAAATCCTTTCAGAAACTGGAGAAAAATCAGTCTAATTTTCCTTTTTAAATAGATTTGCAAAGAAATTAAAAAGGAAAAAGAAAAAGAAAAAGATAAAACAAAATAAAATCAAATAAACAAGAAAAGAAAAAATTTACATCGTCTGGGTTCGCAAAAAAAGGAAAGAGAATTGTAACTTAAAATTAACGGACGGCGTGTTGAATTGATGTAAGGTTAAGCAACACGGAAAAAAGGTGGGCGATAAGAGAGATAAAGGAAGGGAGGGAGGAAAAAAGAAAAGAAAAGAAAGAAAAAATGTTTATATATTACAGACGCTGGACATATTCAAAAACCTAACTTCCCAAAAACGTTGAAGTATTAGAAAAAGGCCTTTACTTAAAAAGGTATAATTATTTTTAAAGGGAATAAAAAGATATAGGATTTAAAATAAATTTTTTTTTTAAAAATTAGGTCATTTGTTTTAAACTAAATAAAGACACCACTAGGTAAAAAAAAATGTATATATATATATACCTTACCTTACAAATATCTATATTTTTATAATTCCCTAAAACAGTTGATTTTTTAATCTTAGGTATATTTTTCTTTTTCCGTTTCCGACTATAAAACCCTGGCACGAATATTATCATGCTCAATTTCTCATTAAGGTAACTTCTTGATGTTGTCGGTCTGGAGAAAACAATCTTAGTGTGCGGTACTTGTGTAAAGCGTCTGGAAACCATCGAACGGGTGGACCCAAACCTTGTGAGTGAAATTTGGTAGACGGTACCATTAGGGAGTTTTTCATCGTTGAGCAAGTACAAAGTGACAAGCCATCGTCACCGAGGACTGGAACGCACTGTTCTTGTTTAGACTGTTGATCACACCAAATAATGTATTCTCTCCTAGAAACTAAGATCCGCTCAGTATAGTTGTCGTATAAAACACAGGTGGGCTCTGCGGGTATTGAACAAATTCAAATTAGTTCTCACATCTTGCTTTTGTGAAATTGGATTTCATTAATCTAATTGCATAATGGTAAGCTGCAAAAGTTCATTTTGCAGTCGATTCATGCGCACTTTTTACATTACCTGAATTTCTGGCTCCTACAAAGTCTGTTTAATGCGTATGATTCTTTTTTATTTAAAATGATCTTAACTTGTCTAGTTTATTGATTGAACATTTTTTGTTTAAAAATAACAATACCTATTTATTTTAGTCGTGTGTCTGCATATAAGGCCCGGTTAAAAAAAGTAAAAGTTTACAGCTTATAATTATTTATAAGCTGTTAAATTCTTTTTATCAGAAACGCAAGAAGCACCAGAAAAAGTGCAATAAATTCGTTTTGATTTATCTTCTATGAAAGTCCAGATTATAGTATCTTTTAAAACCAGAAGGAAAATCTTGCGCAGGCTTTTAGTTTTTCATGAGGTTCGTCTCATTTTCCATCTCCTCCGCCTGTGAAACTTATTCAGTTATTTCACAAATCGTGAAGTGACAATCTTTGAACAGATTACGAAAATTTGCTGCTATTGTCTTTTTTTTTTTGTCTTTCTTTTCTTTGGTAAGATTAAGACACCGTAAATCAAACGTAAAAGACAAGAAATGAAAGGGAATGAAGCACGCGTCTTTTAAATTTTTCTTTTTAAATTGAGAGGGTTCAGCTTATTTACTGAAACGTGCGAACGAGAGAAAACCATAAGGTAATGTTGCATCTCTGGAAGGAATGGAAGAGATGTCTTCACTCTGAACTACTTCCAAAAGACTAAAAGATTGATTCGAACAAGTAGTTTTATTTTTTTTTTAATCATTTCATCCCAAGCAAGGCGATAAAGTCACTAAAACACAAAGGTTTACCGAGATTAAAAGAATCTGAGAAAAATTATTGTAAAAGAGAGAGCTATAAAATAAAAGGTTTCGGAGACTGAAAGTGATTGAAGCTGACATGTTAGGTCAGGATCGATAACATTGCAGATTATACCTTGAATTTCATGAAGAATCTCTAACTACATAGTAGAAGCGCCAAACGAGTTCTGGCAGCAATGTATAATGCACGGACGAATGGTGGATTTATAAATGTGTAAAATATATTCTGGTGGAAAGAACACAGTGAATCAATTTTCCGAGCAGAAGATTAAGCATCTGATTCAATAGAATCGTTCAATTTCATGTCAGTGAAAAATGGTTAGACCGAGAGTTGTTCGGTATTCGATTGAATGAATGAATTTAATAAATAAATGAAGTAAGCAATGAAAAATATTTTCACCTTGGTTTTGTTATATCCAAATTGCCAGTATCTCCACTCTTACGCTTTGCAAGAGTACCTCGACGTAATTTAATGGTTAGCAGGGACGTCTCGATAAATCAGTTACAACTGAATAGTGAGTTCGATCCTCACTGAGTACTTTCAGTTTTGTGCCATATCTAAGATGCGCAGAACTAGAGTTTAAATTCCAGTCGGGTTCGTTACATTTATTTTTGGCAAAGATAAGAATTAATCTCTACTCCCAACAGCCATGAGTTGAATAGCGAGGGTTCTATAACCTTGGTTGGCAATCAGTTTAACGTAAAAAGAAACTGTAACCTACTATGGGAAAATTTTCTGCCAAGTCAGTAATTAACCAAAAGAATCATAATCGCCAAAGAGCGTTTCACGTATTCAGTCAAGTGAAGCGTATGAATTGTTTATTTCTGGCTTTGTTCGCAGGTAACTGAACCTGCGGAGCGCGAAATAAGGGCGAGGGGCGACTAGTGATAATATTAATTGCAATATTAGATATTTCGTTATAACCGAGAATGCACCTGTAGGTTGAAATTTTTAATTTCTTTTTCAGGAAAACAGGTTTCTCAGGTCCAGTAGATGTTATCACTCTTTCCAGTATTAATGGTTCAGTTGGTTCCTTTCTAACCTTTTGTTTTAAGTAGAGTGTAATGTTAACATCTTGGTTACGTCATTTTTTCTCTTTGAGAAAATCCAGATGTTAACATTACGCACTACTTAAAACAAAAGATTAGAAAGGAATCCCAGGTAAAAGAGATCTTATTCAAATATCGAACAATTTTTTAAGGTTATTCAATAAATAAATGGGTATAAATGGATATGTAAAGAGCAAAAGTCTTTGAACTTTTCAATTCCATCTGAATGTTTGTAATTATGTTGGGTGTGGAGATAAATATAATCTTTGCTTGATAAAAACAATGAGGCACACGCGGAGAACACAACTTCAGACAAGTCGAACTTAAAAAAAATAAATGTAATTATAGAACTTGTAAATTGTTTCTGATATAGCATGTCATATTTTTCATTCTTCCTGATAATCTCTTTATTTCTCTCTCTTTTACTCACGATATTTCGCACATTCTCTCGCCTTCATTCAGTTTTATCTCCTTTTTTCCATTCTCACTTTTTCTTTTCGCACACTTTTTTCTCACTTTTTGCTAAACTGTCTGTTATTCGTGCAAATTCTTGACATACTCTAAATACTCTCATAGGATGGTTCCTTTTATTCACTGACGAATAAATTTGAAAACATTCCATTAATGAAAGACCACAAACGTAGATGAAAGCAATGTGATTGGCCTTTACGAGGAGCGATGGGTAAATTGTCGCCATTATATATGTTTTTATTTTGCGCATGTGCGGTGTTTGTTTTTAGTTTTGACAATTGCACAGTACAGTAGGATCAGTTAGGCACCGGCTGTGAGAAAAAAAAAGCAGCATGACACAATACACTCCTACAGAAATTTGGAATGTACTGTACTGTTTGTCATTCAGGCTGGAAGTTCAATACAAGCATTTCAGAGTGTTTGGACGTCAATCTGAAGACAATGCAAAATATTCGAAAGAGTTGGATGAGTCTAATTGTCATTATGAAGATGTTTGGTGTGTTCACTAGTGATGGTGACATTATGCCTACATTCATCTTCCCATAGTGTTTCAGACTCAAGATGGAGGCCTACATCAAGTGCCTTGAGGAGGTAAGTGCTGATCTGGGTCAAGAGGGTGACTACTAGAAGAATCTACATCTAGCCACAGGAGTCTACAAGATGTCACAGAAGCAGGAGAACTCAGGCATGGTTGTCAAAAAGTTTCTGTAACCACATTTTACCGCTTACATCTTGATACTTATGTGTGAGCGCAAAAAATGAAGACATGGATTATATCAGCATTCACAAACTTAAACAAGAAGACCGTCTAGAAGCGTCGCAGGAGATTCTGAAGTCATCTGGAAGCTGTGATTGAAGCTAAAGGTTATATTTATTGAATGTATATTCTCTTGAGTATTTCAAGATATGTCTGTGTAACTTTGGTAAAAATGCCTGTTAAAATGACATGTCAAAGTTATTTTCATTTTTGTTTAATTTAGAATAAAAATTATCCATCGTAACCTGTATATTTAGCACTGCAATGCGACATCGGATGAGTCAGACGCCTACAACTTCTCAAGTTCAAATATCTAATAAACACACATACACACACACACACACACACACACACACACACATATATATATATATATATATATATATAGAGAGAGAGAGAGAGAGAGAGAGAGAAAGAGAGAGAGAGAAAGAGAGAGAGAGAGCAAGATATTTTTACAGATTTAGTAAAAATGTCTGGTCTTATATATTGCTCATATTGTACTGTATATATATATATATATATATGTAACACGCTAAAGTCCACCTTTCTCTACCGAGCGGAAGTGGTAGAATCGCCGACTGATGTCAATTCTGTCGGGTTTCAATCCTGGCTAGAAGCAATCGGATGACTAACTATACTGATGAACTGTAATAAAGCAAAACAGATCTGTCTGCGGATATATATATATATATATATATATATATATATATATATATATATATATATATATATATATTAAAATAAATTTATCAGTACGGCTGATTTAAGATATATTTACGATTTTCTATTAGTCTGCAACGTAAAAGTTGTCTTATCAAAATGGCGTTATACATATATATAACGAATCGAGAGCTGGTGCTTATAAAACAGTGCTTGAAATATAATATATTTTCCTCACCAGAAGCACAACTGTGAATTTCATGTATGATGCCATTATCAGGTGCTGATAAAAAACTGACGTATATATATATATATATATATAGATAGATAGATAGATAGGTGTGATTTTGTGACCCTGGGTCTCACGCTCTGACGATTGCAAGAGCGTGAAATCTAGGGTCACAAACGCACACCTATCTATAAGAATATATGTCAGCTCTATCACTGATATTGAGCGCTTTCAAATATGTACTGCGCATCTATAATATATAAATAATATAATATATATAACAAATTGCATATATTCACAGTTAGATTAACCAAATGCAGACGACAATTCTACTCTTGCAGCTTCTTCTTCCGCACTTCCCGCCTGTGGAACTCGCTCCCATATTCTTGCTTTCCTGACAGCTACAACCTCCAGGAATTTAAATGCAATGTCAATACTCATCTATTAACCACTTGACTCTAGTTCTTTCACCACCCCGTATATCCTTTCCTTTCTCTCCACCTTTGCAACTGTCATCACACCCGTATTCCCATCCTTCTTTTGCTCCTTTCTAACTGGTTCATCTTCCTCTTCACTCTCTTCTACTTAATCTTTTTACTCTTATGTAGCCCCCTGCACACGAGTGACATTACTGCCTTGCTCGGGGTGATACGATTAATATATATATATATATATATATATATATATATATATATATATATATATATATTACACACACACACACACACACACACACACACATATATATATATATATTTTTTTTAAATGTAAAACTTTAATCTAAAAGGAAAAGCAGGAAAGTAAATCCCAAAGACCTGATCCTAATTAATATTAATTACATTAATATTAAAAATGATCAAAGTGGTGGGCTCAATGTAATTAATATTTAAATTACAGAGCCAATTATAAAATAAAATAAATTTAGATGTTTAAATCAGTCGTATGGGCATTTCTACATGAAATCCCTAAGAGAAATTTCACGCATCATCGGCAACTTCTTTATTTCAAAATAAATCAAGATATATTACCGGCGGAAGTTCAAAATAAATATACATCACAGAAAAAATTATATATATATATCACGGGTGACATATTAGCTGAATTCCGAACAGAACATTTTATTGCTTAAAATTCGATTTATGTAATTGGTATTCACCGCTGAAAAAAATGAAGATTCTAATGAAAAATAATATTTATCACATAAAATAACACTTAATCCAATAAGTGTTTGAGGATCCTATTTAGAAATCGAACCTCTAGGAGGAGCGTTTATTTGAAGGAGAGCTTACATGAAAATAAATCACTCACACGTGAAGGAATTAGGACTCTTACCTTAACGATTCTATTTCTCTTTTTTCAAACATTTGAGGTAAAAAGAATATTCAATTTGCACTAAGACGTCTGTATATGATTTCTAAACATTTGACACAAATGCCTAGAAAGCAAGCTGGGCATCTGTTATGAACAAGAAACAAATTGGAATGTATAACGAAAGAGATTAAGCTAATGAATACGAAACGTTTGTAATGTCAGTCGTTATCTTGTCTTCTTAATTCCTGTTCTTTTATTGTTCCCTCTACATAACATTGATTTATGCGCCTCGTCATGGTGTAATGGTTAGCATTCTTGTCATAGAACTTCTTGCAACTGAGTAGTGAGGTCGATGGATACTTTCAGCTCCGTGCCACATCTAAGCAGTTTTCCTAATATTTTTTTCCTTTTTCGTATATTATTATTTTTTTTTTTACGCCTAGGTCTTAGTTTCTTACTTGAAGTGAAATGTTTTTTTTTTTAAAAATCGTTATATTCAGACTTGGCAAGAAAATCTTTTCATAAGCAGGCCGTTTTCATCAACTAGCAGAACAGATGCTATCATCACTTTATGTGACGTTAAAATAACTTGCATTCATACTGGAAAAAAGATACTCTGAGACTGTGTTGGCTTCAAGTAGGCATTACAAATGCCCTAAAAGAGAAACAAAAGAACGAATAAGCTTACGGCCATATCACGTTGAGACACCAGTTCTAGTACGCCTACCGAAGTGAAGTAATGTCAGAGCTGGTCAGTACCTAGATACATGACCGCTTGGGTATTACCAAGTAAAGTTAAGCTTGGATGTGCGGATGGTGTAATGGATAAAGAGCCAACTTCCAATTCTCATTTGGTTCGTTATATTCACTTACGCACAAATCTTGTTAAAGGAATTCTACCTCTTTTCCCCCCCCAGTTGTATAGGTTAATTAATAAAACTTTTATCACAGAAAATTTATCATCTTCCCTACCCCACATTCTTCCAATCTAAAAATATTTTCCGGTTTTAAATAACCTGCAAAAGATTGTTAAGCCGTAGAATAATCAAATACTGATTAGTTACACAATCATATCTTTTAGATTTATTTACTTTTCTTAGAATGCAAATTAGAAACTATCGTGGCCACAAAATGAGGTATCATTTTATGTATTGATTTTAAATTAGAATTGATCCTTAACTTTATATTCACATTATAGCTTCTCGTTTATCAAATGATGATAAGTTATGAATTCACCTCTTCTCTCCCCAGCTATGGGTAAATTAGTAAGATATGTATCACTAAGCCATTATTACCCCCCACCAAAATATCTTACAATCAAAAAATATTTTTTAGCTTTAAATAGCCGGTAAAGGGTTGATAAGTCATAAAAACGAATCAATCAAAATAACAACTAAAAGATTATAATAGGAGTGATATAAAAAATGGAGACAACTAAAGTGAAACAGTTACTGTTTCATAGCAGTACCGTTTTCTTATACAAAAAAGTTGCCGAAGCAAAGCAAAAGCGTATATTTTATTTTTAAATTATTCCCCTCCTGTAAGTTGATATATAAAGATCTAACGCACATTTGGAAGTAAGATTTTATTTGAAATGAAAACCAGTTTTCCTTATTATAGCAGAGTGCTTATTTGATTTATTTGATTGAAATAAATACTTTTTTATTTTATTTTGTATAATAGCTGCTTCGGGTATTTTCAGTCATTCTTTACTGCCACTGTTGTAAATTAGTATTATCTATTAATATTGGTTTATGCTAATAGTCATATTTGTATTGCTTGCGGTGTGTTGACTGATATGTGCACAAATTGCTCTACGTTTGGTAGGCGATAAGTTAACTACAAGATAACTGTAGTGATTGTGTGACCAGTGTAGAAATATTTTTTATCGCTCATATTAAGAACACGAGAATTTATTAATATTGTTTTATATTAGAACAATTCTTTAATATTTTTATTAATATCCAAATGTATCTGTCAAAAAGCCGGTCCGATATCAATACAAAATATATACTTTGTTCTAATCTTTTCATATCAAATAAATTCTACGGTAACTTATTCTATCTTACAATATCTACCTTCCCTGATCATAATGGTGACATTTACACACAGACCATCAGTGTAGCTATGGAATCACGTCTCAGCCCACTTTAATTTGTAAATGACCCAGTTATGAAAGAAAAATTAATTTTCTGAAACTGAAGGTATTCAATATATATCAACTTTTATTATATTATTGATTATACGTCTACCATAATGAATCATTTCATATATATATATATATATATATATATATATATATATATATAATCTAGAAAAATCCAGTTTAATATGTACCTGATGATTGTACAGACGCATGAAACTCAGAGTTGTACCTAAAACGTAGGAGATAGATAGATAGATAATCATACATTTGTATTTACTTGAGTATGATTTATATATATATATATATATATATATATATATATATATATATATATATATATATATATAATATTCAAGTAAAAGAACTGGTAGATTATTTTCTATGAGTCTTTGATCTGATTTTGTGAGGATTTCGTGATGTTAATCACTCGAATGTTAAGCTCTGAACGACTGTTGGTAACGAGGACTGTCAACGTAGACGACACGTCAATTAGTGCCTCTGCGAGCGTTTTTAATGAACTTTTAGCATGATCCTCGCTACCATCACCATCACGTTGACGCACGATTAGTTCTTAAACAAAGGCCCATTGGTCTTAAGTTAATCGAATTCTTACATACATTATCTAGATTATTATTCTGCCTGCTTGTATCTGAGGCCATTAGTTTTCCTGCATAAGATCAGTGTAGTACCTGTTCCCATTTCTCGCTTCTTCTGAACTACATTACTCTGCTTGTATGATCCTCACACGTTTTTAAAACTACGAATAAAGTGATGCAGTTATTTAATCCTCAGTTATGTTTTCTGACCAAGAAATCTAAATATATTCATACGAAATAAATGATACACAAATATATATATATATATATATATATATATATATATATATATATATACAAATGAATAAGGAACAAAGAAAATAATTGCAACGTCCAAAACATTAAATTAAAACAGTGCTCAATATAAAAATAGAGCAATTAATATCAATTATACTTTAGAACATGTACAAACTGCAATTTACTACAAAATTGTACATTTTAATAGTTAATAATGATGGTAATAAACGTTATTTTTTAAATGAATTTAAAAAACGTACTTTTATTTTTGAAAATCATTTCGTTCGAGGTAAGCGGATATTAAGAGGGAAAAAAGAAAGAGGGTAGAAAAGATGAGAAAGGAAAAAGACAAAGTAAAAGAGGAAAGAAAGAGAAAGACACAGAGGAAATAAAAAGCCAGAGGAAAACAAGATAAAGAGACTAGAGGAAAGAGCCAATGGAAACGGCTAAGAGGGAGAAACCCCAAATTTAGGCAGAAAGTAAAATACAGACATACAGGTATCAGTCACATGACGTCTGGGCTTAAGAGAAAAAGTGAGGAAATGCACAGAGGGAAAAAGTGTTGGGGAGACAACAGAAGCAGCAAAGAAATAGAAATTTTAAACTTTGGCCGGGAGTGAATTGCAGATACAGACGCTCGCTACATTGTATAAAACTAAATCCTTTGGCATTTAAAAAAAATCACATGGACATAGGAATAAATAAAATAATTAAACTTAAAAACTAAAATTTAAAAATTAAAAATGTAAAATCAAAATAAAATTAAAAATAATATTAAAATTAAAGCAGTAAATAGATCACAATTTGTAATAGAAATTAAAGATAAAAAGATAAAATAACCTAAGATGAAAGATTATACAGTTAATGTAAATTATCAAGATAAGATTAATATTGTAAAAAGTTTATAACCATAGATTTTATCATTCTAGCAGGATTATAAGGCTAATTCTTTAATGTTTACAATTTACTGTAGTTTCATGCCTCTAATTCAATAGTATGTCACTTTTCATGTAATTAATAATTTCCATTTTTTTCTTGTAGACAAAGGAAACATGATTCATTTACCGATCTAGATATTTTAATTTGTTTGAGAATTTCCCATTTAACTTTAGGTGTTTTATTTTCTCTTAACTTCCCAAAACATTTAGAAACTGGTGTCATATTTTGTTATATAAATATATATATAACGCCACTATAATTTCTTCTTTGAAATACAAGTCTGACGTTATTATTCGAACTCCAGCTGATATTTATCAGTCCAGTTACACTTAAAAAAAGTTGTTCAGTGGAGCTGCCAAATTCTGCATATTAAGTACATAAATTTGATAGTAGTTTGCTCGTCCCAGAAATGCTTGTAAATTGGTAACGAGCATTTCTGGTCGGTACTTAATTTTAGACAAAAAACAATTCGAAAATTTTTCAGTTTGAATATTACTCTAGTATTTTTTCACAAACTATTTGCACATACCCGATATGTTGTTACTAAGATACATTTTTTAATGAATCTATCATTCAGATAAGTAACTGCGAAATAAGAACCTGAGAGCAGATTGTTGAAATATAGCAAAAGGCACCTTCATATCAAAAGGAAGTCAGTTGAACTTATATATTCCTTTGTGTGTATTTTTAGTTGTTAACTCTGAACATTCATCTTCAGTCTGTATTTGTAAATACGATTCAGAAAGATCCAAATTCCGAAAAAACAAAAACAAAAACTTCCAGCGTTTAACTTTGTAAAGATTTCCTCCGAACTTGGTAATGGAGTTCTAAACACTTGTTTAACCATATTGAAAAATCAGCGTAAACACGAATGCTAATTTTTTTCTTTTCATATACTGCTGGTGCTGCCCATTTTGAATGGTTAATTGTTTTTTTTGATAAAACATTTTTTTAAAGTTTGTCTAATTCTTCGTTGGCTTGATCCAACGTTTCAAATGGTACACTCCATTTCGGTTTAAATAGTCGAACATTTCCACTTGAAATTTTGCTTTGAAATTAGAACACCGACATAACTCATTCGATACAACATCCAGAAAACATTTATTCAACTCTTCCTTTACATTTTCAGTTTCTTTCAATTGGTCGCTTGCCCACTTAGCTTTGTTGCAATAAACGTCTATAGGCAAATCCTAAAGTTGAAATAATTTAATTCAGTCAGTACTGAATAAATTCGTTGTATATTTTTAACACACTTAGCACATTTGTTACGAAATAAAACCTGAGTCATTTTGCCAATTAAAATTAACTCGCAACTTTAGCAGTCCTTTTAAATATATAACACTTAAGATATCTTTCTATATCGCTTCACTAATAATTGTGATATCGCTACTAGTGTCTGGTAGCATTTTCATATCCACACTGTCTTAATTTTGAGTAGTAATGCTGTGTACAAACTTTTTTATGAGAATTTCTTGGTTTAGTTTTACAGTGTGAGTATATATTCCAACACTTGAAGTATTTCTAACTCTTAAAGGGACAGTCGTTTCTGAGATGTAACCTTGCACAACTGAAGCAGATTTATTCCTTTTGCACTTTTCTTTTGTTTGTACGTTTGCACATTCTTTTTCCTTAATTTTTTCGGCATCGTGTCTCAGATTTAAGATTTTCTGACGTTGGTCTGATATTTCCTGTAGTATGAATATATTTTTGTTTAAGATTTGATAATTTTTTTCCGTATTTCTGCGTCTTCTTTCGTCGTTAACTCTTGAACGAAAGTTAACCCTTTGAACATATCTGAAGCCAGTTTATTCAGTCTGAATCTTTCACATTCCTTGATAATGGTTCTAGCATATGTACTAAAATCTTTTCGTCAGATTCATACATTTACAACGAATGTTAAATACAGAGTCCTATTGCTAAAATATTGACAGTCTCTCTTGGTTTCTTCGGTAGTACGAAATTATAGTTTTCATGTTCTACTGCTGCTAATTTTTTTTTTTACGAAAGTCTCATTTTTCTCTCGTCTTCCCAGTCACTGCCTTCTTTGAAAATTTGTATCTTCGAAGATACGTAGAAAAGATAAATCCATCTAAGGTACTTGCGAGCGCGTCGGGAGAATTTTCTGTTTTTCTCCGTATTATTTCAATCAATTCTTGTTGTTGTTTCTGTTGTTGCCGTTACAGAAGTTAATGTTTCCGCCATCATTGAAGAATATCTTCTTTTTCTTTGCTCTTTTATTTTTATTTATTTTGACTTTTTTTTTTTACACACAAAGAAAAAAAATTAAACCAACGTGGTTCAAATTTTCATCGCCACTGGAATCTTGTGCACAGAAGCAAGAAGTATTTTTTCTTACTTGTTATACTCAATATGAATTTTGATAGTCTTGTAACTCTTGTTATGAATTGTATAATTTTCGATTTTCGTCGTCACTTTTATGATTCGTTTTCTAACGGTCATAATATGATGTCCTGTTTAGGCACTTGCCTTTACGTCTATAAGAAATACCTTTAAGACTGACTTTAAAGGCATTTTTTCAGACTACTTGGACTTTTTCATTATAGCGTATAGGCTAGTTCATTAGTGAGACCAGGGTGTATTATTTACTCCGATGACACAAATCAACTTATTCCGAAATTTAAAAGATTTAATATGTAGTAATTTCAATGGTTATTTTAATCCGAGGTTATTTATGATAACTGCAAACATTATTTTTAGTGAGTAAATTTGTTTTGATTTTCTTAAACAATCAAATCAATAATGAGATCGAGTCTTACCAAATAAAAAATTTAACACTCAGCAAGAAATTGCACCGGTATCTCTTTTACCACCAAGAAAACCACTTCTATAGCCGAAATGTGCAGCTATCAGTTTCGTAACAGGAGACCATTTTGATAGTGAAAGTTCTGAGTCCTCTATTAAGGAATACACATTTTTTTAATTGGGAATTCTACGAATCTATGTCTGCTTGCTTCAATTTCGAAATCCGACATTATCTCTTATTACTATAATGTCTGTCTCTCTATCTCTGTCACCACACACACACACACACACACACACACACACACACACACACACACACACACACACACACACACACATATCCTTCTTAACTACATGATGAGACATTGTTCTTCCAATGTCGAAACAAAATGTACAATTTTGTAGTAGTTTGTACATGTTCTAACATAATAATAATAATAATAATAATAATAATAATAATAATAATAATATATATATATATATATATATATATATATATATATATATGCGCGTGTGTGTGTGTGTGTGTTTAGTGTGTTTAGATAAAAATATGAACAAAGAAAATACGAAGAAATGATAATGGAAAGATACAGGTAGACGGTTAAAGAAAAAGAATGGTAGATTATCACAGTTGTGAAAATTCGTGAATTTTTTATGAAACCAGAGAGTTTTCATGGTTAGCTGCTACCATTTCTTATATTAATATTTAGCCAATAGAAAGCTCAAAATCCGCTGTGTAAAGTTGTATTTAAACCTATCTACTCCTATTTTTTTATTTTATTGTTGCTTTTAATCACAACACCATCAATAGACTCTTCGACCGTTAAAGCAAAGCATTGTGAGTCAAAATACAATTTCTTTTTAGAATGTTATCTGAATTATCATTCTGCAATTTTCTTCAACTTTATTTGTTGTTTTCACAAGAAGAGGAAAACAACGCTTTAAGCGACAAGAAGCGCTTGTTTCGGCAATTTCACGTGGAATAAATTTCCTTGCTTCAGAATTCTTATCTTGTACTCCATTTATTTTATTAAATAAGCAATAAAATCTCAGTAAACCTCAATGACATTTCTAAGATTTCCCTAATTTTTCGCAAATGACGGTGTTGTAATCTTTCGCATCGACTACGTATTTTTTGTGTCGAATTAAAATTTTCCTCCGATTACTAATTTATATTAAAAATAAAAGCATTGACAGAAATATATTTACAACACGTTGTGGTCTAGAAAACTTAATTCTAATTTATTCTAATATAATACGTCCAAAATATACGTGTATTTTATTTTTATTGTGAATAACATAATTCAATGATTTTTCAATAGAGAATGTTTAAGAGATCAGCGTTATTAATATTGAATGTGTGCGTGTAGCCTGACGGTTACTGACGTAGGAAGGAGAATGCGAGTTCAAATTCCAGCTGAGGTCTCTTTTACACAAATACCTTGGGTTAAGGTGTGAATCTAACAACATTTTTCCCCTCAGGTAGGGGTTAATAGCAGGAAATACCTGGCTTTCTAGTCTTGATTGGCTACCTGTCTAGGAGAAGAGCATATTTGAATTCAAAACTAGTTGTGTGTAGGCTAGCAACTCTAGCCTGTTAAATATATACTCGTTAGGGAAACGACACCAGCAACAACTAGCATGATGAGTCAACGGCCTTCTACCTATGAAGTCTATTGTGTGAACAAAATGCATAATTTTTATGATATCATTATCTTGTATAATAAACCTTTCTATAGCCATTATATTCACTTTGAGTTGTTTCTTTGCGGGGGTGGGGGTGAAAAATTCTCTAAAGTTAATCTGCTTCAATTTGTTGAAGCAGATTAAAGGAAATTCTTAAGCATAAATTCCACTTTTACAATCAGAAGTCAAAACAGCCATTTTTAAAGAAAATGTTAATGAAACTGGAAAATACCAGAAAAGCAGCCAGTGTGGTTACATTAACTTCCCCACAGAATTAATTTTTATCTTCTTTTTGTGAATTTTACGAAGGAAAATAAAGTAAATTCGCAAATGATATTATTATGAGGCTACTATAATAAGAATATCTTTTAAGGCAATAGCTCTTAACAAATTAGATGCTTCCAAATTCCGAGTGTCTAGCAAAGATAATCAGAATAAACTTAATAAATGTTTTCTTTTCTTATTTAAAAGCGTAATTAATTCAAAGGGGTGCTTCTACCCACTCACGGAGATCTGGAGTTATTTTGAAGAAGGTGTTGATTTTTAAGTGGAGTAGAAAACATTTGAAAACTGATATTTGTTTATATTTCTGAGATTAGGTATTGTAATTATTTACATTATGCACATTGTTCGGATAGTTGCCGTCATTCTTATTGCTATATTCGCGACGTTTCAGCCGTTGTACGCTCCGACCTTCTTCAGATGATTGGAATTTCGAACTGAACCTTTTATTTCAATCACTGGGGTAGATTGTTCTCGTTCTATCAGTCATTGCATTTCCGGGTGTCTTAGTTATCTCTCTTTAACACAACTCTCTCTCTCTATATATATATATATCTCAAGTACTTGTTCACCACTGTTGTAGCCAGGTACTGAATTCACAACGCTTTGGGCCAACTCACTGGATCTAAAGACATGGTCCATTGAATAAAAGTGTTGCTTAGATAGATATGAACAGAACGGGATAGATAGATGCGAGCAGAACGGTATAGATGGATAGATATATGTGAACAGAATGGGATAGATAGATATTGACAATATGGCATAGATAGATAGATAGATAGATAGATAGATAGATAGATAGATAGATGTGAACATAATGGGATAGATAGTATTATATTTAGAGAAATGCGACAAAATGAAAAAGTTTTTTAATCACAACGCGTTTCACCTTCGTGTGTTAGGTTTTATGCTTATTGCCAGAAATTGTGAGATCAGTGAACCCTCAATGCGTTTAATGAATCCTTTTCGCTACTCACCATACTAACATTTATTGAGTTGAAATTGTTGCCAAAATTATTACGTTGTACTACCAGTGCGTTCAAAGTTTTATTATGCAACATATCGCTGTGATAATCATATAGTTTTTAATGAGATTTCTTGATGTTTCACAGATGTAGATCATTGGGCAGTATGGACGACTTATTTTTTATATTCCTATCTCTGTTGTTGTTTGGTACTAACTACATCTCTCAATGATTTAGAGAAAATGCAGATTAATTTTAGATCATGGTTGGAGAAGTTATTTTGTATGGTAGCTGCGACGAACTGCATGTTCTATCCTGTTTAATATATCGGCAAAGGTCTAATAGGGATATATCGTGTTGGCATATTAATAGGGCATCGTCAATGTATCGGAAATATGTTGCATCTTGAAGAAGAATGCTATGAAAGCGTCCGGGTTCAAAGAATTATAGGGAGAATCATGCTAGCACTCAGCTGAGTGATGCGCCTATCAGAAGACCAAATTTTTGTCGATAAAAAATGCCGTTGAAATAAAAATATCATTGTTTTATAAGGAGACAAAATATTTTTATGATTTTGTCTGTCGGTAGTGGGAGGTTGATTTTTGACATTTTTAAATGATTTTGAAAGAATCTTAGGCATTTCGTGACGTGATTTGGTATCTAAGCTAGCTCTAGTTTTATTTGTATAAAAATTTTAAGAATTTTAATCTATTGAAATCGCCCGAATATTTAACGCATATTTATGAGGGCGTTAAGATTTTGGCGATGCCTTGTAAGTTGTGCGCTCTTGATGCCGGATTCTATCTTCATGCTGTAGGCAACAACACAAAGTCACTTGTCATTATTTCTGTCGTTCAGCCGACAAAAATCAATCTTATTTCTCGTCCTGATTAGTTAATTTTAGATATTACTAATTGCCTTAATCGCGGGATATTATCACCAAAACAACACGATTGAACGCTTATATATATATATATATATATATATATATATATATATATATATATATATATAGAGAGAGAGAGAGAGAGAGAGATAGTGAGTGAGAGAGAGATTCACGAGTTTGTTGGCCATTTTGTTTTTATTATTGATTATTAATATGGTTAATCCGGTGAAGATCACGGCACACATTGATAAGGAACGAAAGAGAAATAAAATTATAACAGGAACCGAAACAGAAATAAAACATTCTGAATGATAACAAAAGCTAAACAACGATAAGGTCAGTAATAATAAAAATAGCGCTAGCAACAGAAACAATTATAGTAATAATAATTAAATTGTTGTAATCAGTTATTGGGAAATATTAAGCACTTAAACAATAAGCATTTAAGCAACACACACACACACACACACACACACACACACACGCGCACACACACACACACACACACACACACACACTGTTGTGAAGTTATTTTCACCGTGGAGGCTAGTATTTGTGCTAAAGTCGGTCCTAATAGGTTCGGCGTACAAAACGTTAGGAACTTGATATAATATGTATTAAGCAGTGTAATCTTGCCAGGTCGCTGATTACTTTCGTATTTGACTGTCGACTACTATCGTTCAACATCGACTGACCTTCGTTCCTCTTACTACCCCTACTTAAATTAGGTGGGAGAGTCTATTAACTGTAGAATAGGTGTGTTTCACCATAACACCCCCTTCTAAAACTTTACTTTGTAGGAGTAAAACAGTTTTCTTTATTTTTTTACAGGAAATATGAAAAAAAACAAAAAAAAAACACTTCATTTTTTTAGCAACATCACAGCGTATCTCCTAAGTTTTGGATCCACTTTTAAATGATTAGTTGCCTTTCTTTTCCTCCCGGATCGGCGTACCTCAGGTAAAATCGTTGCTGGGGTTGGTAGATCAAACGTTTCGAAAATCACCTCCATAGGCGTTTCTCCGCAGGACCGCTGTCAACCACGTCTGAAGAGCGTCGTCTGATCTGGTTAATGTGCCATCTGCACGTGAATCTTTCGCCTTTCACCAAGTACATCGTATTGCCAATACGCTTTTCTATTTTTCCAATCTCCCAGAACGATTTATTCTGTTTGTAGACCTTAAAGTATACTTTTTCACCAGGATTGTTTTTTTTACTTGAATAAATTTTTCTCTACTTGGCTTTGTCTTTTTTTGGCAGTAATTTGTCAAAGATAGATCTTACCCAACTTGCGAACATCACCTCAGCTGGCGATTGTGAGGCTGGTGCTCCGTTATTTGGGTTAATTCTATATACCTGTAGAAACTTCTGTGGGGCTTCCGCTGCTGATATTTCCCTAGTTTTCTTTAAAGTTCTTTTTAGAGTATCCACAAAGTTTTCAGCTCACCCGTTTGATCTTGGGTGATAAGGAGCTGTGGTAACATGTTCGACGTTGTATTCCTTGCAGAAATCTTTAAATTGTTTCGACGTAAATTGACTTCCGTTGTCCGTCACAATTGTGTCTACCATATCAAACCTTGCGAACAATTCTAGCAGGAAGTTTTTGGTACGTTGCGTCGTCGGTTTTCTTATCCTTTGTATCATAGTCTATTTCGACTTCATTTAGCAATCTTTGGCACCATAGAAATGATACTACAGCAAAATTCTCTTCTTGGCACAGTCTGCAGACATCACCACCGTTGTAAGATCTGATCTGATCTTTTTTAATATGCTTCAAGTTACATAATTATATTTGCAATTTTTTGGGTCCTGGGCATGATGGTAAACTGCATTCGGCACTAACGCCTCTGATTGGGAGGTTGTGAGGAGCATGTAACCACCTCTTAATTGCTGTTGCTCTAGTTTTACTCTGACCCGGAGTGGTAGCATCTGTTAGCGTCCCAACTATGGGCAAATAGTTAACCCCCAACTAGGGTCAAAATATTATGAAAGTATAAAAATACACTTTTATAGAAATGCATACGTAAAAATAGACTTTTATAGAAAAATATATATTTTTGAAGGAAAAATATTACCAACAGTACATTTCTGAAGAAAAAATTATGACCATAACACATTTTTAAAGGAAAAAAGTATTCTCAGCAAAACATTTTGAATACAAGTGTAGAAGACATTTTCAGTTTTCTAAAATACAAAAGAATAAAAACAAAAGATTAATTAAAAATCTGACTAAATCAACGTTCTCACTATAATCGAACATTAAAAATAATACCTCAAAACCCCACCTTTTTGGCATTATTATTTAAATCCACAGAGGTTGACAAAGCTCAAACTCAAACTCTGCAAATTTTTCTTTTAATTGCTACACGTGGTTGTTTAGATTAATACAATTTTAAGTATTTCTAGATTGACTGTTGACTTATGATTTTATCGTTTTTATGATTGGTATATATGTATATATTGTCCTACGTCGATGGCATGACTCGGAGTTTGCATTATGCAATTCATGCACGCTCTCGCCGTCGATTGAGCACTCTTGGAGAAATGGTAGACTTTAAAAACAGTAGTTACTCACCGCTATTTACGCATCGTTCATTCAGTAATTAATATTAACACTCTTGGCTACTGTGGTTAGATTGTGTATATAACACACTAAAATCTGCCCTCCTCCACCGAGCGTCCATAGCTTAGAGGTAGAATCGCTGACTGATGTCAATTCGGTTGGGTTCCAATCCTGGCTAGAAGCAATCGATTGTCTAATAAGTTGCGACACAGCGAAACTGGGCTGTCTGCGGATGACTGTATGTATGCATGTATGTGTGTGTGTGTGTTCGTGTTCTAAAGTTCTGGGTTTGTGATCAGTTGATGAAAATATGTGAAAGCACGTTATACAATTTGTAAATTTTTATTATTTTTGGAGTCTTTTGGACTTTGAACAGATAAAATAATCGCGAATTAATACACTAGAAAAAAGGACAACGCTCATTGAAACTAAACTGTTAATGTTTGTTGTAAAAATAATAAATCATTTGATTCTTAAAGTTTTCCTTTTTAAAAAGGTTAGTATTTTCTCGTGAATATTGTCTTTTTTATAATTATGAGTAATTCTATTTTGTCTTTAATAAATACATTCTTGTAATTAAATATTAAATTAGGTGGAAAAACAAAACATCAGAGAAGTTTGAGTCGCTCTCTCAAAAACAAATTCGAGATCATTTCACTGTTGATCTACGCATGTTTATTTGCGCATTAGTTATTCTGACTCCTGAAAATAGATCAACTCATGACTATTGATCAGCACTACAAAACTGAAAAAGGATTCTTTTATTTTCTTTGTGAAAATGAAATATAGATAAAAAGTTTCACTAGGAAAAAGAAGTTGCAGATTGGAAAGCGAATCTGATAAGAAATCAAATGATCTTGTCTTTTCTATAATTTGTATTTTTCTTTCTCCTTTTATTCAAAACAGTGTTCAATTAGAATTAAAATCAGCTCCTTTTCATACAAGCCGAGTAGAAACAATTTAGCTAAGATTTATCAGTTTGTGCGCTTCGGTTCAATGAAACTGAAGAAAACTAAGCACTGAAAATTTGAGATTTGATTAAAAAGAAATGTGAACCATGTAATAAGTGATAGAACAGGTAAGATTTATTAAATGCATATATCAAAGCTCTCATTCAATCTAAATGTATGCACTCATCTATAAGAAACATAGAGAAAAGTCGATTTATTTAAAAGGTCAAATATTAAGGTTTAGAGATATGAGGCAGTTTTTTTTATTAATAGAGACAAATATTTAGTTTGTTTATCTCATGTACAGAAAACTACTGAAATAAGGAGTATATAAGCATAAAACTAAAGTGTCTTTTTAGACTTAAGATGCACGTTAGACTGGGAGGGAGAAGTTCAACTGTGTCAGCTCATGAAATTGTTGATCATGTTATTGACTTAATTTTGAACAAGTAACCTAAAAAATCTCAGTATAAAGAATTATGAAGAACTTCAAATAATCCAGTTGACACGTTAGGTTTCTAATTCACGGACACTTGGTTTGTAAATGATGTCACCCAGATGTGTGTGAAATTATTTCAATGCCGACCAAAACGAATATCGACTTCCAAGTTGATTTTTCAACATTTTCACTAATCATGTGAGACATTTTGGTAAAGAACATTATTGATAAAGAACAGTTACTCTATTATAAACCAGAAACCAGAAACGTAAAAACAGTCCCTGTCGTGACAGCAACCGGACACACTGCGACATTTATGACCCAAATTATCAGGGATATTTACAGTCACTACTTTTTTTGTGGCGGGGGGGGGGGGATATAAATAAAAACTTTTAAACTGTTAATACCGAATATTCTTGTTCCGATTAAAGAGAGTAGCTAAATAAAAATATTCAGAAGCTTCTTTTGAAAATTGTTTGTCAAATAGAATTTTTTAAAATCGTATCACCCGGTAACGCCACTGATGTGCAGGGGGCTACATAAGAGTAAAACGATTAGATAGAAGAGAGTGAAGAGAAAAACGAACGAGCTAGACAAGAGCAAGAGAAGGATAGGAATATAGGTGTGATGACAGTTGCAAAGGTGGAGAGAAAGGAAAGGATATACGGGGTGGTGAAAGAAAGAACTCGAGTCAAGTGGTTAAGAGATAAGTATCGACATTGCATTTAAATTATTGGATGTTGTAGCCGTCAGGAAAGCAAGAATATGGAAGCGAGTTCCACAGGCGGAAAGTGCCAGAGAAAAAGCCGCAGGAGTAGAATTGGCGTCTGCATTTGGTTGATCTAACTGTGAATGGGTGAGACCCAGTTGTCAGTCTGGTTGCACGAGTAAACACATGTTGCAGAGGCACTAGTGACTTAAGTTCGTTGGAGCAGAAGCCATGAAAGTATTTATAAAACAGACAAAGTGGAAGCCACATCTCGTCGGTGGGGAGTCGAGCCGCCAAGTCGGTACCTTTTACATTACTGATTCTCCTTTGGAACCTGTCAAGAACACTGAGATGAACAGCAGGGGTGCCTGACCATATATGGCAGCAGTACACCATGCATGGACGAATGGTTGATATATGCAGGATGGATTCAGACGGGAAAAACATCAGTGGATTTAGCTATTGACTCAATGTAGTGGTTCCACTTGAGATCGGAAGAGAGGGTAAGGCCGACGAGTCGCAGCGTATTGCTCTCAGGGAGACTTGCTTAGTCCATGCTTATGGGAGGTAGGAGAGGTTGTCTGTGATGGTTGTCAGACAGAAGCTTGGTCTTAGAAGCATTGAAATTTACAAACCACTTCTTACCCCAATTCACCACAGAATGTAGATCCCTCTCAAGATCAGCAGCGAGATTATGTTTGCCCGCCACGCCGGGTTTCTTACTGATGCGGGAGTAAATTGTGTTGTAATCTGCGTAGATGCCTACTTGGCATTTGATCTTGTCTGGGAGATAATTTATGAAAATAAGGAAGAGCGTCGGGCCCAGGATAGAGCCCTGAGGGACACCAGCGTTTGTACAGTAGGATGTGGAGGCATGCCCATTCAAGACAACCTTCATTATGCGGTTATTTAGAAAAGATTGGATCAGATCAAGCAAGCGTCCGATAATACTGTAACCCCGTAGCTTGCATAGAATGCCAGCGTGCCAAACCCTGTCAAAAGCCTTGGAGATGTCCAGGGCAACGGCACGAGCTTTGCCTGGCTCATGAAGTGCCTAGAACATGTACTCCGTAATGGTCGCTAACATGTCGGCCGTGTACCTGGCAAAGCGGAAGCCATACTGCCTGTCAGAGGATAGTTTATGGGCAGTAAGATGTTGAACTATTTCAGCATTAATAATGTCCTCGAACACTTTCCCGAAAATTGGTAGAAGGCTGATAGGATGATAGTTGGATGGGTCCGAGGGTTCACCAAAGTTCTTAAATACACGAACGACAGAAGAGGACTTCCAGCATGCAGGAAAACAGGAAGCAGAAAGACAGTAATTATACAGTTTAGAGAGGAGAAAAGAGAGTTCAGGGGGACATTTCTTAAGGACAGTCACCGGGATTCCATCACCACCGCTCACCTTATGATGGTCAAGTCTTGATATTACTCGAGATACTACTGTTGGGGTAATATATACATTGCTCAGTTTAGCCTCAGTTCTAATAGAGAAGTCGGGTGAGGGTACTCCAGATGAGTCAAATGTGGAGCTGGATGGGAATCTGCGAGCAAAGCACTCGGCCTTGTCCGCTGATGCTGTGAAGACCTCAAATTCATTGATTAAGGGAGGGATAGAGGATTTGCTATTGCTCAGCACCCGTTTGCATAACCTCCAATAGTCTTTGGAGTCGAAATTGCGGTCAGCTATGCGCTGTCTCATTCTCTCAGCAAACAACCGCTTGGCCTCATTCAGGATTTTCTTGCACTCATTACGAGCAGACGTAAATAGGTGCCGATTGTGGTCAGATGAAATTCTCCGAAATAGTCGGAAGTATTGGGTCCTGTGGGCAATGGCGGTCGAACAGGCAGGAGAGAACCAATGGGAGGAATGAGGTTTGAGACGAAAATTCCTGGTAGGTATGAAGACATCAATGACAGCTTTCACCCAGGAAGAAATCTCAGAGGCACAGTCATCAACTGGGAGATCGAACACTTTCCCCAAGGGACGTCGCATAGGAAATCGCGATAGGCGTCCCAGTCAGCTCTTTGGTAGCGTAGGAGGTCCTAGAAGTAGGAGGCTCCTGGGTAGAGTGAGAGTGGAGAGAAATACTAAGAGAGACAACAGCATGATCGGAGTTGCCGAGAGGGCAAAGCTGCGAGACTTAGCAGGTGTCAGGTGCAGAGGTAAAGCATATATATAGTAGAGAGGCGTGTCCAGAGGGAGTGCTGGGAAAGCGTATGGAGAAGTCCACTACTTGCGTAAGGAATTGGGAAATGACAAAGTTCATGGCGTCGATGCCAGCTGAATCAGTGACAGAGTGTTTAAGCCACTCAGCATGATGGGCGTTAAGATCTCCGAATACAAATATGTGAGCGAATGGATGGGAGGAAGTAGCCTTATCTATATTGTCAGGAATGTTGTCTAGAAGGGAGTAGTCGGGAGAGGAGTGGGAACGGTAAAGGAAGAAAAGGCAACTAACCGAACAGAAAAGTGACAGACGGAGACATACATATTGATGGTCAGGGATTCGAATATATATATATATATATATATATATATATATATATATATATATATATATATATATATGAGGAAGTTCTTTTCCCACTGATGCCTGTGTTCACTACTAAGATTTCAAATGGCGATTTTGAAGACAAGCAAGCCCCGTCCACGCAACATAA
Organism: Ascarosepion bandense; assembly: GCA_037127315.1. Taxonomy (NCBI): domain Eukaryota; kingdom Metazoa; phylum Mollusca; class Cephalopoda; order Sepiida; family Sepiidae; genus Ascarosepion; species Ascarosepion bandense. Next base: position 1,307,827 of record JBBBDQ010001119.1, on the reverse strand, counting down.
TTTTCCCACTATAATGGGATCATTAGCCTTATATATTTAATATATTTATTCAGTATTACATTTATTGACACACTGAATAAAAGTTTGCCCACTGAATAAAAACTCAGCTAGGCATGTTTTAATAGTTGTTGTATGTGACAAGAATCTCTATTTTTGACAGTTAAAAAATTCTATCAGTTCTCTAAATATCAAAGAAGAAGAAAACGCAGAAGAAGATGAAAATGCAAAGTTTGTTCAAATATCAGATCAAAGCTCAAACATTCTATTATTTAGTATTGATCATTGAGTAAAAGATTCAGTAAAAGAAAAGAAAAATAACAAATAGCATAACAAATAAAAATTCATACATCCTAAATATAATTAAAATATTTACTCTCTATGAAGTAAAATAAAAAATAAAATCGATAATGTTGATAATGATGATCATGAAATGGTTCTTGAATCACCGAAATATATTGATATATTTTTTTTTTGTAGACCAAAAAATTTTCATAGTATTAAAGTGTAGAAATGGAACCTTTGAAATCGATCAAATTACGCGGATCGGATTAAGCAAATCAAACGTGAACGAGATGTTTTCCTTTTCTTGATTAAATGATTTTTCCCAAATCCATACTGGAAAACAAAGTTGATCAATACTAATAAAATTATCAATAGTATTAAATATTAAAAATATGATAAATAGAAACTGGGGGAAAAAACAAAAAACAAAATGAAAACAAATTTTGCAAAAACCAATCCAGTCGACATGTGTGACACTAGTATTTACTATCAACAAATGCGGAAATTTCCAAATGAATGGATATAAACTGAATGGATTTTGCTGAAATATTTAAAAGAAGGTTTTGTTGACAATTTAGAAGGAATCGATGTTTAGTGTCAATTATTTTATTAAATTGATCGAAGCAATTCATCGATATTTACTCAATTTAGCATAGTCTGGCATAAGGTCAAAAGGGCAGCGGTTGTACGATTGAATCGAAAGCATTCGTTTTATCTGCTTGTATTTTTTATACAGACGATACGATATAAAATGGCTGACAGCCGTCACAGACTGACATGTATACGTAGATTATATATATATATATATATATATGACGAAAGCAAGAGACAAAGCTGGACAGCTATGTAATAGCAGTCGTCTGGGAGACATAATGTGTAAAGAAGGCCTGGAAAATTTGATACTCACAGAACATATTAAAATCACGAGGACCAGAAGAAAGCAGCGAGTAACCTACATAACAATTTTGTTTAAACGAATGGCAGGAAAAATAATGAGCTGTATAGTAATAAGAATAAAACTGCTAAGATCTACAAACGATAAGAATTTGTGGAGAGCTATGTTAGTCAATGTCCAGAATAATAAATTAGAACAAATGCGCCAGCATACTGCAATGGTAAATGAAAGTAATATGACAGGCAGAACAATCTACCCTGGTGAATAAAATAAAGGATTCAGTTTAAAATTCGAATCACTTGAAGAAAGTCGGAGCGTACAACAAGGATGAGGACAACAGTCCGAACAATGTAAATAGTGCAAATAATTATAACCTAAAATTAAATATTTTGTTCAGTCGCATAGATTTGCTTGTCAGTTGTCTGACTTCAACAAAGCTGTTTTCTAAGAGCTGAGAGCGTTGAGCGAGAGTCATCAGCGAACATCCTAGTCATGTATTGAGAAGATCATTTTTTATAAGTTTCATAGTTGAGATAGCCAAAGCGACATAAAAGTCACACCTAAGTACTTGGGAACACACCCAATCGAAGTATACGTAGTGGATTATATATATATATGTATGCCTTATATCTGTAGCCTTGCAAGGTTGTACAAATGCAAGGTTGATTCCGGAAACTGTTCTCCAATTCTTGACGTAAACCTTAATAAGACAAAACCAGCCAACCTGAAACTAATTTGAAGCTAACACTCCTATAAAAATTATCGAAAAACATGCATTCATATTTGAGAAGCAAATGCGTCAAAGTCACACCTAGGAAAACTCAAAAATTATTATTAAACACATGTAATAAAAAAGAGGATTTAAATGTATATTTGCTTATTATGAAAAGTGATGATGGGGTACAAATATACAACTATTACTATTATTATTAATAATATTAATAATAAAAATTGAAATTTTATGCTGGAAGTAACTGCTAAATGGTTAATAAAATAGATAACAGGTAAGTGCAAATTCCTTGAGAAACTCATTTATATATATTTTATCTGTGTTTTGGTCTTAGTCAGATTATCAGTTCCCGCATCTATTCTGCTACGTTCTTTGGGACTGTTTCAAGTGCTCCTCCAAAAACGAGGAGCTTAACTGTCAAGTTCCACAATTTTTGTAGTTCTCATGTCGGTCACAATTATAAAATTTCAACAGGCTAGCGCTACCGTGCAGTGATCAAGATGTGATTTGAACGCAAAGTCAACAGAGTTAGAACCTTGGAACTGGCCAGATTGCAATACTATTATGTTTGGCAACATTCCAAGACACGTAATTATCTGAAATTTGATCTGAAATTCTTACTGCATAATGTTGGTTATATTCATCCTTGAATTTTCTTTTGTAATAATTTCACCCCAAGCAAGACACGAAAAACAGAAGGTAGAGGGGATGTAGAAGAAAATATAAGAGATAGATTGTAATCAAAGAGATAGAAGATGGCAACTGACGTTGCATTTAAACTTTTAAAAAATAATTAAGTGTATTAACACAATCTTTCACTGTGTGCTAATACACTTTGTATTCAGTCCAGGTATCCGTTTATCAGTTGAGATATTGACTACACCTGGTGATCTATTTAGGGTACAGTCCCTGGTGATGGTGCATGGAGGCATCCAGACAATAGGGACCTATCCGATTCCAAGAAATACAGAGTATAAGATTATGGAGTCGGCTTATGGGCAGAGATGTCCAGGAGAAGGTAACGATGACTTCAAACCACATAAGGAACTATACACCAGATTTTCTCTCTGAATTTACTTTCATAGATTTACTTTCATTTCGGATATTTCTACAAGGCAATGAAGTTTTGAATTTAAAGTTTTGCTTTGCTATTTAGCCCATAGCTATAAGGAAATGTATTCAAGCCTTTTCCAAAACAATGAAAAACCCCGGTCAGGATATACATTTGGCTCGACGAGTCCTCTATTCACACCAGTATCAGTTACCCTACCCGATCTTCTGAAAGATATCATTTTGTAAATAAACATTTGCAGGGTGCAATAGATAAATGGTCGTCTAAATGACGCCAAGATGAAAATAACAATGACATCTCATTTTAAGAGATATTTTTATCAAAATTACACACAAATGTCTTAAAATAATGATGACTAAATTTATTCAATGAAATTACCATTGACTTCAACCACGGCCTCCAGACGACTTCTGAATCTCCTGCAATTCTTTTGGGTGGTCTCCTTGTTTAAGTTGGTGAATACTACCATAATCCTTGAGTAACTCATTCAACTCTTTCCTAATCCTCTGCACTGTTCTCAGATTGATACCCAAACACTTTTAAATGTTTATATTAAAGTTTTTAGCGCGAAAGCCAAGTAGTGCAGCATGCTGTTTCCAAATTTCTGGTGGAGTAGGTGGCGTCACAGTGGACTTTTCTTCACAGTCGGTGCCCAACTGATCCTACTATACCGTGGAGTCGACAAAACCAAAACGAACAACATACAAGCGCAAAAAATAACGATATTTTATCCATCGCATCCTGTATATATATATATATGTGTGTGTGTGTGTGTGTGTGTGTGTGTGTGTGTGTGTGTGTGTGTGTGTGTGTATAAAATACATTTATTATTTGATTATGTATTTAGTGAAATAGCCAGAACAATACGTCTGTGGCCTGATTTTGATATGAAATGTTCACAGTATAAGTGATCATTATTCAATGAATCAAGAGAATTGACAAGAAAGGAGTGTAAAATTTATTATTTACAACAAATTCATTTTCATCATTAAGCTGGGGATTTGTTGATGCACTTTTTTTTTTAAATAAATAACAGAATCCTTGCAGTCATAGCAGCAGTTTCTTCTTCTTTTTTTTGTTTATTGCCCTTGAATTCTGAATGAATTAGAAAAACATTTGTTGCGCTTAACGAGCCAAACCCGCCAAGTACTTTCTTCTACAAATAATATATTTGTAGTTTATAAAACCTGTAATTCCAATTGCTTGTAAATATTTTCCATTATTTGAAACATTTATTCGTTTATTCGTTTTTCATCTTGCCTCATTCCCTTTTTACGATTTTCTTGCCGTTTCTCTTTGTTTTGTTACACTTTGAAATACTTTGAAGAAGCGGAAAGATTCCCTCGCTTGTTATTTATTATGCATGAGTATACGACAAATAAACATAAAAAAGAATTTCGATCAACTAAAAAATATAGAAATTTTAAAATATTTCCAACACACACACACACACATACACACACACACATTTTGGTTGAAAGGAAATATTTCACTATTTTCAAATAAATTTAATGTTTGAAAAAATGCAATACTATCGAAGTGTTTATAGATATAGAGGGTGTAGATATAGAAATCAACCATCTAAAGTGACTACCAATTTCAAGCCTCTCTCTCTGTCTGTCTGTCTGTCTGTCTCTCTCTCTCTCTCTCTCTCTCTCTCTCTCTCTCTCATATTAGCGTCATATATAGTGGGCACGTGTTTGAGTTAGAATCCTTTTTTTATACGGTGAAATGAATGTCAATCGGCCTAGAGATTGAGAAGCCTTCTAAAGGAAGTGTGTCTTTCGACAAGATTCGAAACTGTATTCAGTCTTCCTATCAGGAGAACCACTTTTAAGTCAAGTGCGCCTTATCAACTGCGATAAACTATCATGATAAAGTAGCGTTCAATCACGTAATTAAGAAATGCACTCTTGTTAGAACTTTGCCGGGTCTATATGTGATAGCTTTATTCTCTTAACGGAAATGTAAACAAAATAATTTTTAAGCAATTAATAGATTACTTAATCCGCCATTACCCTTTTAGTCTATAGCATTCAGAATAATAAAAAAAAGTCATTAAAACATCATTAAAAATAATTACTTTCTAACCGTAAGGAATTAATAGTTATTTACGTTTGAGGAACTAATGTCTGCTAATTAATTACATAGAAACAACAAATACACTGTGGAAAAAGATGCTGGAGAGTAGAGAATTTTTCTGTGACAAAAAAGTTTTTTTCTTAAATAGTCACAAGGACTGGATAATGTATTTCTAGCCAGTAATAAATAACACACAAAAATCTGTATGAACAACCGATTTTCTTTTCGCCAAAATGTATTACGCATTGTCATTGCGAAAGGATTTTTGGATCGGATCGAGAACATTTCTGCACAGCTGGTATTTATGAAGCTGTACATTTTGAAAAAATGTAAGATACGAATTCTATTCCCCTCAAGCATTATCTCGTAGAAACGTGTTATAATATATATATATATATATATATATATATATATATATTCACCATGCATATTCATATGTATCTATGATGAGTATCGATAAAGAAACAATATTTTTATTGTAAATAACTTCTCTTGTATATAACATAAATATTGCTTCAAATACCTCCGCTTGATTTATGAAGTTGGAATGTGTTAAAATGTTAACATGTGTACAAATATGTATATATTTGACGGGCCACGAAAATGGTCTGATGGTATAAGATGTAATATGGTTACTTTAAAGAAGAAAAATATCGAAAATATTCTTTATTATTAAGCAGAATGATTTAGAGATATATGTGAAACGTCCAGTAAGATATGGAAAACGATCGGCATCTTGACAAATTAATGTATTCGGTTCAAATTCCCAAGATTTTGCAACTCGTATATTCTTGTATATTCTCATATTTATACGCACGTCCATGCCGTACACATTCCACAATACTCACTGATAAATTTAAATTATTTACACTATTTACATTGTTCAGACTGTTGTCCTCATATTCGTTTCGGCCATTGTACTCTGTGGCCTTCTTCAGATGACTGGAATCTCAAACTGTACGGTTTATTTCGGTCACTGGTCTAGATTGTTCTAGTTCCACGTGCCATGCCGCTTCCGGTTGTCTCAGTATCAGTTATCTTCAAGTTTTTGTTCACTTCTGCTTTAACCAGAATATTGAGTGAAGGGACAAGTGGATTCATGTCTTCCCCAAACTAGAGACACTGGTAAAACAATCTCCATCATCTCTCTTAGAACACCTCGCATCTCTCTGGGTCAAGTCACTGGATTCAATCAACACTTTTATCCACTGAGTTATGTGTCTTTGAAAACAAAGTATATGAATCGTGGTGAATATGGCAACGATGTTAAGGACAACAGTCCGACCAATGTAAATAGTGAAAATAATTACAATATCTCATCTCAGAAATATAGACAGATATAAAAAAATAAAATTGAAAATAATTATAACAGAGCGTGTTCACAAAAACACACCATTACAACAATTACAGTTACATTAATTTTATCTTTGAAATACACTTTTTGATTTCGGAGAAGATCGAAAGTACTTGGGCAAGGAAAAACTACGGCGTCTTTCTTGAATTTTACTTTAACATCAAGAAGAGAACTAGAAATAATTTTTATAAAATATATAGACATAATATGAATCATGTTTGAATATATATATATATATATATATGTGTGTGTGTGTGTGTGTGTGTGTGTGTGTTAGTTGGTAAGTTTCTTTAGATACACGTAAAGATGAAAAGAGGAAGCATTGTTATAAGTTTTTCCTACTATTCGGGGTTTTAGCCAAAGGTAAGGAAATGAGATCTGTGAAAGCACTTACTGTCTGGGTCAATCTAAAAGTAACAACACCTTCGAGGTGTTCTTTTTAAGCATAAAGAACGGCAACTGAATCGCCGCCGTTGCCCACGACTGAACAGCTCTGTTGGCCTTGTGATCTTTCTCATTAATATCGGTGAAAATCTCATTTGAACTTGTGAGAAAACTGTGAACAGGAAATGTATTATCATGAACTTGTGTGAGTTTTATAAGCTACCGACTGGGCACTGGGGGTCTTTTTTACCTCCTACCTCACAGTTCATTGTCTTCTTGACAAAAAATGACTATATATATATATATATATATATAATTAGTGCATAAAATGATTAAACCTCGTTAAACCTCTTCAAGACATTACAAAGAAACAAACCTCTTCAAGACATTAAAAGAACAAATTCTGCTGCTGTTGATATATATATATATATATATATATATATATATAGGGAATATCAAACAAAGTTTTAAAAACTTACTTTTGGAATGGGTTCTTGACATCAAAACAAATTAAAATGTCCATAAAGCCTATCATTTTACCTCAGCCCGCAATTCATAACAAAGATTCAAAATGTCCTCTCCCTTGCTTCTACACACAGTTAAATGGTCGGTGAATATATATAAGACAAAACGTGTGTGTGAAAGAAAATAACAAAGAGCGGGAACGATGAAAGAGAATCAAATTTATCTTCTTTGAGACAAAAATAATTGTATCCATGCATATGTATATCTTTGTAGTGTTTATCTATGAAAATTTCGAATGCATACATCCATATTTATACACTCTTGCAAACAAAAAACAAAACAAAACAAAAAGGAATCATCCGCTAAAAATCAATGTTTTTTAAGAAACTGTACTTTCAGGAATAGTTGACAAAGAAAGAAAGAAAGAAAGAAAGAAAGAAAGAGGGAGAGAAAGAGAGATAAAAATGAACAAAAAAAAAAGAGAAAAAGAAGGCAAATCAGAAGAACAAAGGAAAAGAAAGATAAATATTCAAAAATATTGAGACATACTGGCAACATACACTTCAGTTGAACTTCTCCTATCGAGTCAGGTTCCCTTTGCAACGCATAACGGTCGGAAAGAAGAAGAAGAAGAAGAAGAAGAAGAAGAAGAAGAAGAAGAAGAAGAAGAAGAAGAACCAGTTGGATTAGACTAATATCTTAAGACGACTGAAGACTGAATTAAGTTACATGAAAAAAATTACATTCAATTTGCAATATATGTGTGGATAGATTGGTAACGGGTAATACACAGACATTGAGATAGCTTATCACCGGCGTCAGTTGTATGTGTTCAAATTTAATTAAAAAAAGGATTTTGAATGCTGATCTTAAAATAACCAAGCTTCCCTTTGTGAAACATGGGCGAAACAGTCTTTCTAACATATATCACCTACTCGTTTGTACAGAGTGTAATGGATAACAAGCTAAGTCAGTGTTAGTGTATTGTGTTCAATTGTTACTTTAGTAAATACCTATAACGGAATATCTGAATTCGAATTGAAGAAAGAATCACATTTCGAAAACACAGAGAAAAAATGAATTTCTCTGATTGAATAGATTTGAAGCAATGATCACAAATAGTTCACTTCATTTTTTTATTTGCCAGGGTCTAATGATAATAATTTGGTCATTTCAGGCGTCCAACAGAAATTGCTAATATTCATATAATGCTCTGCTTGTCCCATTGCTAAGGGTTTATGAATTCTTGGAAGTCAATAACTTTGTGGTCAAATGAGTCACCTTATTAATTAACCAAGTCATATTCATCTAAGGATACGGCTTCATTCGGAGAATTAGACAAAAAAATTAAAAAAAAAAAAACTGTGGCGTATGAAGTTTAGCGTAGGTGACATAGCTGTCCCAAATTAAACTATCTCTGAAAAACATTTGTCGTGTGTTTTTTGTTTTACAATAATGTTCACTCTGTACAAGTGCCACTCGAGGTAGAGAGTTAGAGAGTAAGAGGTACAGTTTATGGGCGTATATGGGAAAAATAACGGTTAACCCGAACTTGAACAGGTTAGCATTGCAGAACAGCATGCACTAACCTACATCCCACCAATGGAATATGAATAGAATGAGAGTGGTTCGATATAATGCGCGTAGCATAGAGCGGGGGTCATAACAGTGAAGTTTACAACTGGTGGAACACTTACTATGAAAAAAACCGACACAGCGGTGAGAGTTTGCAAAGTTTCGTCGATGGAGAAGAGATTGCAAAGGGGAATAAAACTCATCGCTCACAAAGAAGCTTTTCGATTCTATCAGACTCTTTCTAGACTGAACAGTGAAGAATGAGCAACTCTGAATTGAGTACTGTTGACATATCTGGTCAAGTACTCAGACTATTCTAGGTTCTCGACAAAATCCAAAGGAAGATCTGCAATATAATCGATCCTGATTTAGCAGATCAATTTCAGTCATTTTCTTACCCACGGGATGTGGCTTCTCGCTGTATTTTCTACACATATTTTCACGGGTTCCGTTTTGAGAAGCTTCTTACCCTGTAATCCGACCACATGAATTTACTCGTGCTTCTAGATTGGTATCATGGTCCCACTCTTTTATCATCGAAATAGTCAAATGTAGTTTCCACTTCTACACTATCAGTTTCATTTCTTGTACTTCCCGATTGTGGAACTCCCTTCCAAAAGATTAGATGCAACGTCAATTGCAATCTTCTTAGTCCCTAAATCTCATCCACTTTCCTAAATTTCATTCATCTCTTATACTTTATTAGGCATCAGCTGTATTCTATTTTCTTTCTCAATGTAACCTTCTGCGCACCAGTAGTGGTCTTGCCTTGCTTGGGGTGAAATGATTATTAAAGAAATGGCAGCAGTAGTCTATTTTTTGTCTGATCTGACTTTTGTTATAATAGAAAACAGCAGGAGGAGTCGGGTACTCACAAGAGCGGTACAAGGAAACGACCATTTCCAAGCATCTTTAGCGATTGATTGTGTGTCCGGGTCCCACTTGATGTTTGGATTTACTTTAAGTCCCAAAAGGGACTCAAACTACGAGGCCACACTGAGAGAACACCCGTTTATCGTGATGGGGGAAAATTCAGATTCCACCCTGAAATTATCTATCTATCGATCTATCTATCTAAAATTTCGTCCTCCTATTCAATATATAGTTAGATTGCGAACTCTGAATTTAAGAAACTTCACTTAAGAGATTACTGGAATAAAACTATTTTCAACGAGGAGCAGTTCTTTTTTTTGTTTTGCGCGGTCAGTCTACTTTCCCTCCATCCAAAGTCTCGGATATTCATAGGATGCTATGCAATAAGGCAAAGGGTATTGATTATGAAGCATATGCTGATATATTAAACGAAAAATTCGTATCTTGCGTGGGTTGAGAATAGGATTCTATCCCAAACCAGCGAATTTAACACCATCAGATATATGCGAGCTTTGGGTATAGAAATGAATTAATATGTATTAAGTTAAAACGAGGCATAATGAAGAAAAGGGCTAAAGAGAAAGAGGAAAAGAGGGGGGATTTGAAAGAGAGAAAAAGAACAAAAGGAAGAAATGTGAAAGAGTGAAACATGAAAAAACCGATAAAGAAAGAAAGAGAGAGAGAGGAAAAGTGTGTGTGTGTGTGTGTATGAGAGAGAGAGAGAGAGAGAGGGAGAGAGAGAGAGAGAAAATTATCGGAAATAAATAAATTGAGAAATGGAGATTGTGTGAAAGTTACCGACAAAGATTGTGAAAAAATAAAGAGAGAAAATGCGTAATCGAAAAAGAGAAAAAGACGAATAAACAAAAACAAACTAAAAGAAAAGAAAAAGGAAAAGAAAGAGAAGTGGCTGAAAATAAAGAGTAAAACAATCTGTGTGAAAATGATGGGATAAGAGAGAGTAAAAAGGGAAGGAAAAAGAGAAAAAATTTCTGATGCAATGTTTAATAGAGTAGCCAAAGAGTAATATGATCGCGTACTGACATTGATTCTCACTGGGTGTCTTCCTAATGAAGATTTGCTTAAAATTAAGTTAAGTTTTGTAATTATTTGTAATATATGAGAAGAAAGGAGTTTTTTGAAAGAGAGTGTGACTTAGAGAATAAGTAACTATGATAGTATATGAGAGAAAGCGTAAGACAGAGAAAGAAAATAGTAAGAAAGAGAGAGAGAGAGAGAGAGAGAGAGAGAGAGAGGGGGGTTGAGAGACAGAGCGCGAGAGGGAAGAGGAGAGAGAGATGGTGTATAAGGTGAATAAAAGAGATGATGAAAAATATCAAGTGGGCGTTTTTGATTGATTATCAGCAATGTCATAGTGCGCATGTATCAAATGGCTTTGGATAATTATTGGATTATATATGTGTGTGTTTAAGTAGTAGTACATAATTAATACAGGTTTGATTAAAAATGATAATCAAGGATTAGTTTTTGGGTTTGTTGCAAAGTTTTTCTGTTTGCTTACAAGAGAGCTTATGTTTAGAACCATTGATTGTAGATACTATTCAAAAGAGCAATAAAAGCCCTTTCAACAATAGTTCTGTTAATTCAGATCTATCGCTTTTAGCAAAATTAATTGGATTTCATTTTTTTCTGTTTGACAAATAGTCCCTTCACAAATATGATATTTGGTAATTCTTTGCAAAGTGAGTAAAGTCGAGAAATTTTCAGCATTCCGTCATATTATGAAATATTAACGGGCAACAACATTAATTGGGTAACAACATTTCTTTCAAACATCTTTCATTAAATACACTGGACAAAGAAGATTTAATAGATTTTTATAAAGTTTTTTCAGTATCCTAACATTTGTCCGTTTTTATTAGAATATAAAATTGTCTATAATTTCTATGGCCCTAATCGCTTTCGGCTATTTCTATAGCCATTTATATATATATATATATATATATATATATATATATATATATATATATATATATATACAGGTGTGCCCTTGACGTCTGAAATGACGGCAAAATATTTGAAAGAATTATATATATATATATATATATATATATATACGCAACGGTTTTATATATAATACAGAGAATATATATGCTATCTATTATAATAATGACCGTTGCGTTTATATATATATATATATATATATATAATTCTCTCAAATATTTTGCCGTCGGCTCAGTTCATTAGAAGGGCAATAGCTAGGCAGCGTTGGTGCAGTTCATTCTCTTTACTACCAGTTATTAAACTTTACTACACTTTCCACGTGTTTGCTGTTTAACATATATATATATATATATATATATATATATATATATATATATATACGCAACAGTCTTTATTATAATATTATAAATATATATTCTGTAATAAATATTGTATATGACCAGGCAACAAAACTGTTACTCTCATTATCAACCTTGACAATAGCCAATTATTGGTGTAATTTTGTGTGTATGTGCGCACGCACGTGTATGTGTGTGCAACAAAGAGAAAGAAAGAGAAGGGGAGAGCGAGAGAGAGAGAGAGAGAAGGAGAAAGTGAGAGAAAGAGAAGGATAGAGCGAGAGAGCAATAAATGAACACATTCCTAGATGTTGGATTCTCGATTTGTTCCGTAAATGTTCATTGCACTGAATAGTAGATTCTTCGGTGGGAAACCAGATACGCGTGCGTCTTGCAGAGAACAAGTGATATATTAGAGAATTGAATGTAGAAATAGCAACATGCAACTAAAACATCAAAATGATTATTATAAAGTTTTAAAGTTCTGGAAAAATGGTTCAGTTTTGTATTGTTTTTTGTATTTTTTAAAAACTTTCTATCGCGTTTATAACGCAGTTTCGAAGCGATTGCCTTTAATTACACACTTTATGTGATGTCGACATATCAGTTGATTATCGACTTTTAAAAAATGTTACACAGAATAAAAGAAGACATTGTGTTGTATCTGAACCCAATAACTCTATCTCACTATGTATGCATATGTGTATCTATTGCAATCTGCTCATATTCAATCTCTGTTGTCATTACCATTTTGCGTGGTTCGCTTTATCCCTGGTTTCACTTACCTGCGATCAATTTCAGAAACAAACCAGTTTTACTTGAGTATTGTCCCAAAAGCGCAACAAGAATTTAATTTTGTTGTTGATATTTCAAGATTACGTACGTAGGATTAAAAATATGACTTATGTAGGAGATGTTACAGAATGTTACAGTGTCAAATCACTTGTGTGCTTGGTGATAAAATAATAAGTATGGGCAGGAACGGAGGTTACTTAAAATTAACCGACGAGCAATCTATCTATCTATCTATCTATCTATCTATCTATCTATCTATCTATCTATCTATCTATCTACATGATGATGATGATGATCTGCCATATCTTTACAGACGATGGCTGTCTAATCACTTTCGCTCCTTATTTCGTCTCTTTCTCGTGTATGACCCCGAAGGTGAACTGCCAGGTCGGCTGCCGATTTGCATGAGTTTTCACGCGAGTGACAAACGAACAATGTGCTTGCCACAACCTTGATAGATTCACACCGCTGTGTCGAATTCCTGTGCACAATCATGTGCCTTTTCTGTACGGATCTGGTTTTACATATCTTGTTACACATCGTGCAGGCTGTAGCACTCTAGGGAATGTCAAGCGCGATTTTTTCTTTATGTGAACTCGCATGATTCCCCTAACAAGCCTTTGAAAGAAGTATGCGTTGACAGAAATCCCTTGATAACATCGTCGACTTCGTGGTTATCACCCATTTAGAGTCACCGTTTCAGCGGTTTGTGTTCCAGACGATATTCTTTGAAGAGTTGATAACCGTCTCTTTTTGCCCTCAACATTCACTTCTATCGAGGGCCAGCTCATCCCAATTGTTGAGCTTAAACTCCAGCTTTTCTTAGGTTGTTCTTGATACAGTCATTGTATCTTTTCCTTGGTTTGTGTTAGGAAACGTTCAGACATTCAGCTCAAAATAAAACAATTGTTTCGGGAGTCTACTGTTTTACTATCTATCCTGTGTATCGCATTTGGGAAGATATTATAAGACCCTCTATGTTCTGCCACTTGACTCCGACTAGGACATCAGTGTCAGGAGTTCTGCTTTCCTGTTTGAAATTCAATATGCGTCTCAGGCATTTCCGCTGGAAACGCTCAAGTATTTTTATATGTTTGCTGTCCAGGTTTTGGAGGCATATAGAAGAGCTGTTAGAACGCAAGCTCTATACACACACCATGGTATGGTTGGTAATGTCACGAGCTGCTCATACATTCCTTTCCAGTATTCTGAAGGCCACAGAGGCCTTCTGAATGTGTAGATATATTTCGGTATTCAATGAACCTTTTTTTAAAAATTGTTCTGTCAAGGTACACGAACTTTTCAACTATCCCTTATCTTGTTCCATGAACAAAGATATTTTGCCTCGATATATGACCCTCTGAGGACAGAAGTAAACATTGGATTTATGTGAGGCTTATAATGACCAAATGCTGCTTCAATGAGGATGAGAAACGGGTCATAATATGCATATATAAGAAGTCAGCATCGTCTGCGTAGAGTAGCTCTCTAATCAAAGTTTTCGACTTTGCATTGGACCTTCTCAGATTGAAAAGGCTTCCATTGGTTCTGACGCGCAATCTTGGAAAGCAAGCGCAAGTAGAGCAGCAAAAACAAAAAAGTACTGAGAAATGCGTGGTGACAAGGATATCACCCTGCTTTACAACATTGTCAATAGGGATTTCCCCTGAGACTTGTCGATTCAAAATAAACAGCTTTGATGTCCCTTTGCAACTACTTGACTATTTCCACGAACTCTGGTGGATATTCTACCTTTCTGAGTACTATCCAGAGAGCTTCCCGATTGATCAACAAATCAACAAATGCCTGATAGAGGACTGCAACAAATCAACAAATGCCTGATAGAGGACTGCTCAATACATTACTCCCACCCCGTTAAAAAAAATCTGCCGGTGCTGACAAAAAAAACACCTTGCTGCTGCTCTCGAAAATGACCTCCAGTCAGTGGTGGACTGGGGTAAGAAATGGCTCGTAAATTTTAATGCTTCCAAAACGAAGCTGCTCTCGTTTAACCAACATAGACAATCATTCTTACCCACAATCATCATGGATCACGCTAGTCTCCCTGAAAGTAATACACTGCTCCTCCTAGGCTTCACTCTGTCAGTTTATCTCATGTGAAACGACTACATAAATTAATAACTAAAGATCTACTGCTAGGAAGATCGTGTCCCTGTGTAAGGCCAGGAAGTTTTTCTCCTCTGGATCAATCATGCATATATACAAATTTATCATCTGCCCGCGCATTGAATACTGCTGTTATATCCGGCCGGGCGCCCCTGCTATTCATCTTGGAGTTCTCGACAAAACACAAAGGAGAATCTGCAATGTAGTCAATCCCGACTCCGGTTCGACTCCAGTCTCTCTTTCACCGACGAGATTTGGCTTCCTCCTGTCTCTTCTACAAATATTTTCACGGATTCTGCTCTGAAGTTTAGCTCTTTGGTGCCCCCTCTAGACGAATTTACTCCAGCTACTAGACTATCAAAAAGGCTTTATATTTTTACAATAAAAACAATCAAGTGTAACCGAAACTTCTACTCTCAGCTTCTTTTCTCGCACTTCCCGCCTGTGGAACTCTCTTCCGTATTCTTGCTTCCGTGATAGCTACAATATCCAAGAATTTAAATGCAACGTCAATTGTCACCTCTTATCTTCTTGACTCTCATATCCGTCTTCTCCCTTTACATTTTTCTCTCACGCAGCTGTCTTCACATCAATGTAGGTGTCATTCTCTTACTCCTCCTCCGACATCTACTGTGACCTGTTCTTCTATCTCTTCACTGTCCTATCATGTAACCCCATGCACACCAGTGGCAGTTCTGCCTTGCTTGGAGTGAGACGATTATCTTTGGTACTTCTGACTTCAGAGGAGTAACTTAGAATGTTGGTATATCAAGAACTTAACGTATCAATGGATAAATCAATTTGGAGTCTTTAGTATTAAAGGATTGTTGAATATCAGAGGCCATGTCCCACAACTAATTATTTTTCATCCTGAATAGTTCGCGTTGTAGTTCTGACTTGTGGTCCATGTAAGCTTTCTCAGCTGCTGGTTGCTTTTCAATATTCTGGTTAAGTAGCTTTTTATGTAGAGCGTGGTTGATTTCCAATAAATGGTTGATGTGAATGTTATTGCCATCAAACCAGTCTTGGTGTTTCCTGGTTCTGAAACCAAGCACATCAGTCCCTACTGAATATACCTGGTCTTTAAAGTTCTCTCAAGTGCCGTTGAAGTTAAGTCTATCAAGTCTTTCCATTATGATTGCACGCCCATCTACTCGCTTTAATTTTATACTTTAATTTCTTTCGATGCTTTCACTCATATGCATTCCCTTATGAATAGGGAGCTTAAACTTTCCACGCACTAATTTGTGGTCAGTTCCACATTCTGCGCTACACATTACACTCACCGAACACGCATCACTTAAATCTCGTTTATGAGCGATGGTGCAGTCTATAATGTGATTAGGCTTGAATCTCAGGTGAAAGAACGTACCTTCCTGCTTAATCTTTTGATTAAAAACGTGTTGCAGATGTTTAAATCAAATTCTGAACAAAGTTCGAGCAACATCAATCTGCTTATATTCCTTTTACCAATAACAAAACGCCCAACATCGTCCCACGTTTGGCAATCTTTGCCGATATATATATATATATATATATATATAGCGGAGGATAATTTTTTCCACTCCCCTTATCCTAACATTTTAACTTCGGTCGCTTATAAAAAAATCTTTTTATTAGCAACTCAGTCTTAAATTACCGACGATTTTTGTTCTGAAAAATGCTCGCCTAAAGGCGCATAACAAATTTTAAAGGCTGTGATACCTCTGTATCTCTTTTTGTTAATAAAATATGATCCCTTTTTTATATATGTATTATGATCTATCTATCTATCTATCTATCTATCTATCTATCTATTTATCTATCTATCTAAGACAGGCGCCAGGAGTTGTGTCATCATGTAGTTGAGAATTGATGGTGTTAAGGAGGTCGTTGATGAAGATCAGAAACAGCGTAGGTCCGAATTATGATGTTTTGACTAACTTTTCAACCACCTGATGAATATTCAAGAACATTTTCAAATTTACAAGTTTTGATAAACCAATGACAGCCTGCAACAAAATAATTAAATATCTAGTATTTTCAGTTGACCTAATGAATATTTATGAGCGTTTTATAATTTTCTTGTAACCAACATCATTTTGTTTTTGTTTATAGATACTTTATTTCAAATAAATTCATTTCATTTTATGCCTTGATAAAGTCTGTCAGTGAACGAAACACGCGGGTTAAAACTAAACACAGTTTCCCACTTGGGTTGTTTCTTTAGTTATATATATATATATATATAATACATGCCGTGCATTTGTATATATTTGTTTGTATCCTCTTATCGTGATAGAGTTATCAGCTTTGAACTGGCCATGTCAAGTGGTAGAATCTTGGTTATGATAAATGGGATATGTTCGAAGATGTTTACGACGTCAAGAAGTTAAATGACCAATTCAGTGAGAGATCAGGGTGCAAAAGTAATCAACAGAAAAAAGATAATTAAAAACTCATATCTGACAACGTTCTAATAATAGTAAAGACTTAAAAAATTAATAATTTCACATACGTCATCCTATTTGGCAGTATGTGCAAACGAGCTTTACTATCGCTAAACGGAAGTATAAAATAGACATGCCAACAAAAATACACTTGAAGAGACAGATGCATTCATTAATTACAAAAAACATTGTACAAATGTATTGTTTTACAATGAAATTATCATGCTTGCTTAAAGTAAAATCTGAAAGAATGATATTAATAAAATCAATTTTGTTTGGCAGGAATAGCATGCACTGTTCGATTTAAGAAATACTCAATGTAACCGGAAGTATACTTCCTTCAGCAGTAATTTCTTTTAATTTAGAAAAATAAAAAGAAAAAAAGAAAAACAATATCAAGTTCTTTATACAGCGGCATCATTTGTCTTTATCGATCGTTCTATTTTTTATTAGTTTATTTTGTTACGATTCTGTCACGGAATGCAATGATGACTATCCTCACCACAAAGCATTATTATAAATTTAGAGATAAAACCTAGTAAATAACTATCTATCTATATAAAAACTTCATGCAATTTCCGTGAAACTCAACATCTAATTTTATTTATTGTTGCTATGGGTAATATTAGGAACATTATTTGCAAAGACTGCTTACCTGAAAAACATTATCACTCCAAAATACTCTGAACATAATCTTATGTTATCTATCTATCTATTTGATTTTATGGACACCTTGGCGTGGTGTAATGGTTTGCAAGCCTGTCTTGATAGAATCTGAATAGTGCCACATCTAAACGGCGCTTAGAAAATCAACTGTCTGATTATAGTGGCGAAGGCTTGTTCAGAACCAACCATACTTTTCAAAAGAACCGAACTGGTGTACTTAGTGTGCCACAAGGTATCTTACAGACCTTAATCAGGTTTTTAATTTAGAGTATCTCTCTATTTACTCGATGTTATCTTAAAAAAAGAAAGAGAAATGAAATATCTTCTACTTCAAAGGAGATGTTAACCATCACACACACACACACACACGCACACACACACACACACACACACACACGCACGCATATATATATATGTATGTATATATATATATATATATATATATATATATATATATATATATATGTTTCTCTGTTTAATGTTTTATTGTATTTTCCCGATTTTTGAATTAAATTGATACTCATCTAGATTAAAATAATTCCTGTAGTAATTAGTGCACTTGGAACACCACCTATAAAGATTAAAAGGTGCTCAGGGAAAATTAGAATTAGGACTGATAAAAGTTGCCATCTACTCTACGAGGCTCCACCAAAAAGTTGACGCCATTTCACAAAGACAGAATTTCCATTGACAACCTCACATGACATAATATAACACTTCAAAAACATAAGTGCAATATCGTAGACATAACCATTTCTTAATAAAAAAATGTTAAAACATGGAAATAGAAATTGTAAGAATGTGACTTTTAAGCCCGACCACTATGTCAATAATAATAGGGACACCAGGGATGAATAAATACCGATGCAGACAGAAAATTCGAAGAAACCCCTTACGAACTGAGATATAAAGATTCGGCTCAGGAGTACTATTCACTTACTAAAAAAAACTATCCCAACTTAATATACTTAATAAGTTTCTCATAAAAACCTTACTTTACGTCAGGGCTCAGAAGGAAAACTTGATAAAATATTGTATCAAACAGTAAAGTAGGAAAACAAAATAATGATAAAATAACTGCATTAAAAGTAAAATGAGAATTATAACATCAACAACAACAAAACAAATATAGAAATCTAATAATAATGATGGAAATATAAATAGATCCGAATTCATAAAAACAACAGCACCAAAACTAGTGTCGTAGAACTGGAAAATCGCATCAAGATTCATTATTACATCTGAAAGATTCAATTATATGCAATTATTTGAAATGATTTGCTCAAAACAAAATCTTAAACCAAGACATCAGAAATCTGTTCGTTATCAAGTTGATGTTGTACAAATGAAAATCCAAAATGACAGTGCAAATTCATCTCTTGTCACCCCTCAGCAATAAAGTGGCAAACTTGATGAGGCTCTGTAGACTTATGTGCCGGTCAGTCTACACTTACCCTTCTTTTAATTTAATGTTTTTATATGGTAGGCAACAGTAGAAGCCATCGCAAAGAAGGAATATTGTATTCAGCATATAACTTATTTTGTTACATTTGTTTGATTTTTTCATAAGTTATTTTTATTCACCTTCTACTCTGCTAAAGTTGAATTTTATAATAGCCATATATAGAAGAACGCATGCCTAATATATATCACGTTTAGTTTTAGTCTTTAGTTTTAACATACCCACGACGGATAGAAAGAAAGCTACTGAAAATAATCTTAAAATAAACGATGATTCTGGTTGAAGGATTTGGTTCATTGTCGTGTCTATTATTATGGTATTATTATGGTATTATTATGGTATTATTGTTCTGAATAATGGTAGTTATTATTCATAGCAAAAAGTAATTCAAACAAATAGAGCAAAATTATTTGATTTTTACAAGTTTTATTATTCAATGAATATCGTCTAGCAGGATGAATTGATCCTCCCTTGGCAAGATTTCTTTTAAAACATTCAAGATTACTGATAACAACGCAGTAATTCTTAATAAATGGCAAAGTTAAAAATTCAGAAATTACCCAAATAAGTTCTATATGTTTTGTCAATCTAATTCTGTAATACTCCGGAGAATATAAGCAAATTCAGTTGAATTATCACAATGGGTATGACAGTATGTAAGACATAGCTTCAGAAATCTAGACACAAATTTATATGTAAAAAAAAGTATATCTGATTAATTAATTCGCCTTGGATCCTCATTTTTGTTGTTTCGATTTATTACAGTTGGTTAACTATACGGATTTCTGTCAAGTGTATATCACTTATGTTAATCTTGAATTTCAGTTATGTTAGATTTGTCTTACGTTATAAAATAACAATTACAAATGGCTTTTGTTCTTGCGGAGAGGGAGTAAAAGTTGCATGAAAGAAGGACTAATTTATTCCCATATTGCTTCGATTCGCATAGATGGTCAGTCAGTTAAGTGTCATACGTGATACACGCCATAGGCGATCATGACTGACTGGACAGAAGATCCCACAATAGGTTGTCATTGCTTTCTGCGGTAGACTGGTTGCCAGCCAAGGCTACAGAACCCAATCACTTCTATTATTTAACCCATAACTGGAGGGAAGAGGCAGATTAATACCTTTTCTAAGGGTATTTGTGCGTAAGTAAATGCAAGGAATTCAACTCGGCACCCCGATTTGTCGTTTCGAGTCGATATCCACCGCACCACAACACACATCCGTGCATAAATGGTACAGACTCTAAATTGGGACAATTTGCTCTATTCACTCTCATTGTGTTTGAAGAGATTTTGTAGGCTTTTTGCGCGCCATCGAGCCATCATTGAAATTGGTAATTCCAATTCGAATGCTTTACATTATTTTATGTTTAGTTTCGTTTGTCTTTCTCCTTGTATCTTTATTTATCTCTGAATTTTGAGTTTAATTGATAATAGGTTTTATAATACTGGTCAACATGAGTTTTTGTGCTAAAAAACAAAACACGTTTTTTAGCTAATTTGATGCTGATTCCGAAAATGATCTTAGATTTTCATGAATAGGTACCGTTGTTACTGTACTTAAATTGCTAATTTTTGGAAAAAAGATCAATTTATGATCTTGGCTGAGCGCAACATTTAGTTAATAAAGATAGTAGAAACACATCAATTTTCAGATACGCAAAGCAATTTATGTCAACAACTGAAATAACTATTTTTATTAGAAAAAAGTGTTTTTGAGTCACAAATATTAAAATAAAAATACCGATTTTTTCAATTTATCAACAAAATTCAAATTAAGTGATAAATTTTATCAATAATACGCTAATATGAGTATTATGGTTCATTTTGTACATAACCATCTTGATTTCCAGATAATTGCGGCGACATGAGTGATGAGCAAAGAGAACGATTTCATGAGGATATCAAAACAATGGAAGAGCTCTACCAGGGACAGTGGAACAAACGAATGATGGCTGACTATTGCTGTAGGTATCAAAAGGGACTTAAATAACATTGAACATGAAAGACAATCAAGAAATAAAATATTTTGTCATAGTTCTTACGTTCACTCAGGTCTGATTTCTACTGTTAGTTTATTAAATGATTTGATGAACATACTTGTTGACCTTCGTACCAATCGTGTTATTTTAAAAAAAACTTAGGGTCGGATTGTTATTGAAAATAGCATTTTTCAATAAGCAGATCAAGATTTGTTAGTTTAGATGCGAATTGAGAGGTTTCTAAGATTTTACTTTCAGAATATTGCCATCGGTCAATAATCATATATCCAGAAAACAAATGAAAAAATGCCACTTTTTTAAGATGAGGCTTTTCTGTACAGCAAAAACAGTAGCTAACCAAGAAAAAGTAAGATCATTTTCAGATTCAGCGCTATTAAATTAGCGAAAAAGATGTTCGGTGCCTCAACACCATTTCAAAACAAATTCTGTTAGCCATTGTAATAAGCAAGTATATATAGAAGAATCTATATGTAATATATATCGCTTTTCTCTCACGCCCCAATCTCAGAAGAAATTCGGCTCTAACACAATGCACGCCCTCATTCTTCATCCACCATCGTACAAACGTTGGGTGACCCTGGTTATGAAATTATAATTAATTAAAAGATTTTTAAAATTCTATATGCAACAGAAGATTCTCTTCTGGTGAAGATGTAGTCAAAGCATTTGAACAGTTTTTTAAAAAAAAGGACGGAGTGTGAGAGTAACTTTTGGAGAATTTATTTCAGAAATTTTACTTGCCCCGCGACAGCTTACATTGTTATTTCTATCTTCAAATACTGTCTTTACTGTCAATATTTCTCCTAAAATTTCGTCAAATGGGCAATAATCAAGCTGCGTTAAAATGTTGTTTATTTTGATATTATCCTATTAATACCCATTGCCACAAATATACAACAGTAGGTGATAACGGGCTAAAATCCAATATTAATTTTAGAATTAATACTGGATTTGTTTAAATCTATAATCAATATTAGATTTTTATATTCCTACAATTCA
Organism: Ascarosepion bandense; assembly: GCA_037127315.1. Classification (NCBI taxonomy): domain Eukaryota; kingdom Metazoa; phylum Mollusca; class Cephalopoda; order Sepiida; family Sepiidae; genus Ascarosepion; species Ascarosepion bandense. The sequence continues at coordinate 1,285,323 of JBBBDQ010001119.1, read as the reverse complement.
TGCCAATTTTTTTTCTAAACCAATAATTAATAATAGTCTTATATTTTAATTTTAATACTTAATGCCGGATTTCGCAGTTGGCATCAACGTGTTAAGAGCAATCAATTTTAGATTCAAATCAATCTATTTTAATTTTAAATGAATTTTCGAATCTCAAACTGACAAGGTTCATAATATAATGGTCCTAGCTGAATTTCAAAAGACCAAATAAGTTAAGTTGAATGGTCTGCTTACTGATGACAATTTCGAAATGAATTTTTCTTAAATTTTTAAGAGCTGAAATTGTTATTCTTTCAACATAAACTGCGAAATTTTCATACTGTTGTTTGTCGCGGACCAAGAAACCTTCTAGGACTGACAATTACCTATCGTGGAATCTTAGCAAGATAAATCAAAGAATAAATATTAGAAGATTGTAAGCAGCTCCTTTTAAAATCGGTCACCAATTATAGCCTTTGCAGTGCCACAAATATTGGGTATTTTTTTTTTTACCGCATCGTTTGTTGTCACAAGATTATTGTACAGTTTACAAATTTTCATTCTACACTAGTTGGTTTCATTTTATATTATCTATCTATCTATCTATCTATCTATCTATCTATCTATGACTATACTACCTTAAGATTAGTTGTGAGTCGGCCAAGTTTTGATTTTGGCTGGAAGCAATCGAATGTCTAGCCACAATGATGAGCTGTGATACAGCGAAACTGGCTCGTATGTAGATGACTATATATATATATATATATATATATAGAGAGAGAGAGAGAGAGAGAGATGGATTTGTTTTTGAAGTCAACTTCTTCTAGTCTTTATAGTTAGGAATAAAATGCAGTAGGTTAACTTCAGAGTTTTCTTCTTCTAGACTAGGTGCCACCCAAGGCTATAGGACCCAGTATGTTCTGCTATTTTACCCATAGCTGGGCGAAAAGAGATTGATATATACATTTCAAAAGGGGTAGCATGTAAGTAAACTGAATGAATAACTCGGCATGATATATATATATATATATATATATATATATATATATAATTAGCAGCAAAAGTATTTAACAGATAATTTTTTATAAATTTTACAATGAAAATTATTCAATTTGAATGACACGTTCTTCAAATATTTTAATGAACATTATCTAACTAAACAAAAATTGAAAAACATTGTTTTTATGTCATTTTACTGCTAATTTTTGAATTCGACCCTGTGCAAAATATTTAACACCTATGAAAATAATAAGGTAAAAAGGGTATTTTAAAACTATTTTAAGTTATTTTGATATGGTTTGTACTTGAACCAATCACAGGTTGTCGTCAATATTGACCAAGCATGTCACTCAATCGGCACATAGTGATAACAGATCTGATACGTTTCAGACTGTCTCCCCATCTAAACTGATTAAAATTATTAAAACAAAAGAATTTTCAAATGATATGCGACAGAAGATTATAAAGCTGCACAAAAATGGTAAAGGATATCATAAAATTGTCCAGGATTTAAATTTTCTTGTGTGTACAGTGGATGATGTTGACTGAAAGTAGAAAAATATTATAAAACTGAAAATATTCAAAGTAGTGATCGTCCGCGTAAATTAAACGAGGCTACTGAACGATATAACCCGGAATGTGAGGAAACAACAATTTTTGATACGAAGAGAAATTCAGAACGATATGAAAAATGCCGGAATTGAAGTAAGACAATTAAAAGATTACTGAATCTTACAGGTCTGTATTCTATACCACCAAGAAAGAATTAATGATTAAAACGTATACATGTGCAATACCGTTTGAAATTTGTTAAGATGTATGAACATTAATCAGATTAGTTATTTGGTTAGATGAAACGAAAATTGAGCTTTTGGGAGAAATATGGGCACCTAAGTATGGAGGAAAAAGGGAACTGATTACAACGCAGACAAATATGGGAGGTGGAAGTGTAATAATTTGAGGTTGTTTTTCGTATAACGGTGTAAGAGAAATAGAAGTCATGAGTGGAAAAATGAATGCAGCAAAATACAAGCAAATCTTATCAACTTATCCATTAAAAAGTGCAACAGCTTTGGGGTTTGATCGAGATTTTGTATTCTAACAGGACAACAATCCAAAGCAAAGGGCTAAAACAACTCAACATTGTATCAATGAAAATGGAATTGATATTCTGGAATAGCCTGGACAGTGAACAGATCTAAATCCAATAGAAAACTTTATGAAAAAATTGAAGTTCAGAGTACAGGGAAGAGATCCAAAAATATCAAGGAAGTGAAAAAAGTCTGTGAAGAAGAATGGGTGAAACTAATAAAATCGGAATGCAAGAAACTTGTTGAAAACTACAAAAAACGACTAAAGGCTGTACAGCAGAACAGACGATAAGCTACTCAGTATTAACAAATCGTGTTAAATACTTTTGCACAGTCAAATACGAAAATTGGCAATAATAGTACAAAAAACAATGTTTCTTAATTTCACTCTAAGTTTAGTTAGACAATGTTCATTAGAATATTTTAAGTAAGTATCATTCAAATTGAACAATTTTTTGTGAAATTTTAAAAAAAAACGAATGCGTTAGAAACTTTTGCTACCCACAATATATATATATATATATATATATATATATATATATATATATATATATAATTCTGTTCATATCTATCTATCTATCTATCTATCTATCTATCTATCTATCTATCTATCTGTATATGAGGATGGATTGATGAATCGCAATTAAGCGATGAATTCTGACCTTGAATTTGGAATGTTCCTTAGTGTTATTATATTTAAGTTTAAATATGAAGAAACAGAGACATGTTGAAAATTACAATCGAAAAAGAAAAAAAGTTAAAATTTCTCGGAAGCGGCGAACTTTTTATCAATCCTTATCAAATATCAACACATAAAACAAAATCCTCAATAAAAACACAGTAAAATGTTCTAAAAGAAATGCTTATCCATCATATCATATATTTCATTGTAGAGTAGAAATGGAAGGCCTCATTAGAAAATGGAGGACTTCCACAGGCAGACCCTGGAGGACATAAGTTACTCCATCCGGCGGTATAGAAACAGCTGTGTGGCCAAAGACCAAGAATATATTTGTATTTGTATCTTGTTGGTAAGATAATAAAGTAATTCGGACTTATTATTATCATTGTTGTTGGTGTTATTTTACACTAATCCCTATATAAGATAAATCTAATGGAGAAGCTTTTACTCGGGAGGAGATAATATTCGAAATTAAATAGTTGTCATATGAAATAAATGTTTTTAGATTATTTTACTCCAGTGTTATTGATGTACTTTTGTATTACATATTTCCATCAAATATTTTGGACAAAATATTTATATAAATTTATAGCTTGATTATTCATTTATGTATTTTCTATGAATTTCGTTTCATTTTATGCCACCATTCAGGTATATTATGGATTCTATCTGGTTCTGATTGGATGAATTCTTTGAGACAAGACAAGGAGTTTTGCATGGAATGAAACAAATAAAAGTCTTAAGGTGGTAGATCTGGAGAACGTGCTTCTTGCAGAACGTTAGTAATGAATGTTAGTAAAACAAACAGTCAGTGAGTTGGAAATATGAAAGGAGAACTCCCCAACTCATTGATTGTTTGTTTTAGCTTAAGAAAGGCATGCAGAAAAATTACAAGTCAATTTCGTTGATTCGAACCGGATTTTTAATAACATTTGATGCAATGTTACGCATGAACAGACTTTTTTAAAGATCAGAGCAACATGTAATAACCGAAATATATCTAAATAAAACCGAGCACAAAGAATAAAACTTTCCCCAATCCATTTAGATTGAGATATTGGCGGCTAATTGTAATAATGGTTTTCATCGTTTTCGATTAACTTATCTTGTTTTAAAATATCATTTTACACAGACAACAAAACACGCTTCTGTATTTTCTTAATGCTGGTAAACGGCATGAAACTGTTCACTAATTACATAAGCAAAGATATGGGTCAAATTCAAAAGTATTTCTAGAATTTAGCTAACATTGTGCCAAATATGCACCAATAAATTTTTAATCAATCTAAAAATTTAATTCGTAATTTTATTGCATAAGTATACACTTTAATCTCGAACCCCCTGCGGAAGTTTTCAAAGCCAGCTTGCTATCTCTTTTATGGAAAGGAACACCAGGTATTTTGAACCCTTATCATTCTAGCACAAGGTTCCAAATGCGCAGCACCTAAGTGAAGGTCGAACTTAGTCGAGTAGTGACTCTGCTTACAATTCTTCAGTGACGAGGTTCTATAAACTTAAATCGTACAACAGCAAGAAGCTTCTAGTAGATAGCAAGCATTTTATTATGGACATCTTTTGTATGTAGAATCATTTATAAAAGAGAAACGAATACAACAAGATTAATATGACACTTGAGGAAGTCTTAAAACACATTCGGTTATAACATTGTAATAAAATAAAAGGATAAAGATAATCCGAAAAGCTAGAATTTCAGCCATTATCATTAATACTTGTTATCATTTTTTAAAACCATGTTTCTTCAGGATGTTATCGATAATGAGTCTCAGATGTATTTTCTTAAGTTATTATTATTATTGTGTCATTTTTCATCATATTTCGATTTCTGCTTTGGTCTCACTACCAACCAAGTCTGCGGGGAGACCTAAGGCAGGTAGTGGCGTGTTGTTATGGCTCCATTTCATGTTTTTTTATCTTCTCTATCATCCCCAGCATTACATAGATAAAGTTTTCCTTAGTGTGTGGGCTGTACTTAATAAGACAATTTTTTGTATATCTCTTAAGCTGGGGTTTCCAGGGATTCTTTCAATGTGTTGTTTTGTTCCATTTTTTATCATTCCAAGTGCACCTACTATCACTGGCACAACTCTTGTTTTCAATTTCCACATTTTTTCTATTTCAATTTCCAGGTCTTTATATTTTGACAGTTTTTCAAATTCCTTGATTGCTATGTTACAATCCGCTGGACAAGCCATATCAATTAATAGACAAGTTTTCTCCTTTTGGTTTTTAACAATAATGTCTGGCCTGTTTGCTTCAATTTTTCTGTCTGTGTAGATGGTGTAATCCCATAGAATGGTTACATCTTCTATTTCTGTAACCGGTGCTGGATGATGTTCATACCAGTGTTTGTTTACAGCTTTTCCATAATGTTTGCACATTGTCCAATGTAAATATTGCCCAACTCTATCGTGGCGATTTTTATATTCGTTTGGGGCAAGCACAGAACAGCCTGAGATTAGGTGGTCTATTGTTTCTTGGTGTTTATCACAAAACCTGCATTTTGGATCCATATTATTATGCATAATATTTGCCTGAAAGTTTCTCGTGAAAAGACTTTGGTCTTGTGCTGCAAGTATAAATCCTTCAGTTTCAGACTTTAATCCAGATGCACGTAACCATCGATGAGTATTAACTTTGTCAACATTGGATTTATTGGCACGTACTGGATATTGGCCATGCAGAGGTTTGTCTTGCCAGCGCTGTTTCATCTTTTCAAGAGCTTTATCTTTGGCTTTCATTTTTATATTTTTTGCCGCAATAGTTGGTTCTTGGCTTCTGTTTTGCTTTTCTACAAAATCTACTAACTGTAAATCTTGTTTGTATTTACTGCCTTCTTTTATTATTGAATATTATTATTATTATTATTATTATTATTATTATTATTATTATCTTCTCTTAGACTGCCATACAAGGCTAGAGAGTCCTGTCATTTAACCTCTGGTTAGATAAAGAAGTGTATACATGACTTTTCCAAGATCTTTAGTGTGAAAGTGAACGCAAAAAATTTGAAATCGGTTCAGCCATTCCGTTCTCTGTGTCGATAGTCGTTACAGTACCAGCACATCGTCTTTTGCCAGCTTATTTAACTGTCAATTTCTTTATCAGTGTGATTCTCATTCATGATTTGCTCAGTCTTTACACCTCATACGGAAGATGTAGAAAAAGCTAAGATCATTTTATTGCAGTTCTATACACCTTTCTAAAAGATCTATCCTAATGTTATATTGGCCACGTGAACAACGATAACATTATTCTGATCGTGGAGCGCATCGTTGTATTTTAGATTTTGGTTACGAAAATAAGATTCTCGAAGATAAAGAGAATTGACATTCTACTAGCAGCAGTAGTCTCTCTAGCAAATATTAGCAACGTTCTTTTTCTAGCAGTAGACTATGTGGCATATATTAGCAACGTTTTTCTAGCAGCAGCAGCAGACCCTGTGGCATATATTAGCAACATTCTTCTAGTAGCAGTAGACCCTGTGGCATATATCAGTAACGCTTTTCTAGCAGCATTAAAAGCTCTGGCAGATATTAGTAACGTTCTTCCAGCAGCATCAGTCCCTCTGGCAGATAATAGTAACGTTTTTCTAGCAGCTGTATTCCCTCTGACTGATATTAGCAACGTTCTTGTAACAGCAGTAGACAGTGTGGCATATATTAGTAACGTTCTTCTAGGAGCGGTAAACGCTCTGGCAGATATTAGTAACGTTCTTCTAGCAGCAGCAGACCCTCTGTCAGATATTAGCAATGTTTTTCTAGCAGCAGCATTCCATCTGGCAGATAATAGTAACGTATTTCTAGCAGCAGTATTCCCTCTGGCAAATATTAGCAACGTTCTTCTAACAGCAGTAAACTCTCTGGCAGATATGAATAACGTTTTTTTCAAGCAGTAGACCCGGTGGCATATATTACCAAGGTTCTTCTAGCAGTAGTAGACACTGTGGCATACATTAGCAACGTTCTTCAAGCAGCAGTAGTCCCTGTGGCATATATTAGCAACGTTCTACTAGCAACAATAGTCCCTGTGTCATATATTGGCAACGTTCCCCTAACAGAAGTAGGCCCTCTGGCAGATATTAGTAACGTTCTTCTAGCAGCAATAGACGCACTGGAAGATATTACTAACGTTTTTCTAGCAGCAGTAGCCCCTCTGCAGATATTAGTCACGTTCTTCTAGCAGCAGTAGACCCTCTAGCAGATATTAGTAACGTTCTTCTAGCAGCAGCAGACCATCTGGCAGATAATAGTAACGTTTTTCTAGCAGCAATATTCCCTCTGACTGATATTAGCAACGTTCTTCTAGCAGCACTAGACAGTGTGGCATATATTAGTAACGTTCTTCTAGGAGCAGAAAACGCTCTGGCAGATATTAGTAACGTTCTTCTAGCAACAGTAGACCCTCTGTCAGATATTAGCAATGTTTTTCTAGCAGTAGACCCTGTGGCATATATTAGTAAGGGTTTTCCGTCAGTAGTAGACACTGTGGCATACAGTAGCAACGTTCTTCAAGCAGCAGTAGTCCCTCTGGCAGTTATTAGCAACGTTCTACTAGCAGCAGTCGTCCCTGCGGCATATATTAGCAACGTTCCCCTACCAGCAGTAGACCCTCTGGAAGATATTTGTAACGTTTTTCTAACAGCAGTAGACCCTCTAGCAGATATTAGTAACGTTCTTCTAGCAGCAGCAGGCCATAGGGCAAATATTAGTAACGTTCTTCCAACAGCAGTAGACCCTCTGGCAGATATTAATAACGTTCTTCTAGCAGCAGTAGACCCTCTGGCAAATATTAGTAACGTTTTTCTAACAGCAGCAGACCCACTGGCAGATATTAGTATCGTTCTTCCAACAGCAGTAGACCCTCTGGCAGATATTAGCAACGTTCTTTTAGCAGTAGTAGGCGCTCTGGAAGATATTATTAACGTTTTTATAGCAGCAGTAGACCCTCTGGAAGATATTTGTAACGTTCTTCTAACAGCAGTAGACCCTCTAGCAGATATTAGCAACGTACTTCTAGCAACAGTAGACCATCTGGCAAATATTAGTAACGTTCTTCCAACAGCAGTAGACCCTCTGGCAGATATTCGTATCGTTCTTCCAGCAGCAGTAGACATTCTGGCAGATATTAGTAACGTTCTTCTAGTAGCAGAAGAACCTCTGGCAGATATTAGTAACGTTCTTCTAGCAGAAGTAGACCCTCTGGCAGATATTAGTAACGTTATTCTAGCAGTAGTGTCCCTCTGGCAGATAATCGTAACGTTTTCGTAGCAGCAGCAGTATTCCCTCTGACAGATATTAGTAACGTTCTTGTAGCAGCAGTAAACTCTCTGGCAGATATTAGCAACGTTCTTCTAGCAGCAGCACACACTGTGGCATATATTAGCAACGTTCTTCTAGCAGCAGTAGACCCTGTGGCATATATTAGCAAAATTCCTCCTGCAGCAGTAGACCCCGTGGCATCTATTAATAACCTTCTTCTAGCAGCAGTAGACACTATGGCAGATATTAGTAACGTTCTTGTAGCAGCTGTAGACTCTCTGGTAGATATTAGTAACGTTCTTCTAGCAGCAGTCGACCCTCTGGCAACTATAAGTAACGTTATTCTAGGAGCAGTAAACTCTGGCAGATATTAGTGGCGCATCTGAGGTAACAATGGATGAAATAAGGTTTGTACTTCAAAATGTGAAACACTATTTGAAAATGGTAAAAACGAAAGTAAAACAAAAAAAAATAGCAAACAAAAACAAGTAAAAAAGAAATCCCCAAAACTTTAGTCTAGGAACGTAGAGAAAATGATTCTAAGAATATGAAGACCTTAGCAACCTTAACAAGATCATTTCATATTATCGAATATATGCAGTGGCGTAGCAAGTGTTTTTCTCGCCCGGTGCGCCCCTCATGTTTGCTGCACCTTCCCAGAAGGAATACAATATCAGAATGCACATAAGCCCCTTTAAAATTTATATATACATATATATTATACTTATAATAAAGTTAGATTTCGCATTGTTCATACATTCTCAACTCTGTAACAAGTTTCCAAATTACTGAGTAAAAGTAATTATTGGGCCTCTAGGCCGAGTAACCTTAAGCTGTGTCTTTAAAATTATCACATACTTCGTCAATAACAATAACAGAATAACTTGCGTGACGTGAATAAACAATATTTAAAATGTACTGTTATTTGTTCACATTTTATGATCAATATAAAGTGCCTCCTGCAAAACATGACGCAATTGACAGACTGCACCCCGAGTTACGCCACTAAATATATGTATATTATTTTCAAAATACGACGAAAATTATTTGTTAATTACTTATAAATAAGAATAATAGATACACTTGAACAGGCAGTTAAACACAAGAACATTTACAAACAGTAGTTCAAGTGATCGAAAACAAAAAATCAGAATAACTCAATTTGCTTAACTTTGGTTGACTATAAAAAGGCATTTGATTTGGTAGAACACGCGACAATCTTTAACCCAATAAGAGAACGGGGTATTAATCTATATTAAAGTTATAGATAATATTAATGCTAAGCGTACTGCAATAATTCGACTATAGTAAAAATACAGTCAGTCAGCCTGTTAATTGCCGTACGTGACACGCGCTAAGGCGATCATGTCTCGAAAGAGACATGACTGACTAGGCAGAAGATTTTATCGCGGTAGATTGGTTGCCACCCAAGGCTATAGAACCCAATCTGTCCTGTTATTCAACCCATAACTGAAGAGGGAAGAAATGGATTAATACCTTTCCCAAGCGTATTTGCGCGTAAGTGAATGCAACGAATTCAAATTCGAACTCAGCTCTCAGGCTTATCATTCCGAGTCGATACGCACATCAAAGATACAATAGATTGAAAAAAGACTAGGGTGGGTACGATTTTTCCTAAACTATTTACATCAGGCGATGAAAGTGTATTCTGGAAAATGAAAGTTACGGAAGGAAACAGTAAACTCACAACTCATTTGGTCAAGTCACAAGAACTAACCAACGTCTATATTCACTATATCCTTACGGACACATGGCCCAGTAGATATAGACGTTGGTTAGTTCCAGTGACTTGACCCAAAGTTGTGAGTTCAATACCAGGCTACAGCAGTGGTAAACAAGTAATTTACAAGGTTAGAGGGAGATAACTCATGACTACCAAAAGAGCTCTAGGCAAGGAATTAGAATGATATACCCCAGTGATTGTAATAAAGGGTTCGGTTCGAAATTCCTAGCACCTGAAGAAGGCCAGAGCGTACAACGGCCGAAACATCATACAAATGGGAACAATGATGAGGACAATAGTCCGAACAATGTAAATACTGTAAATACTACCTCATCTCAGAAATATAGATAACGTATTTTCATTATACAGTAATGTATTTATCTATGTAGAAAGAATTGTGATACCAGTATTGTTTCAAAAAGATATGCTAAAGCTATTTCACATATGACATTCAGGAATTTCTAAGATAAAATTCTTAATGAGGTGTTATACGTATTGGCTAAAAATGGACAAAGATATTGAAAATTTAGCAAAACCATACAGAAGGTGTGCTCTGGCAGCGAAGTCACCGCCTATAAAATTTCAACCTTGGCCAAAAACTGACATATAGACTTCGCAGGACCGTTAAGTAGAGCATACTATATAGTGGGAGTCGATAGTTACACGAAATGGCCAGAAATATTAAAATGTAGAAGACCGACTACTGCGTTAACGATAAACTTTTTACACGATATTTTTGCAAGGTTCGGTTTATATGAGTCTATTGTTTAAATAACGGGACACAATTCACGGTTAGTGAATTTAAAGTTATCTGTAAATCATTAACAATCGATTTTATCGATACGTTTAAAAGGGCACTAAAAAAGTCAGAGGGAGAAGAGTCAAAATAAGTGCTGCTACAACAATTTCTGAGTGTTTTCAGAATAAAACCAAACTCGAACACCGTGTCCGAAATTTCGCCTGCAGAGTTGACGTTCGCCGAGAAGATTAATTCCATTTTTAATAAATTACTACTAGTATGTAAGGCGAGAGCATCAAGAAATAATAATATGAGTAATTACTTCAAACCAAAAGATAAAGTGTTTCTTAAAATGTATCAAAGAGGAAAAATTCTGGTAAGATGGCGTTAGAAAAAAATAGATCAGCAAAATGACATACATGGTACAGAAAAGTGTGATCATAAGCGACACCTTAATCAGTTAAAACGAAGATTCGATGATTTAGAAAGCTACCGAAAAGAGATAGCTATGAAAATATTGTATGACACGTTAGACGTACCCATGCCATCAGAAATTGTTGAACCAACGTTTTATGTTAAAAGAAAAGGAACAGCAACAGAATTTCTAAATATTGAACCGAAACTGAATAAATATAGACTCCAGAGGAAATCGATTCAAAGGGGAGCTGTCATATACGAATAAAGTTTTGCTACCGACGTCTGAGTTTGAACACAGATCGCCAGAGAACAAACATAGTCGAACTCGTTTTTATGTAATTAGAGGAATCGGGCTGTTTGGATTACGGGTCGTTATAAAAATAAAATATATATCAGTACATAATAAACATTCGTATCAGAGAAAAGATTCAGAGCGTTGTTTTCAAATGTGTCAATGCAACAAAGAGGTTTTACATAAATATGGGACAATAGATGAAATATAGATCCACCACGTTACTCCGGAGTCAAATTGGCAGTCAGCTGAGTGGACAGCAGCAGGTGAAAGCCACCCAAAGCAACCAAAGACGTAAGCATCAGCAGGCAAGGTTTTGGCCTCCAGATTTTGGAATGCGCAAGGTATTTTGTTCATCGATTATCTTGAGAAAGAAAGAACTTTCAATAGCAAGTATTATAAAGCATTATTGATGCGTTTGAAGAAATAAATCACCAAAAAAATGCGGCCACAAATGAAGAAAAAAGTTATTTTTTATGAAGACAACGCTGTAACACTATTTTTGCATATGACAAAAATGTAATCCTAAGTTTAATACGACGGAGCGAAAGATTATTATTAGTGATATTATTGATTTTGCAGTTTATTGTCAATCGCGATATGAGTCGAGTTTAACAAAAGATTTGTTGCAAAAACTTGTAAAATCTGATTTGTTGCAAAACTTGCAAAATCTGGAAAAAAACTAGCTTATAATTGACGAGAATAGAAAGGAAAAATACATCCTTGCATTGTTTATTCAAAAGTTGATCAGAAGCTTTGGGTTTTTCTGCCGGTGGAAATGAAAAATAGAGATAGCCAAAACAAAATTGTCAAAATTTTTGATGAGGTTAAGAAGGTTAAAGCTTTAACTATGGGAATAAAAAACGAATTATAAATCTCACTGGCATTAAAATTTCCAAGCTAAAAACTAGACTTGCTGATGTATTAAGTTGAATCAAGTAGAAGATGAAGAGAAACTACGTCAGAGAGGATATTGTTAACTTATTGGTTGAACCAAACACCTACCTCGAAATGTGGAAGAGGAAGTAATCTCATTGGTCAAAGATTTGATTTGCATAGATATCACGGGCCCATCCCGCACCTCCCAAAAGAAATTGGGACAAGCATAAAAACCGAAACCTCGGCGAACCAAATCAGTAGGATCTGCCGAGCGAAAGAGACAAAATGATTTTACTGCTGCCGTCGCCAAACCACCCGACTTTGGCCATTTCCGTAAAACTTCGGTAAAGAGCCCTGAAAAGACTTTTTAAAATTTGGAAAATTGAAAGCTCTGATTATTCTTAAACGAAAACTTTCGCTCCATTGTGAAAATTGAATTCGAAGACTGTATATTCTGCTTCTGTTGCTAATTATTTTATTCATTTTTTATATATAAATAAAAAACTCTTTCCGCAACTTATTCAGATATTATCGAAATTATTTATTTATTTATTTTTTTTTTTTGTTTGCCGTATTTTTTTTTTTTTTTTTTTTGTTAACCAAATTTACGCGCGCGTCCGGCCTGGTTTGACGTCATAAAGATACAGCTAGCAAGATTTCGGCATGCCTTCCTTGGATCAGAAGTCACAGCATGGGCAAGGGGGAGCGCCGTTATAATAGACGTCTTAAAGACCAGATACTGTGCCAGGGCCATCAGACTACTAGCGACCCGAGGGTAACGTCACAAATCACTGTGTCAAAAGTCGATAGCCTCGATGGCAAAAATACATAAACTATACTTTAAATTGCTTCTGCATCCACCCTGTTCTCCAGATATGGCCCCCAGCAACTAATGGCTGCTCGCAGACCTGAAAAGAATGCTCCAGGGCAAGAGATTTGACTCCAATGAAGAATTGAAATCGGAAACTGAGTCGTATTTTGAGAGCAAAGACAAATCGTTCTACAAAAAGTCATTGAATTGTTAGAGAAGCGTTAGAATCAGTGTATCACCCTAGAAGGAGACTATGTTGATAAATAAAGCTGAATTTTGTCTAAAAGTTGTTGTTTTATTAGTTAGGCCCGGGATTTATTGAGTGATGTGTTATTTTGGTATACGGTTTGATTTGTTTTAAATTGTAGTACATTATATGGATTAATGTCTTGAAAGAGTTCTTTCATATTGCTTTGGTTGAAATAAAACGATGTATAACAACAGGCTAGAAAAGAAAAGTAGAAACTTAATGATAAGCACCTTGCTCATCTGCATAAAATCTAAAGGGTATGCAAAATGGCGGCGATAACATCTGTGTGTGAAACATTGTAATTAACCAAATCGTTTGTAAACAAACCCAGAAAGGCAACAATAATCGTAAGAATGCTAGGATAAAATCTAAGACAGAACAATGTCAGCATCAATCAGAAAAGAGACACAGATATTTTTAAAAAAAAGTGATTGAATAACAGAAAATTAAGGTGGGAGAGGCAAACAACATGAAGAAACGATAACAGAAGTTTAATTAAATATTATCCAATGGATAGCAAACTCACTAGTAAATGGCCAAATATGAAATGGGGAGATGAAATATAGGGAAACAGAGACAAAACAATGAAAAAGACACAATCAGGTTGGTTATGAAAAATTTAGGAATAGGCCATGATTTTTGCAGTGGGCTAGTAATCACTGATGAGTCTGATTATGAACTCAGGAATGAGGCCAGCAATATGATTATTTTCTAAGCGCAGCTTAGATGTGGCACAAGGCCGAAAGTATGGGACACCCAGTGAGGGTCAAATGTAATGATTCGAGCGAGACAAGCCTGCTAACCATTACACCACCTCGAGGTGCCTTGAGGTCAGCAATATGCACTGGTTATCCACGTCATTTGGATAAAGATTCAGTCAGTTAAGTGCCATACGTGATACACGCTTGGGTGATCATGTCTCGAAAGAGACATGACTGACTGTGAAAAGATTTTTGTCCGCAGTAGGTTGCCTTTACGTTCTGCAGTAGACTGGTTGCCACCCAAGGTTATAGAACCCAATCTGTCCTGCTATTTAACCCATAACTGGAGGGAAGAGACGGATTTCGCCCGCATCATAAGACTGACTGACCCAAGATCGACCGCCGTTGGCACGGAACCCTTCTCTACTTCGGTCTTCGAAGGTCTCGTACGAATTTTATATTAGTCTATCCAAATGTTCAGTTTTGCCTATAAGACCCGGGAAACATTTTTGTTGGGAATACTATAAAAAAGAGCAAGTGTATTGACAGTCGTGCACTTGATGTTCCGGTGAACTTCCCGGTGTAAAAGACGCAGAAATACTGACCTCTTTTTGTGGAATTTGACAGCTGGTCCGTTCATCCATTGAAGAACAGAGCTGCACGCTAGTTAGAAATATTATTACCACAAACGTAAAGAAGAAATAGAAAAGTTCTGTCTATTTTCATTGAATGAAAAAAAAATCTGCTTATAATATTCATTAAACATAGGAAAATGGCTGTATTTCTTGCGGTATATTATGTTGTTAAATACTAGTTTTATGATAAAGTTATCGATATGAATATTTAGATTTCGGTTTAGAGACGTGTACGGTAAAAAATACTATAGCACTCGTAAAATTTATTATTTATGCATATATTTAAATTTTGCCGTTTATATGACATAGCAAGTTAATTTGACTATACGACTTATTTACTTACCAGTAGATCCAATGTTCGAATCAACCCGGGGTTCAATAGGTAATTTTATTATACACAATTAAAGTAGCAGATTTTTTTAATGAAGAAATATATAGAAGAATTCCCGCTTATCCAATGTTATATATGATACAACAAACTGCTACACAAAGTTTGAAACAGTTGTGTGTATTATGACATATATTGACAAGATTTTATGTAAAAAATAATTTAAAATTTCCGGCATCTCTCGCTCGTACGCATGTGTAGCCGCACCAGTGTAACAAGGATGTGCGTTGTGGTTTAATGGATATCGGCTTGGAATAAAAAAGCAGAGTTCGAATTCCGGTCGAATTTCTTTTCATTCACTTACGCACAAATACCTTTGGGAAATGAATTAATCAATCCATCTCTTTTCTTTCCAGCTATAGATTGAATAGAAGGACAGATTGGGTTCTGTAGCCTTGGTTGGCAACCAATCTACCACAGAAAGAACTGGCGACCCACTGCCGGAAAATCTTCTGCCTCGTCAGTCATCGAAAGAGACATGATCGCCTAAACGTGGATCACATATTGAACTTAACTGACATGTCCTGAAGAACAAAACGCATCACACCGAACCTTTTTTTTTTGCATTTTGTCGTACATATTTCTTCAATATATATATATATATATATATATATATATATATATATATGAAAAATTTAAAAAACTTTTAAAATTTTATATATATAAAAGAGTCACCACTTCTGCAATTTATGCATTACTTCTTAGTCATGATTTGAGGTCACGCGGCTGTTGCCGAGTGTATACACTGCATATATATAACCCACTAAAAAAAAAATCCTCTTCTCTCAGCCATGCGCCGATAGCTTGGGAAAAGACACCTATTCGGTCGAGTTTCGATCCCGTCTGGAAGCAAGTGGATGTCTAGCCACATTAATTAGATGTGATACAGCGAAACAGGTTTGTATGTGGATGACGATATAAAATTTCACAGAACTAAATAGTTTTTTTTAAAGAAATTGTTTTGATTGATTAAAACATTGATTTTCTTTTGTTTTGAGAAATATATGAAATATCTGGTGAGGCTTGGAAGATTCTGAATAACAATTGAATTAATCAATCTATTGAAATTCTCTAACCTTTTGTGGTGCAACCTCCTACACACACACACACACACACACACACACACACACATATATATATATATATATAAGTTGAATATATGGATTGAAATCCGACAAAGACGCGAATTTTTAGACTTTTATTTTTTTTTAAACAGCAAAGAGACAGTATATTGAGTATATTGGAAGGGTGATTTATTACACGAGAGACGTGACTGACAAATGAAATCAAGCCCCAATCAACATTCCAACATACTGTTTTTTTGTTGTTTTTTAAAAAATTAAAAAAAAAATTAAATTAGCATCTTGTAAACAAATCTTTCAAGAAACTTAACAAAGTGAAATAAAAAACAAAAACACTTTTCTTACCTTTTTTTATCGTTTCACCCCAAGCAAGGCATTCCACTGCCACTATTGCGCTTGGGGCTACATAGGGGAAGGTAAATAGAAAGAGTGGTTAGATGTAGGAAATATCAGAAGTGGGGTGATAGGTAGTTGGGAGGATGGGAAGAGTGTTTGAAAGAATGGAAGCGAGTTAGTGTGTTAGGAGGTGTCTATTGACCTTACATTTAAACTCCTGGAGATTGTAACCGTCGGGGAATCAGTCATGTAGAAGGGAATTCCACAGTCGGGAAGTACAAGAAAAGAAACTATTGGAGTAGAAGTTGCGGTTGCATTTTATCGGTTTCACTGTAAAAGGGTGGGATCTAGTTGCTAATCTAGTATCTCGTGCAAATTCGAACCTAGGGGGCACCAGTGATCTAAGTTCATCGGAGCAGAAGCCATGAAAGTATTTATAGAAGAGACACAGGGAAGCCACGTCGCGCCGATGAGAGAGAGACTGCAGGCGGTCTGCCAAGTCAGTATCGATCACATTACAGACCCTCCGCTGTACCTGTTCTTTACTTGTTCTATGATATATATATATATATATATATATATATATATATATATATATATAAGGATGCGGTGTAGATATAGAAGAATCCAAAGGAGTATCCTGTACATCCAATGGTAGGATAACTCACTAGGAGTGCTTTAAATATATATGTATATAAATACATATAGAGCAGGTATAAGAAAAAATTTACGCAGACACGTTATTTTATGGTAAATCGAAAGTACAGGCCTATTTCAGGCAAACCATCATCAGCTTCTGCCTTTATTGTACAGAAGATTTGTGTAAAATTTTCTGTACAATAAAGACGGAAGCTGATGATGTTTCGCCTGAAATAGGCCTGTACTTTCGATTTACCATCAAATAACGTGTCTGCCTAAATTTCTTCTCTTATATATATATATATATATATATATATATATATATATATATATATATATATATATATATGCGTATGTATATTTGTATGAATTTTGGTTCAAAGGTATTAAATCCCGAGATTATTATCTCTATTGATCAATCTGAATTGAATTCGATAAAATCTCTTCAGTTTAATAAGTAAACTGATAGACATATTTGATGAATATACTGAACGGAATAATGTGACTTGAATAAAGGCACAGAGAAATGGTGCAACCTTTCATTAGGATTACGTATGTTTCGTTGATAACCAGGCAAATTTTCCAAAAGTAAAGGCTTGGCATTTTTAATCTGTTATTCAAGAGGTGTAGGCGAGTATGTTAGTCCTAAATTAGTAGAAACCTACAATAACTGATAAGATATTTAGTAAAGCACTTTTTAGTGACATTCAATAATTAGCGAATTAACAGTTATTATTTTAATTAAACAAAAGCAAAGAAAATGTATCCATATAAATCAATCAGAAAGTGATTTTAATCTTTGCAAAAATAAAAGGAGAACTTAAGAATATCTTTAGAAAAATAATGCAACTAAAAAAAAACCATGATTTTAATCATTTTTATTCAATGATTTTAGTCCTTATGTTTACAGATATAATTTACCATTATTTCATGGAATATTTGCTTCTATTTCCTGGAATATTTGCTTTTGTTTCATGGAATATTTGTTTTTCTTCATAAAATATTTGCCTTTATTTCATGGTATACAAAGAAAATACTTATGTTACCACGTTAAAATCTCAAGATAACTTCAAAAGCTTTGCTGCTGATTCTTAGCTTTACATAGGAAAGTAAAACAAACAATAATTCTTAAAAATATATTTATTGATATATTTCCATGTTCTCTTTTTAGAATGAAATGATGCATTTCAGAAGCTAACAAAGATATATTAGTTAAAGAATTTTTGTATTTCATTATTTAGACAGTATTAAATAAAAAGTATTTGAAGAAGTCATCTCATTTTCATTAATATAAAATTTCTCAATAAAATTTTGTATTGCAATAAAATATTCACTGCCGGAATCTTGTTTTAATTTAATAAACTAATTTTAAAGATAGTTTATAATAAATTCTCCAAGCATAAGAAATTAAAACTATTATTAAGCAAATGTTTACAAATATCAATCATGTTAGCCAAAGTTATTTCTTAATTGCACATTGAAAAATTCACAAGTCTCTGAGAAATATGAAAAAATAAAATTTTATCATCAAATATTAGAGAAAATATGACATTAACTTTATATGGCAACATTTTTCTCATGAATTTTACTTTGTAGATGTTTTTTAGAAATTGGTGTACATTGTAAAACATAAAAAATAAATGATACATACTTTTCCAAGATAAAATACCTTTTTTATTATCAATAATAAACTCATGACAATCCTACACCTGTAAAAGGCAAAGCCATAAAACTTTGGATAAACTAAAACTTTCAAGATAGATAGAACAGCTTAAGCAAGTTAGGTAAATATCTCCTCCAATCAGAAACGTCATTTACGTGGTTTCAAGGATTTTATTTGGTATCGCCTTGTGATTCAGATACAATACTTATAGATTGACGGCGAATTTTACACAATTATGTCATATTCATTAAGCTGTCGAATTTATTGTCGCTAATCTGTTGTACTGATCATCTTGAATTCTCATTTATTTTTTACATAATTCTTTAACAAAAAATCAATTCCCTGGAAAACTGCAAAAAAGCACAGAGAGGTGTTCTTGCCGAGGAAAGATAAAAAGTATTAGGCTAATGGAATTTCGAAATTGTCTGAAAGAGGGTAGAAGATAAGGAAAATGGCAAAGGTTTCTTTCATGTAGACGAAAATTTTACGTAATTGCTCAAACATTTTTGCAAATGCAACAGAAAGAATCGTTGGCGTGATAATTGCGTGCAAGAAACTTGTAGTCATAGTCGGTCAAGTGTACACCGAATTATTGCATGGCAAAATATAAACGCTCTGCTATTGAAGCATTAAGCACATTTCTAGTAGACAAATGTACTTTTTGTGTGTTGATATATTTATATGTTTGTGTTGAAGTATATGTTTATCTGTGTGCATGCGTATGTATAATGAAACGATTCTGTTAGTGACGTTTACTTCTTAAGTACTGACAATTCTTTTCTTCATTTTCTACAATACGAAACCTTGAAATTATATGATGATTATTAGGTAAAGGTTTTAGCCTACAATGTTGAATCATCAGTTTTACCCTATTACAAAAATATTTAGTTTGTTGATATACAATATATATATATATATATATATATATATATATATATATATATATATGAAATAACATACGATATATATAGTATAGATATGCTTTAAAAATGAAAAAGTAAGTAGTTGTCAAGAGTCAGAAATTAAGGCAAGTGTTCCTACCATTAACTTCAGATAAAATTTCTCATTCTCAGACCTCAGATTTTGTAACTCCGTAACAGGCCAGTATGAGTGGGTATTGTAAAACCGCCGTCCGAACCAAGAAATCTTTACTGGCAAAAGTCTGATTCATCAGATATGAAAAAATTGCTCAAGCCCATAAGCTTTCGGTACCTCATCTTCTATTACATGTGACAATTAAATGAAAAATGCTTTCTCAAAGAAAACCTGTCACTCTTTTACAAAACTTAGGCATATGTGTATCAGTGTATTTGTGTGGATCCCTAAGGCATCGTTAAGGCATTCTGCTACGAGAAAGAATGCCTTGATATAACCTTTTCGACTCACGAACAATCGATAGTGTGGACTTGTTCTTCTTTTCGGATTTACGGTAAAAAATAACAAACTACGCACTGGCATTGCTCAAAATTGTGAGATCATATTTGGCGATATCCAAGGTGGTCGAAGCCTAAAAGAGGAACCAAAGATGACTAAGAATATTGTTGATATAACTGTCAATGCTCCGGAACTGTTTCAGATCAATTGCTGGATGCTTCTGATGCAGAATATGAATCATTTGCAAAAGTCATATTCGATCGCAACACTTTTAATAAAAAGATCTTGATTAATGTTGTACAATGATTTTACTCGATTATAAGGAAGATCGTTCACACGCGCGCGCGCGCACACACATATATATCAATAACTATACATATACACACACGTACACGCACATATATAAATAGTTTGATAGTGTTAATAAAACAGTGCTCAGTTTAATATAACAAAGCTATAAAGTATATATTAATAAATATACGTATTATTCTCCAATAATACAACTCGGAGTTTCATGCACTGTGCAATCATCATGTGCCTGATGATTGCACAGTGAATGAAACTCTGAGTCGTACTATGGACGTAAGATAATACGTATATTTATTAATATATATATATATGTGTGTGTGTGTGTGTGTGTGTATGTGTGTTTGTGTCTGTGTGTGTGTGTGTGAGTGTGTGTACAGGAGGGTACATAAATATGCCCACTATTTCGTTTTAATATTTATTTTTCAACTGTATTTTTGGAATAAGATTGATACTGTGGATTAATCGAATATTATACAGGAAAACTTTAAGATCGAAATTCAACGAAGAGACAAAACATAAGTAAGATCAAATGAAATCTGTGAAGAGTTTCGGTTTAAATCTCCGAGTTGCAGGTGTTCTTGGCCGGGACACGAGAAAATGTTACGAAACCATAGGAGTTCTGCGATTTTAGAAGACCGGGATTGTATGAATAAAATGAGGTTTCTGTATAGATTGCCACGAAAAGATAACAAATATCTACAATCTGTTTGGGAATAAACCATCTTTTTCTATCTAAAACTCACTCCGTTTAAATTCAGATAAAAAATACTTACTATAATAATTTAGTACACTTCTATGTATATGAAGCCCGTGTTCGAACCTCACTATGGTCAATTTGTCAGGAAGATGATTTCTTGATGTTATCGGTCTGGAGGAGACGATCCCAGCATGCGGCACCTTTAGAAATTGCCTGAAAACCATACCAAGTCTTGTGAGTGAAACTGGGTAGACGGCTTCCTTTGAGAAGTTGTGCTAACTCGAAGTCAGAAGTCATCGTGACCGAGAATTTGAGCGTCCTAGTTCAGACTGTTCACGCTAGATAACGCGCTCTCTCCTATAAATTGTCACTGGGGTCCGCTCAGCATAATTGCACTATAAACCACAAGTGGGCTCTGTGGGTCTTGAACAAGTAAAAGTGTGCCTGAGCAGGCGTTTACAATAGGGATTAGCTAGCCGCCCTGGTAGACGGGTATCCTCGAATACGAGTGGACGGCCATTATATATATATATATATATATATATATATATGAGGATGTAAATAAGTATATATTTATATATGTGTGTGTGTGTGTGTGTGTGTATGTGTGAAACGTGTCACAAATATTTTTTTCATTTTATCTTAGTTTCCTCAATGCTGTTCATGATATATAAAATATATATCATTTCTTATATATATATATATATATATATATATATATATACATAGAGAGAGAGAGAGAGAGAGCAGGGAGATATAAGGATGTAAATAAGCGTATAATTATATATGTATGCGTGTTCGGATACCTATTAATCAGGTGTGAGTTGTACAGGGCTCAATCGTGTATAACAGAGCAAAAATATATATTGATAAATACACATATTATCCTGTTTTACTCACGACTCTGAGTCTCATGCATTTTAGAAACATACGAGTGGTTAATATATCTTACTGGTTTATTTTTTATTGTCGCTGGTAAACCATAGGATAATACGTATATTTATTATATTAAATGCCTTTATATATATATATATATATATATATATATATATATATATATATATATATATATATTTATCTTTATATATATATATATATTTATCTTTATATATATATATATGTGTGTGTGTGTGTGTGTGTGTGTGTGTGTGTGTGTGTGTGTGTGTGTGGTAATTGACAAAATGGAAAAAATCCTATGCAATTAGAAAATATAATTCTTGGATTACGGCTGAAAGATATTCTATTTAGCTTGGTGTTTTGATTATAGTTATGGGAGCTTCGAAAATTTGTAGCTTTATACTACTCTGAACAGGGTATGAAACAGAGATATTGTTGCAAGGATCTGACAAATGATTGTGTTTGGGTCTCCAAAATATTTCGGCTCAAATATTTAATATTTAAACACACACACACACACACACACACACACACACACACACACATTTATAGAAATGTATACACGCACATAGATAGCTAGGTAGATAGAAAAAAGCTGATATTAATGTTTGTTAATTTTTTATATGTTTAACTTATTCTCCCTTTATATATATACAGGTTGCAATGGATATATTGTCGTTCGAATTGTACTAAAATGAAAATTATACAAAAATATCTTAAAATAATGAAGAGTAAATTTATTCAATAAAATCACCATTGGTTTCAAATACAGCCTCCAGACGTTTTTAGTATCTCCTGCAACTCTTCTGAATAGTCTACTTCTTTCAGTTGGTGAATGCTTCCATAATCAGTTAAATGCCTTCAGTTCATCATTGATGCTATAAGGAATTTTGTTGGTCTCTCGCTTAACTGCACCCCACACATAATAATAAAGTGGGCTGCAGTATAGGGAGTTAGGTGGCCAGATGTAAGGGGTGATGTTGTTGCAGAAATTGTCTGACAGCAATGACTAGTTTCCCCTGTTTGTGTGGCATGGTGCAGAATTCTGTTGCCAGACATAAGATCTTCCAGCAGCCACCCTCTTGACCCGGAGCAGCACTACCGCTACAAGGTACCTGATGACGGCTTCTGTGTTGAGTCTGAGGACTTTTGAGGAGATGAATGGAGTTTTAACGTCACCATCACTAGATATCGCTCCAAACATCTTCGTAATCACCATTAGACTCAGCCAACTCTTTCTGAATCATCTGCATCATCAGAGTGACACCCAGAAACTCTGAATTGGTTGTATTTGAGCTTCTGGCGTGAATACCAAGAAGTACAGTATACCGCTTCAAAAATGTCTGGCAAAGGGAATTGCTTCATGGGGCTTTTTTTTTCTCCCAGACGGTACCCAACTAACCATTTTTACTTGTGAAGTAGACAAAATAAAAAAAAACAAACAAACAAACAACGTGCATATATATTAGAAATATAAAATGGCAATAATTTACCCACCGCAACACACACACACACACACACACACACACACACACAATACATATATATATATATATATATATATATATATATATATATATATATATATATATATATATATATATATATATATATATACCTGTGAGTATATATGTTTTATGTCGACACAAAATAAAATCGTCGGTGATGGTGGTTATTATTGTGTTATTGTCTTAGTAACTTCTCTGAAAATGGCGCATGTGAGCCGAAAGCTTAGAATCAAATTAATAAAAAATTATCCAAATGCTGAAGAATTTTTGTCTTTATTTTCAACTGAAATTAAACATAATAGACATTCATCGTCTCTTATATTTAACAGTATATGTTTAGAATATATATATATATATATATATATATATATATATACCTGTGAGTATATGTGCATGTATATATACACGCATATATATACACGCATATATATATATATATATATATATATATAGATAGATGCACGCACATATACTCACAGGTATATATATATATATGTTAAGCAAAAGCCATACTAATCTTAGGTAGAATATGGAATTTACATGTAGTCAAGGGACACGCCTACTTGAAGATTTCCATTTTTTTTGGCCACCAACGATCGGTGCACGTGGTAAATAGACATACGCACAGCCGCACATTCACGCGTGCACACACACATACGCGACACACGCATCCAACAATGCATCAACATGCAAACGCCCACGCACAAAATACACGAAACAGACACACATACACACACACATACACACACACACACACTCACATCCCTAATGCACGCACACGCACACATAGATTTTTACTAATGAACAAGCAACAATCACATATACATTCGTACATTCGACACGCACCCACCTAGAGATGCATTTATAAAAGAAAAGTAATCTGGCTGAAAAATGAAACATTCTCTGGAGCAATTTTAATTTGACGGTCCCCGGAGGAACAAATGTTGAATGTATATTTTAAAATATTATTTAAAGTTTTGATGAAATGTTAATTTTTTTTTTTATCTGACAATTTACTTCAATTAAAATTATAAAACTAATGGAACGTTCAACTTAACGATGTCTTTCAATTCATCAAGGGTGACAACCCTGGTAACAGCGCTGTAATTTCACGGGAAGGTAAAGCAATAATTACAAGGGGGTTTTCTCAAATTTTCATTTACCAGCTGGATTCATGATTACATTTTTATGCATGAACACACACACACACACACACACACACACACACACACACACACACACACACACACACATATATATATATATATATATGATAGAAATGTAGTTTTAAGTTTTTCTATATTTATAAGTAAAGTGCCTAATATCAGGGATAAAGAGTAAGTAAATATATATATATATATATATATATATATATATATATATAGAGAGAGAGAGAGAGAGAGAGAGAAAATGAAAGAGAAAGGAAGGTAAACATGTAGATATATACAAGTCCTCTCATTTTTTCATATGCTAGCTTTCCATATATTTACCCAGGCTCTCACTTTATAAATGTCTAATATATATATATATATATATTCATAAAAAAAACTAACTTTTCACACAAGTGGATAAACTGTATGAAGAAAGAAATGCATAAATATATAAAAACACATATATATTTGAACGCTATTCATATATATATATATATATATATATATATATACATATACGCAAACACATATGTGTGTGTATGAATATATAAACGCAACACAGATGAATTATTGTGTTTAGAGGCAGATACACATGTAAATCGGTATCTTTTCATAAAACGCTTTCATCTTAAACTAAAAGATAAATATAAACATATACATACACACTCACCTTTTAACTAAGCCAACATCATTTACTTTATACACAAATGTATTTATATATATATGTACACACACACACACACACACATATATATAGAGAGATGTGTGTGTGTGTGTGTGTGTGTGTGTGTGTGTGTGTGTGTGTGTGTGTGTGTGTGTGCTAGCATGAAAGTAGATGACTTTTATGGAAAGCGAAGTTTCCAGTATATGTTGAAAACTTATTAACTTACCTGCACTGTCTTGTCCTGTTGTGATTCAGGTGTTTGGGGTAGGTAGCTAGCGAGTACACCCCATGCTGTGTTGCCAAGGCCGCCGGATATGAGGACAACATAGCAGACACAATTGAGCAGTTGAAACGCTGATACTCGAACTTTATGCATAAGGAAAAAAGACGTTACGTCTACTGAGACTCTTAGCTGGAAGATATCGCTTTAGTGGACCTTTGGTGGTGACGTCGCTGTTGCAATTATTGGTACATGTGGTAGTAGTAGTTGCAGTAATGGTAGTTGTTTTTGTTGTTGTCGTTGTTGTTGTTGTCACTCTTGTTAGTGTCAAAGTAGTTAATGGCTATCGTAGTGACTGCTGCTGTCTTTACCATAGGATTCTCAGACGTTGAATTGAATGATAGTGAACATAATATTAATAAGGCGGGACCAGGACTTCGTAAAAGAAAATTGGTACGGAAATAAAGTATGGTAAATAACTTGTGTGAAGCTACCAACAGAGTGATTACAGTTTCGATTAATGAAAATAATTTCTTTTTGATTGCTTTAAGAAGTATACGGGCCTGACGTTTATATAAATAAAATATAAGTACTTTTTAAAAAATTATTTTTGCAATATTTTGTTAGAGCGAGCTTAAAAAAAAGAGAATGCACAAAATGTATGTTAACGTATGCACATATATGTGTGTGTGTGTGTGTGTATATATATGCTCAGAACAAATGGTTTGTGGTGTATTGAGAGAAATCAGTAGCTAATAGAGTGAGGGGTTTTCCTTTGCCCCCGTGAACACGCACATACACACACACCCCTAACTATTGCGACGGCAACAGTTTCAACTTTTACGAATTATTGAAAAAAGCCCACCATAGGTTGCTACGTTGCTGTCAAAAGTGATGAGTACACGTGTTTTGGGTATAAATACACGTGGGTGGGTGTTCTTAGGTGGTTTTTAGTAAGTAATGAGTGTGTTAGGGGTGGGGTTAGTGGCTAGTTAAATGTGTTGTCCGTGTATATTTTCGGGGAGCATGTACGGATGGATGGCTGCATGTATTTTTGTATGAATGTATATCACAGATTTTTTTTTTGTTTCAACTGCGGAGTCACGGACTTTTTTTTTATTGTTATTATTTCACTTATTCTGTTTGGTCGTAATACCGTGCTCCGTTGGTCAACGCGTCTTCTTTACCTAAACCTTTATACTGTTTCCTGATCAATTATGCTGGGTGGTTTTATTCGTGAACGAGAAGAAGATTCGGGTGGGAGGTAGGACGGCTTTCCCCATTTACCATTGCGCAGGCGGGCAGAACCGTTTCCCCTCCACGGTCACTTTTGCGTTCGTATTTAGTTACTATGACGGCAACTCTCAATGGAACCGCTGCCAAAAGTCGAAACACACACACACACACACACACACACACACACACACACACACACACACACACACACCAATGATTAGGCGTTGACGTGCAGGTGCACACCTAAATGTGGTCCGGGCAGATGGTTGGCTGAATGTGTAAAAAGAAGTGGGTGGATGGGAGGGGATATAATTGTGAAGGAGTTGTTTTCTATCACAGTTCAGTCTCGTTGGCTGGTTCATCACATTTGCGATTATTATTATTATTATTATTATTATTATTTTTTTGTGGGGATACGCTGATTATTTCGTAAAGTTGTGGAAAGGTAAAAAAGTTAGAGAAAGATAAATATATATAAAGAAAAAAGGGCAAACAGGAAAGGAAGACAATAAAAATGCAAAATGCAACTATTTGGAAAAAGGAGAAATTGTGGAAGAAAGAAAAAGAAATAAATACAAGTCTGAAAACGGAGTGAGAAAAGAGCGGGAAATAAAGAGGGAGAATGAAAGAAAAAGAAAGAAAAAAGCGATCGATAAGAAACACTGGAAAAAAAATGACAGGAGGGAAAAATATACAGAAAAAAAGAAGTATTAAAAGAGATAGAGACGGATTGAGAAAGAAAAAAATGAGCGACAGAGCGTTTAAGAGAGATGAAAGTGCGTTTATTAGACAAATAATACGTTGTAGAGAAGAAAGAGTGAGAGAGAAGTTAAATGGAAGAAAAGAGAAAAATAACAAAGAAAGAAAGAAAGAAAGAAAGAAAGAAAGATGAGGAGGAGGAGGAGGAGGAGAAACAAAAAGGAAGTAAAATAATTTTACCAGCAAGAGAGATATGGAAGAAAAGAAGATAACATTAAGAGAGACCAAGTTAGAGAGGGACAAAAAACGAGAAAGAAAGAAAGAAAGAAAGAAAGAAAGAAAAGGTGAGAGGTAAAGTAAATTAAAAAGGTAAGTATAAACTGGAAACAATGTGTGTGTGTGTGTGTGTGTGCGTCTCTCTCTCTCTCTCTCTCTCTCTCTCTCTCTCTCTCTGTGTGTGTGTGTGTGTGTGAGACTGAAAAGAAAGTTAAGCCAAGTTTAGGAAAGGTGGGAGAGAAATAGAGAAAGTTAGGAAAAAAGGAAATGTAGAATAAATGTGAAAGTAAACAAGAGAAGAGAAGCGAATAAAAGAAACATTGAGAGGGGAAAATGAAGTATAAGTGTAAGGTAAATCAAGGTGAAATGATTGGTAGTGAGGTATATACACGTGTGGGAGAAGTGTTACATTGGAGTTGTAATGAATAAGTTGGTAAGAAAGTTGACAATATTCGGACGTTGACGGGAAATTATACGTGGAATTTTTAGTGATTATGCGATTCTCCAGTTGGAACTACAAAGAAACTGCAGTAATAAGAAAGAGACAGCTTAAATATTTGGGACACATAACGAGGAAAAGTTTGAGAATTTAACACATAGGACATACTGAATGCAGGAGAAGAAAGGAGAATCAGCAAGTAACCTACTTAATGAGTTTGAATAAATAAGCGCTAGAATAAGTGCAAAAAATAACGTGAGATGATAAAGGGAAACGAGTCAGTTGCTTATTTCCAATGGCATCTATCGCTGTTAATTCATTATCTACATGTCTAATTACAAATAGACAGAAACTGTATGCATCCATTCTGTTGCATGAGGCTGAGGAGAAACATTTTTGACTTTTTTTTAAAATGAAAACATTAGTACATATTTGATTCATGGGTATCTATCTCTAAGGCATCTGCATTTAATCTAACTGGTTGGTCTAAGAGAAATACTTTGACAACGGTATCAGAACGTCAATCAGTCAGTTGTCATACATAATACACGCTTGGATGATCATGTCTCTTTCGAGACATAACTGACTAGGCAGAGAATTTTCGTGTAGTACGTCGCCATTACATTCTGTGGTAGACTGGTTGCTAACCAAGGTCACAGAACCGACTCTGTCCTGCTATTCAACCCATAACTGGAGGTAGACGAGATGAATTAATATCTTTTCCAAGGATATCATTGTGTAAGTGAACGAAACGAATTCGACTGAATTTCGACTGACTCTTCGATTTCTCGTTCTGAGCCAAACGTAATGAACATAAACTGCTGCATTCTGAATTCGAACTCAGTCCGACAATTTTGTTTCTGTTTTATTAGTCTTTACGAGAGATTATCAATTCTGTTTTCTATCTCTCTCTCTCTCTCTCTCTCTCTCTATATATATATATATATATATATATATATATATATATATAATCTTTCTTTCACACACGTATATGCACATATACACTTGCATTAATTAATGTTACCGTCTGATATACACTTAGAGACACATTTCCACATAAACACACGCATGCACCATCACACACTTTACCATCCAAATAGTCCTCACATACATTTAAAAAGTGTCTATTAATACGCATACA
Organism: Ascarosepion bandense; assembly: GCA_037127315.1. NCBI lineage: Eukaryota > Metazoa > Mollusca > Cephalopoda > Sepiida > Sepiidae > Ascarosepion > Ascarosepion bandense. The sequence goes on along the minus strand of JBBBDQ010001119.1, from coordinate 1,256,106 downwards.
CATATGCAAATATATAAACTAACATCACCTTCCAACATGCACCTAAGCAGACAAGCGTTTCTATACATACACATACACTATTATACACAAAATATTCTACGCACATACATCTAAGATTAATTATCTATTGCTTTAATGCACGTGACACATATCTGACCAACAAGAATTAACCCCAAATCACAACATACTTGTTTACTGTAACTTTGTTATTTTTTCATTTTTCTCTCGGTCGCTGAAGAAGCTTCAATAAAATGAAATATGGTAGATTGAACTACATTTCCTATTTTGTTCTTTTACTTTATTTTCCCAAATTGTCGAATTCTGATCCATACATTCAACTTATATATATATATATATATATATATATATATGTATGTATGTATGTATGTGTATTTCTGAGATGATTATTTACACTATTTACATTGTTCAGACTGTTTTGCTCATCTTTGTTTCCATATTCAAGACGTTTCGGCTATTGTACACCCCGGCCTTGTTCATGTGATTGGAATTTCGAACTGAACCATTTATTTAGATAAAACAAAATTTCAACTCAATATCTCTTAGAGGCTTGAGGCCTTCCTCAACAGAATTACCGAAGAAGACGACCGAAAGTTATATATCTTTCAGAGAAAATTTCGATGCAGTCAAGAAAACTAAGAAAATTGAACAGATAAAAAATCAGAAAGTGTCACAGGAGGTCTATCTCTCCCCAGTGAAGGCAGGAATTAACATTAGCTGAGTTTCTCTGAAGAGTCACTACTGAACAAGGGTCTCAACTTCGCAATAACCATCAGGCGAATACCATACTTGGACATCATTATCCGAATCAAGGAAATAGCTTTGAACTTTCTTTAGGGTCGGGCAGATGGGAGGTGAGACAGATACTGGAGAAAGCCAAGCTGCCCAAATCCAAAACCATGACATTAGAGAGGCTGACAATCTAAACCCTATAAAGGAATGAGAACAATATCAAACTACCGGATGACAAAAGAAATGCGACTGTAGTGATGGACAAAACAGACTATAGAGAAAAACTCTAAAACCTTATTAGAAATGGTAGCTAAGTCAATAAATATTCAACGTTGAAAACAGAACGACAACTGTCACAGATCCTAATCAAAAACAAGGAGCAATGCCCACCTAAGCCATACAGGCAGTTGCCTTAACGTTAAAGCAAGCTACCTCACATATATAGTCGCACGTATTGTTAGCTACCACCCTTTAGTTAAAAAAAGCGGTAACTGAGACATTAGGTCTACAAGTCCAACAAATTCATGTACTGATATCCTCAATGATATAGTGGATAAAAGCGTTGGTTGAATCCAGTGACTTGACCTAATGTGTTGTGTGTTCAATACATGGCTACAGCAAAGATGAACGAAAACTTCGATAATTGAGTTAAAGGTAGATAACTGAGACACGTGGAAGATGCATGGCTTGTGAAACTCGTACAATCTATCCCGGTGAACGTAATAAAGGGTCAGTTTAAAATTCCAATTCACTGAAGAAGAGCGTAAACGAACGAAATTTTTCTGTGTACAAGATTTTTTTACTTAATGAATATTATATCATTCATTTGTTATTTAAATGTTGCTGTTTCTTAAGAGATGTACGATTTGTTGGTGGTTAATTGCTTTATATTGTGCTGACCCCTTTTAAGCGTGCTTATGTATATGCCTGCTTAATCGCTTTATGTTGACCTGACCTTTTTTACCGTGTTGAACTGACTTCTTACCGTGTCATCATATAGAGCCTCTTGATATTTTATCTCATTTTTAATTTTTAAGTGTTTGTGTTCGTGCGTGTATGCCTGTTGTTTGTTGTTGTTGTTGCTGTTGATACTTGTGTGTGTATATTCCTTTGCAGGTTTGATGTATGATTTTTTTTGTGATTGTTATGTTATCTGGTTGTTTTGTTTTTCTTCCTTTCTTCTGCTATTTTCTCTTGTCATTTGGTTTTATTTTTGGTTGTGATTGCGTGTTTATACATGTATATTTGCATGTATGTGTGATAGTTTTGTGTTTTTGTGGGGTTTTCTTTTGTGTTGTATTTATTTGTACGGGTATTTAATTAGCATAATAAGTATTTATTTGAATATCTGCATTTCTCCATTAACTCGTTTTTTCTTATTTAATAGTTTACTTTCTTTTTTAGTTTCTCGTATTATTATTGTGAAGGGTGAATTTTTTATGAGCTTCCATTTAATTTGGTTGTGGAGGGGGGTCATGTTATTTTATATTTTGTTATTAAAATAATTTTTCTTTTTTATCTATTTATTGCTTTAGGTACTTTATTGCACTCGATAATTACTGTTTGTTTCGCCATGAATTAGCTTATTGTATTTATTATTTTTCTCTTTCTGTACTGTTTGTTAGTTTCTAATTTATATATATATATATATATATATATATATATATATTCTTCCATTTTTTATTTTAATTTTAATTTATAATGTTAGGTTGAATGTATTTACATCTTTTATTGCTTCTTTAAATATCCCTTATTTTATTTTCCATGAATAATATCTCTGTTTGTGTATGGGATTTCATTTTAAAGAATCCCAAGAAATCTTTGTGTTAATATCTGTCTGCACACCATTTCCGTTCTAATTTTGAATTCTCCTCCTTAGCTGTTTTCATTGGCTTTCTCCTTCTCAACGTCTAACTTATTTTTCTCTTCAGTTTCTACTTCATTTTTCCTTTTTCTCTTTCTTTTACTTTTCTTTATTTTTCATCTTATTTTCTTCTCTAATATTCTCTTTTTCTTCTTTTTTTCTTTATTAAATCCTTTTACCTTGTATGTAATTTTCTTTTAGAAATGAAAATGAAGTGTTGTTTTCATAAAAATTTAATTTTTAGATAAAAGCGTTTATTACTATCATTATTAACTACCTGATGAGATATTGTTCTTTCAATGCCGAAACAAAATCTACAATTTTTTAGTAGATTTTTACATGTAATAATTAATAATAAATATTAACTTCTCTATTTTTATATTGAGCACTAATTTAAATCAACGTTTTGAACGGTTCAGCTTTATTCGTTGTTCTGCATTTGTATATATATATATAAGAAAGAGAGAGAGAGAGAGAGAGAGAGAGGGCGGGAGAGAGAGAGAGAGAGATTGGAAAGTTTGCCAATTCAAAATAACCTACATTTCACGGTTAGATTGGACCGATTGGATTAAGTCAATCTAGATGTCTATCTAGATGTGTTTTGAAATGCATATATATAAGCATTAAAGGATGTTTCTATTAAGGAGACACTGTGGCATTTTTATGTATGTAGCTATCAATATATATATAAAATAAAAAGTGTGAGAAGCCGTGAAAGTTTTCTTTAAAATATTTATTTATTGTTTGGTATTCATACAAGTTATGGAGTATTAATTTGTCATGGTTTGCGCTACACGTGTTTCGAGTCTAAAATTGACTCTCTTCAGGCGAACAAATTCGTTGTTTTACGTTTGGGTTTCTCTGAGTATCTGATCATTCTGTTTAAAGTTAATAGGAAGTACGTGTAAAATAAGAACAGTAAAAAATATATATCCAAAAAAAAAAAAAAGATAAAAGAACAGTAACAAAATAAAATAAAAAGTATATAATAAAATAAATTAAATTAGAATAATGTGAGTTCAATGCTGTTTGAATCGTCTCTTGTCTCTGCCAGCATGTGTCCTAATGAGTTGACCAGTTAAATAAATAAACAAACAAATGAAAGGGTAAAGTGTTGTCTTGAGGCATTCTGGCGCCTCTTTATTATCTTATGGGTTTGGTGATATTTTGTGTGTGTGTGTGTGTGTGTGTGTGTGTGTGTGTGTGTGTGTGTGTGTGTGTGTGTGAGGGCCTCTTTTATTTATGTCCGTTTGTGTGTATGGGTGTTTTTTATTTATTGTGTGTATATGTATGCGTGTTTTTTATTGTGTGTATATGTATGCGTGTTTCTGTGTGTTTTTCGGTGTGTGTTAGTTGGATTGTATTCTGTGAGTGTGTGTCTCTATGTGTCTGTTTGCGTGCGTGGGTGTTTTTATTTATTTATTTATTTATTTAGTGTGAATTGGATTTGCTTTTGAGATTGGTGTGTGTATTTTTTTTTATCTATGAGTATATGTATGCGTGTTTCTGTATGTTTTTCAGTGTGTTTGTTTTTTATGTTGTTTTGTTGAGCGAAGGTTTGTATTTTTTTTATGAATCTTTGTTCCTGCATTAGCAGAATCTCATAATTAATATTTTGATAGATTGGTTGGACTGAAAATAGGCCGTTACTGCATTCATGTAGATGATTAGAGACATAGAATTTCCTGTTATGTGATAATCTGATATTGCTCTTATGAAGTGAGATACGATGATTTAAGCCTTGTGTCGTTCCTATGTATATTTTTGTGCATCTGTCGCATTTTAGAGCGTAAATTACATTTTTCGAGTTGCAGATTATATATATATATATATATATATATATATATATATATATATATATATATATCAGCAAGCAGTGTGGGTATAGAAGAATCCAAAGAAGTATCTTGTACATACAGTGGTAGGATAACTCTCTAAGAATATATATATATATATATATATATATATATATATATATAAACAATTTTTAGTAATAGATTGACAAAGGAATAAAATATTATGTAACAATGTGTCATTTAACAGTTCTCCTATTGAAGTTCCTTTCCTATGAGCACGAGTGGATAGAAGGTTTGCTTTCTGGGCATGAGACCAGGATCGAATTTCACTATGGTGTATTTGTCAGGAATGTGGCTTCTTGATATATTAGCCTGAGGAGGCGACCCCAGAACGCGGCACCTTTAGAAAGTGCATGGAAAAGTTGGTCCGTGTTAACACAAGCGTTGTGAACGATATTTGGTGGACAAAGTCACAAGTCATCGTGACCGAGGGTTGTGTCGACCTTGTTACAAACATTTGCACGCCAAATTACGCACTCCATCCCAGAAACAGTAAGATCAATTCGGCATATTTGCAGTATAGACCAGATGGGGACTTTTTGCATCGAGCAGGCACATGTAATATGCTTTTACCTGGCGGACCAGAGCGCTCTGAATCGACTGCCTATAGAAATATATCTTTATACTGATCAACCTACTTGTTAAAAGAAACAACGTACATTATAATTAACAATATCTATAAATATTTTCCCACCAAAAAAATAAGTAATAAAGTTCTCAAGAAAGATATTAACACAAACTGATGGTTTCATCTATTGCTCTAACACTATCAAAATTATACATATTAAGCCTAGAAAACAGAAATGTAAAGCATTTAACACTTTAAACCATAAATCTAAACCCGATAACGCTGACGATATATTTATATTATTTAAAAATACGAACAAAATTAAATATTTGTGAAGAACCCTTGAAAATAAGCTAGTTTCACAAGTTAATAACAAAATCCCCCCTTTTAAAAGAATGAATTGATTCAAATAACATCAAAATCCTCCATTCACTAAAAAGACAAACTCAAACCAATGCCCACTTAAGTACAATAGCGAATTCTCACAAAGATATAAAATAGCCATCATAAATAGCTTAATAAATCGAACACATTTAATATTTTCTACATGAAAAATATTCTATAACGAACTGACAAATATAAAACAAGCATCAACAAAAATTACGCTAAGATAAAAAATTAAAAAAAATTAAAATAACAATAATACAAATGATAAAAACGCAATATAAACACTTTCAAGATAATCTACAGAAAATTTCACAATGGCCACAAACTAGACAAAATAATTATTTAAAAAAAACAGCATATAAATATCAATGTCCAAATTCTAACCGACAATCAGAAAAATGGTCCGAACTGAAGAAAAAAAAATTATACATTTTCGTTGGTCTTCAACCAACCGTGAATAAACACACACACACACACACACACACACACACACATGGGAGAATTTGACATATAATTTTTCATATATCAGATCAATGTTAGGCATTTGAATGACAAAGTAGAAAAACTCTTTGTAATACGTTTCGTCCTTTAAATCCTAGAAGACAAAACACGTTACACAGAATTTTTCCATTTTGTCGTTCATCTACTTACCACACACATACACACACAAATGAGGTGAGTCAGGTATTTGAGAAAATATGATGATATAATGTATAACATATTTATTATAAAAATATCAGTATATTATTTTTAAAGTGTCTTGTAAATAAGCAAGGAAACCGTTAAAAAATCAATAAAACCGTTGCCAAAATCGAAGTTGACTTTCGTATTGAAGACTCCCCAGAAGTAGCAGCACAAAAATTCAAAACAGGAGCATTAACTGACCGCATGCTGAGATTGACCTGAACATGGTTCACATGAGACAAGTAAGGCTTCCTCGATGGTTTGAATTTGTCTATCATGTGTTTCAATTAGATCACGCGGTTTTCCAAGTCTTGTTGACAATAAACTACTCTCACCTCATCGCGTTAAAGCATGTACCATACGGCTGGTAGTCAAACCTGTCATTTAAGGTTGCTTGGCAATTATTTACATTAACTTGCTGTGATGATGGTGAATGATTTCCTGAACCTACTAAAAGTTTTGTCTTATCCACAGATGGCATGTATTCATAAGAGCAATCATGTTGATTTGTAATTCTGAATAAAAAAAGAAAATATTTCAGTGATTGGCAGCAAGTGCCATTTAATTTCCTATATATTACTGCAAGTTGCTTATGTTCTCATTACGTCTGAAAAAGAAATTGGCGCCTGCCACTTAAAAATAAGTTGTCTTCTATTTAAGATACGCTGAATACTTATCAAATTCCTGCTACATCCGTATATATATATATATATATATATATATATATGTGTGTGTGTGTGTGTGTGTGTGTGTGTGTGTGTGTGTGTGTGTGGATGACTAATTAATGGTCTCGATATCCGACTGAGCTCTCTAGAGGGGAAAATTTTAAAAACAGTAGCCGTTTCTGCAATTTACTCATTATTCCTCTGTTATGAATTGTGTTCTCTAGGATGCTGGCGTGCATATACACCGGATATATATAACACGTTAAACTTCTCTCTCTCTCTCTCTCTCTCTCTCTCTCTTTCTTTCTCTCTCTCTCTCTGTGCCGTGAGCCAACATCTTACTGATAGGCTCTCAGACTGATATCAAATTTGTCAAGTTTCGGTCCCAGATGGAAGCAAGCGGATGTCTAGCTACACTGATGAGCTGTGAAACAGGCCTGTATGTGGATGACTAATATATATATATATATATATATATATATATATATATATTGATTGATTGACATTGAAAACTCCCTATTTTATGTATGAATGGCCAGAAAAGCGCCGTTACTTGATTTCACATCCTGTGACTTTTTCATTTGCGGTTGGTTAAAGAAGCAAATCTGTTATATCAAACCGAGAATTTGTAAGAATTTAAGGAGTGAATACAAGAAGTTATGTCTCAGACCGTATCAATAAGCACTTTCCATTTAGCAAAATATTCAATAATAATACTCTTAAATTAAGCTGTTACTGTGCGGTTAGCATCGAAAAAACAATTAAAGAAAGCACAATAGCAAAATCCTCAACAAGTATAAAAATTTAAAAAAAACTTGATGCATTGCACTGATGCTGTATAGAATACCAAATATAATAAAACTAATACCAGCGGATGCAATTGTAAGAATTCTAGGGATTGTTCACTAGATAAAAATTGCTTAGCTAGTTCCCTAGTTTATCTTTGCATTATTTCTACGTTTGAAAATTCAAGTATCAAAACATTTTATATCAGGACTACTAAAATTCATTCAAAGCCCGTTGGTATCAGCATGTACTGTCTTTCAATTATAGCTCTTATAAATACAGTACTTCGTTATCTAATTATTTTTGGTGTTTGAAAGAAAAAACACAACTTGTACGATTAAATGAAATTAGAAAGGTTCGAACTTCCTCTATGTACCTTGTTATATTTGTTTTAATGAGAAGTTAGAAATAATCAGATTTAAAGACAGAATTAATCTATTAAACCAAAGGAATGAACTTACTGTTAACTGTAAACATAGTTTACCATTTACCTTACAACATGAATAGTAATCTTATGAATATATATAGACCATTTTTTCCGATGTCAATTGTTATTTACCCTTATTTGCTAGGTATTTCATCTAGCATAGATTAAAAGAGCAAAAAATAATTATTTTTACTCGATTTCTCCTCCCCTTCTTAATTCCAACGATTTTCTCCTGATAAGATGTTGGATAAAAGAGCTCTTGAGACTGTTAATAAATTCCTTGTTTTTAAAGTAGTACATAAATTTTGTACCTCAATTATTTGTTTACATATTTAATAACTCTGGTTCCTTAGGCATTAATTTCTCATAGTCTCTGAATTCGTCATTATTATCTATGTTAAACTGTGTGTATATATGTATTTTTATGTTTGTTTTTACTTGTGTTTATATATTATCTGGGTGCACGTTTATCTGTGTATAAAATGCAACTATATAGGTGCGCAAGTGGGTATGTACTAGTATGCATATGAATATATCGTTTTAATGCATGTATGTATTTATATATATGCTTGTATTTGAATAAAGTAGATGTCATCATGTAGACCTTAGAATCCTTTCA